>JAKROA010000024.1:15000-17500 GCA_023375655.1 Taenia crassiceps | reverse complement strand
TAGGGTTAGGGTTAGGGTTAGGGTTAGGGTTAGGGTTAGGGTTAGGGTTAGGGTTAGGGTTAGGGTTAGGGTTAGGGTTAGGGTTAGGGTTAGGGTTAGGGTTAGGGTTAGGGTTAGGGTTAGGGTTAGGGTTAGGGTTAGGGTTAGGGTTAGGGTTAGGGTTAGGGTTAGGGTTAGGGTTAGGGTTAGGGTTAGGGTTAGGGTTAGGGTTAGGGTTAGGGTTAGGGTTAGGGTTAGGGTTAGGGTTAGGGTTAGGGTTAGGGTTAGGGTTAGGGTTAGGGTTAGGGTTAGGGTTAGGGTTAGGGTTAGGGTTAGGGTTAGGGTTAGGGTTAGGGTTAGGGTTAGGGTTAGGGTTAGGGTTAGGGTTAGGGTTAGGGTTAGGGTTAGGGTTAGGGTTAGGGTTAGGGTTAGGGTTAGGGTTAGGGTTAGGGTTAGGGTTAGGGTTAGGGTTAGGGTTAGGGTTAGGGTTAGGGTTAGGGTTAGGGTTAGGGTTAGGGTTAGGGTTAGGGTTAGGGTTAGGGTTAGGGTTAGGGTTAGGGTTAGGGTTAGGGTTAGGGTTAGGGTTAGGGTTAGGGTTAGGGTTAGGGTTAGGGTTAGGGTTAGGTTAGGGTTAGGGTTAGGGTTAGGGTTAGGGTTAGGGTTAGGGTTAGGGTTAGGGTTAGGGTTAGGGTTAGGGTTAGGGTTAGGGTTAGGGTTAGGGTTAGGGTTAGGGTTAGGGTTAGGGTTAGGGTTAGGGTTAGGGTTAGGGTTAGGGTTAGGGTTAGGGTTAGGGTTAGGGTTAGGGTTAGGGTTAGGTTAGGGTTAGGGTTAGGGTTAGGGTTAGGGTTAGGGTTAGGGTTAGGGTTAGGGTTAGGGTTAGGGTTAGGGTTAGGGTTAGGGTTAGGGTTAGGGTTAGGGTTAGGGTTAGGGTTAGGGTTAGGGTTAGGGTTAGGGTTAGGGTTAGGGTTAGGGTTAGGGTTAGGGTTAGGGTTAGGGTTAGGGTTAGGGTTAGGGTTAGGGTTAGGGTTAGGGTTAGGGTTAGGGTTAGGGTTAGGGTTAGGGTTAGGGTTAGGGTTAGGGTTAGGGTTAGGGTTAGGGTTAGGGTTAGGGTTAGGGTTAGGGTTAGGGTTAGGGTTAGGGTTAGGGTTAGGGTTAGGGTTAGGGTTAGGGTTAGGGTTAGGGTTAGGGTTAGGGTTAGGGTTAGGGTTAGGGTTAGGGTTAGGGTTAGGGTTAGGGTTAGGGTTAGGGTTAGGGTTAGGGTTAGGGTTAGGGTTAGGGTTAGGGTTAGGGTTAGGGTTAGGGTTAGGGTTAGGGTTAGGGTTAGGGTTAGGGTTAGGGTTAGGGTTAGGGTTAGGGTTAGGGTTAGGGTTAGGGTTAGGGTTAGGGTTAGGGTTAGGGTTAGGGTTAGGGTTAGGGTTAGGGTTAGGGTTAGGGTTAGGGTTAGGGTTAGGGTTAGGGTTAGGGTTAGGGTTAGGGTTAGGGTTAGGGTTAGGGTTAGGGTTAGGGTTAGGGTTAGGGTTAGGGTTAGGGTTAGGGTTAGGGTTAGGGTTAGGGTTAGGGTTAGGGTTAGGGTTAGGGTTAGGGTTAGGGTTAGGGTTAGGGTTAGGGTTAGGGTTAGGGTTAGGGTTAGGGTTAGGGTTAGGGTTAGGGTTAGGGTTAGGGTTAGGGTTAGGGTTAGGGTTAGGGTTAGGGTTAGGGTTAGGGTTAGGGTTAGGGTTAGGGTTAGGGTTAGGGTTAGGGTTAGGGTTAGGGTTAGGGTTAGGGTTAGGGTTAGGGTTAGGGTTAGGGTTAGGGTTAGGGTTAGGGTTAGGGTTAGGGTTAGGGTTAGGGTTAGGGTTAGGGTTAGGGTTAGGGTTAGGGTTAGGGTTAGGGTTAGGGTTAGGGTTAGGGTTAGGGTTAGGGTTAGGGTTAGGGTTAGGGTTAGGGTTAGGGTTAGGGTTAGGGTTAGGGTTAGGGTTAGGGTTAGGGTTAGGGTTAGGGTTAGGGTTAGGGTTAGGGTTAGGGTTAGGGTTAGGGTTAGGGTTAGGGTTAGGGTTAGGGTTAGGGTTAGGGTTAGGGTTAGGGTTAGGGTTAGGGTTAGGGTTAGGGTTAGGGTTAGGGTTAGGGTTAGGGTTAGGGTTAGGGTTAGGGTTAGGGTTAGGGTTAGGGTTAGGGTTAGGGTTAGGGTTAGGGTTAGGGTTAGGGTTAGGGTTAGGGTTAGGGTTAGGGTTAGGGTTAGGGTTAGGGTTAGGGTTAGGGTTAGGGTTAGGGTTAGGGTTAGGGTTAGGGTTAGGGTTAGGGTTAGGGTTAGGGTTAGGGTTAGGGTTAGGGTTAGGGTTAGGGTTAGGGTTAGGGTTAGGGTTAGGGTTAGGGTTAGGGTTAGGGTTAGGGTTAGGGTTAGGGTTAGGGTTAGGGTTAGGGTTAGGGTTAGGGTTAGGGTTAGGGTTAGGGTTAGGGTTAGGGTTAGGGTTAGGGTTAGGGTTAGGGTTAGGGTTAGGGTTAGGGTTAGGGTTAGGGTTAGGGTTAGGGTTAGGGTTAGGGT
>JAKROA010000023.1:600000-931921 GCA_023375655.1 Taenia crassiceps | reverse complement strand
ATGCCGTGGATTGCTTGTAGATTTGGCGATATCTTTCACCCGCTTAGGTGCCTTCGCCTGCTTTCCAGTGGGTTATTTTGCCATTGCATTGAATGCGCATAGGAGGATCATTAGGGAAGCGCATTGGGTGCATTGTGTCGTCAATGCTCAATGTGGTGCATTCGAGGCAGGCTGGATGAGTGGCAGATCTGCTCATATCCTTGCAGCTGTGTTAGGCCACTTTTGTCCTTTTGTAATCATCTTGTCCTGTGCTGTGTCATTCGTGGTAGATAGGAGGATCAGTAGTGCAGTGAATTCGGCGCATTCACAGGCGCGGTGAAATGTGCCGCCTCGGGAGGGATGCCGTGGATTGCTTGTAGATTTGGCGATATCTTTCACCCGCTTAGGTGCCTTCGCCTGCTTTCCAGTGGGTTATTTTGCCATTGCATTGAATGCGCATAGGAGGATCATTAGGGAAGCGCATTGGGTGCATTGTGTCGTCAATGCTCAATGTGGTGCATTCGAGGCAGGCTGGATGAGTGGCAGATCTGCTCATATCCTTGCAGCTGTGTTAGGCCACTTTTGTCCTTTTGTAATCATCTTGTCCTGTGCTGTGTCATTCGTGGTAGATAGGAGGATCAGTAGTGCAGTGAATTCGGCGCATTCACAGGCGCGGTGAAATGTGCCGCCTCGGGAGGGATGCCGTGGATTGCTTGTAGATTTGGCGATATCTTTCACCCGCTTAGGTGCCTTCGCCTGCTTTCCAGTGGGTTATTTTGCCATTGCATTGAATGCGCATAGGAGGATCATTAGGGAAGCGCATTGGGTGCATTGTGTCGTCAATGCTCAATGTGGTGCATTCGAGGCAGGCTGGATGAGTGGCAGATCTGCTCATATCCTTGCAGCTGTGTTAGGCCACTTTTGTCCTTTTGTAATCATCTTGTCCTGTGCTGTGTCATTCGTGGTAGATAGGAGGATCAGTAGTGCAGTGAATTCGGCGCATTCACAGGCGCGGTGAAATGTGCCGCCTCGGGAGGGATGCCGTGGATTGCTTGTAGATTTGGCGATATCTTTCACCCGCTTAGGTGCCTTCGCCTGCTTTCCAGTGGGTTATTTTGCCATTGCATTGAATGCGCATAGGAGGATCATTAGGGAAGCGCATTGGGTGCATTGTGTCGTCAATGCTCAATGTGGTGCATTCGAGGCAGGCTGGATGAGTGGCAGATCTGCTCATATCCTTGCAGCTGTGTTAGGCCACTTTTGTCCTTTTGTAATCATCTTGTCCTGTGCTGTGTCATTCGTGGTAGATAGGAGGATCAGTAGTGCAGTGAATTCGGCGCATTCACAGGCGCGGTGAAATGTGCCGCCTCGGGAGGGATGCCGTGGATTGCTTGTAGATTTGGCGATATCTTTCACCCGCTTAGGTGCCTTCGCCTGCTTTCCAGTGGGTTATTTTGCCATTGCATTGAATGCGCATAGGAGGATCATTAGGGAAGCGCATTGGGTGCATTGTGTCGTCAATGCTCAATGTGGTGCATTCGAGGCAGGCTGGATGAGTGGCAGATCTGCTCATATCCTTGCAGCTGTGTTAGGCCACTTTTGTCCTTTTGTAATCATCTTGTCCTGTGCTGTGTCATTCGTGGTAGATAGGAGGATCAGTAGTGCAGTGAATTCGGCGCATTCACAGGCGCGGTGAAATGTGCCGCCTCGGGAGGGATGCCGTGGATTGCTTGTAGATTTGGCGATATCTTTCACCCGCTTAGGTGCCTTCGCCTGCTTTCCAGTGGGTTATTTTGCCATTGCATTGAATGCGCATAGGAGGATCATTAGGGAAGCGCATTGGGTGCATTGTGTCGTCAATGCTCAATGTGGTGCATTCGAGGCAGGCTGGATGAGTGGCAGATCTGCTCATATCCTTGCAGCTGTGTTAGGCCACTTTTGTCCTTTTGTAATCATCTTGTCCTGTGCTGTGTCATTCGTGGTAGATAGGAGGATCAGTAGTGCAGTGAATTCGGCGCATTCACAGGCGCGGTGAAATGTGCCGCCTCGGGAGGGATGCCGTGGATTGCTTGTAGATTTGGCGATATCTTTCACCCGCTTAGGTGCCTTCGCCTGCTTTCCAGTGGGTTATTTTGCCATTGCATTGAATGCGCATAGGAGGATCATTAGGGAAGCGCATTGGGTGCATTGTGTCGTCAATGCTCAATGTGGTGCATTCGAGGCAGGCTGGATGAGTGGCAGATCTGCTCATATCCTTGCAGCTGTGTTAGGCCACTTTTGTCCTTTTGTAATCATCTTGTCCTGTGCTGTGTCATTCGTGGTAGATAGGAGGATCAGTAGTGCAGTGAATTCGGCGCATTCACAGGCGCGGTGAAATGTGCCGCCTCGGGAGGGATGCCGTGGATTGCTTGTAGATTTGGCGATATCTTTCACCCGCTTAGGTGCCTTCGCCTGCTTTCCAGTGGGTTATTTTGCCATTGCATTGAATGCGCATAGGAGGATCATTAGGGAAGCGCATTGGGTGCATTGTGTCGTCAATGCTCAATGTGGTGCATTCGAGGCAGGCTGGATGAGTGGCAGATCTGCTCATATCCTTGCAGCTGTGTTAGGCCACTTTTGTCCTTTTGTAATCATCTTGTCCTGTGCTGTGTCATTCGTGGTAGATAGGAGGATCAGTAGTGCAGTGAATTCGGCGCATTCACAGGCGCGGTGAAATGTGCCGCCTCGGGAGGGATGCCGTGGATTGGTTGTAGATTTGGCGATATCTTTCACCCGCTTAGGTGCCTTCGCCTGCTTTCCAGTGGGTTATTTTGCCATTGCATTGAATGCGCATAGGAGGATCATTAGGGAAGCGCATTGGGTGCATTGTGTCGTCAATGCTCAATGTGGTGCATTCGAGGCAGGCTGGATGAGTGGCAGATCTGCTCATATCCTTGCAGCTGTGTTAGGCCACTTTTGTCCTTTTGTAATCATCTTGTCCTGTGCTGTGTCATTCGTGGTAGATAGGAGGATCAGTAGTGCAGTGAATTCGGCGCATTCACAGGCGCGGTGAAATGTGCCGCCTCGGGAGGGATGCCGTGGATTGCTTGTAGATTTGGCGATATCTTTCACCCGCTTAGGTGCCTTCGCCTGCTTTCCAGTGGGTTATTTTGCCATTGCATTGAATGCGCATAGGAGGATCATTAGGGAAGCGCATTGGGTGCATTGTGTCGTCAATGCTCAATGTGGTGCATTCGAGGCAGGCTGGATGAGTGGCAGATCTGCTCATATCCTTGCAGCTGTGTTAGGCCACTTTTGTCCTTTTGTAATCATCTTGTCCTGTGCTGTGTCATTCGTGGTAGATAGGAGGATCAGTAGTGCAGTGAATTCGGCGCATTCACAGGCGCGGTGAAATGTGCCGCCTCGGGAGGGATGCCGTGGATTGCTTGTAGATTTGGCGATATCTTTCACCCGCTTAGGTGCCTTCGCCTGCTTTCCAGTGGGTTATTTTGCCATTGCATTGAATGCGCATAGGAGGATCATTAGGGAAGCGCATTGGGTGCATTGTGTCGTCAATGCTCAATGTGGTGCATTCGAGGCAGGCTGGATGAGTGGCAGATCTGCTCATATCCTTGCAGCTGTGTTAGGCCACTTTTGTCCTTTTGTAATCATCTTGTCCTGTGCTGTGTCATTCGTGGTAGATAGGAGGATCAGTAGTGCAGTGAATTCGGCGCATTCACAGGCGCGGTGAAATGTGCCGCCTCGGGAGGGATGCCGTGGATTGCTTGTAGATTTGGCGATATCTTTCACCCGCTTAGGTGCCTTCGCCTGCTTTCCAGTGGGTTATTTTGCCATTGCATTGAATGCGCATAGGAGGATCATTAGGGAAGCGCATTGGGTGCATTGTGTCGTCAATGCTCAATGTGGTGCATTCGAGGCAGGCTGGATGAGTGGCAGATCTGCTCATATCCTTGCAGCTGTGTTAGGCCACTTTTGTCCTTTTGTAATCATCTTGTCCTGTGCTGTGTCATTCGTGGTAGATAGGAGGATCAGTAGTGCAGTGAATTCGGCGCATTCACAGGCGCGGTGAAATGTGCCGCCTCGGGAGGGATGCCGTGGATTGCTTGTAGATTTGGCGATATCTTTCACCCGCTTAGGTGCCTTCGCCTGCTTTCCAGTGGGTTATTTTGCCATTGCATTGAATGCGCATAGGAGGATCATTAGGGAAGCGCATTGGGTGCATTGTGTCGTCAATGCTCAATGTGGTGCATTCGAGGCAGGCTGGATGAGTGGCAGATCTGCTCATATCCTTGCAGCTGTGTTAGGCCACTTTTGTCCTTTTGTAATCATCTTGTCCTGTGCTGTGTCATTCGTGGTAGATAGGAGGATCAGTAGTGCAGTGAATTCGGCGCATTCACAGGCGCGGTGAAATGTGCCGCCTCGGGAGGGATGCCGTGGATTGCTTGTAGATTTGGCGATATCTTTCACCCGCTTAGGTGCCTTCGCCTGCTTTCCAGTGGGTTATTTTGCCATTGCATTGAATGCGCATAGGAGGATCATTAGGGAAGCGCATTGGGTGCATTGTGTCGTCAATGCTCAATGTGGTGCATTCGAGGCAGGCTGGATGAGTGGCAGATCTGCTCATATCCTTGCAGCTGTGTTAGGCCACTTTTGTCCTTTTGTAATCATCTTGTCCTGTGCTGTGTCATTCGTGGTAGATAGGAGGATCAGTAGTGCAGTGAATTCGGCGCATTCACAGGCGCGGTGAAATGTGCCGCCTCGGGAGGGATGCCGTGGATTGCTTGTAGATTTGGCGATATCTTTCACCCGCTTAGGTGCCTTCGCCTGCTTTCCAGTGGGTTATTTTGCCATTGCATTGAATGCGCATAGGAGGATCATTAGGGAAGCGCATTGGGTGCATTGTGTCGTCAATGCTCAATGTGGTGCATTCGAGGCAGGCTGGATGAGTGGCAGATCTGCTCATATCCTTGCAGCTGTGTTAGGCCACTTTTGTCCTTTTGTAATCATCTTGTCCTGTGCTGTGTCATTCGTGGTAGATAGGAGGATCAGTAGTGCAGTGAATTCGGCGCATTCACAGGCGCGGTGAAATGTGCCGCCTCGGGAGGGATGCCGTGGATTGCTTGTAGATTTGGCGATATCTTTCACCCGCTTAGGTGCCTTCGCCTGCTTTCCAGTGGGTTATTTTGCCATTGCATTGAATGCGCATAGGAGGATCATTAGGGAAGCGCATTGGGTGCATTGTGTCGTCAATGCTCAATGTGGTGCATTCGAGGCAGGCTGGATGAGTGGCAGATCTGCTCATATCCTTGCAGCTGTGTTAGGCCACTTTTGTCCTTTTGTAATCATCTTGTCCTGTGCTGTGTCATTCGTGGTAGATAGGAGGATCAGTAGTGCAGTGAATTCGGCGCATTCACAGGCGCGGTGAAATGTGCCGCCTCGGGAGGGATGCCGTGGATTGCTTGTAGATTTGGCGATATCTTTCACCCGCTTAGGTGCCTTCGCCTGCTTTCCAGTGGGTTATTTTGCCATTGCATTGAATGCGCATAGGAGGATCATTAGGGAAGCGCATTGGGTGCATTGTGTCGTCAATGCTCAATGTGGTGCATTCGAGGCAGGCTGGATGAGTGGCAGATCTGCTCATATCCTTGCAGCTGTGTTAGGCCACTTTTGTCCTTTGTAATCATCTTGTCCTGTGCTGTGTCATTCGTGGTAGATAGGAGGATCAGTAGTGCAGTGAATTCGGCGCATTCACAGGCGCGGTGAAATGTGCCGCCTCGGGAGGGATGCCGTGGATTGCTTGTAGATTTGGCGATATCTTTCACCCGCTTAGGTGCCTTCGCCTGCTTTCCAGTGGGTTATTTTGCCATTGCATTGAATGCGCATAGGAGGATCATTAGGGAAGCGCATTGGGTGCATTGTGTCGTCAATGCTCAATGTGGTGCATTCGAGGCAGGCTGGATGAGTGGCAGATCTGCTCATATCCTTGCAGCTGTGTTAGGCCACTTTTGTCCTTTTGTAATCATCTTGTCCTGTGCTGTGTCATTCGTGGTAGATAGGAGGATCAGTAGTGCAGTGAATTCGGCGCATTCACAGGCGCGGTGAAATGTGCCGCCTCGGGAGGGATGCCGTGGATTGCTTGTAGATTTGGCGATATCTTTCACCCGCTTAGGTGCCTTCGCCTGCTTTCCAGTGGGTTATTTTGCCATTGCATTGAATGCGCATAGGAGGATCATTAGGGAAGCGCATTGGGTGCATTGTGTCGTCAATGCTCAATGTGGTGCATTCGAGGCAGGCTGGATGAGTGGCAGATCTGCTCATATCCTTGCAGCTGTGTTAGGCCACTTTTGTCCTTTTGTAATCATCTTGTCCTGTGCTGTGTCATTCGTGGTAGATAGGAGGATCAGTAGTGCAGTGAATTCGGCGCATTCACAGGCGCGGTGAAATGTGCCGCCTCGGGAGGGATGCCGTGGATTGCTTGTAGATTTGGCGATATCTTTCACCCGCTTAGGTGCCTTCGCCTGCTTTCCAGTGGGTTATTTTGCCATTGCATTGAATGCGCATAGGAGGATCATTAGGGAAGCGCATTGGGTGCATTGTGTCGTCAATGCTCAATGTGGTGCATTCGAGGCAGGCTGGATGAGTGGCAGATCTGCTCATATCCTTGCAGCTGTGTTAGGCCACTTTTGTCCTTTTGTAATCATCTTGTCCTGTGCTGTGTCATTCGTGGTAGATAGGAGGATCAGTAGTGCAGTGAATTCGGCGCATTCACAGGCGCGGTGAAATGTGCCGCCTCGGGAGGGATGCCGTGGATTGCTTGTAGATTTGGCGATATCTTTCACCCGCTTAGGTGCCTTCGCCTGCTTTCCAGTGGGTTATTTTGCCATTGCATTGAATGCGCATAGGAGGATCATTAGGGAAGCGCATTGGGTGCATTGTGTCGTCAATGCTCAATGTGGTGCATTCGAGGCAGGCTGGATGAGTGGCAGATCTGCTCATATCCTTGCAGCTGTGTTAGGCCACTTTTGTCCTTTTGTAATCATCTTGTCCTGTGCTGTGTCATTCGTGGTAGATAGGAGGATCAGTAGTGCAGTGAATTCGGCGCATTCACAGGCGCGGTGAAATGTGCCGCCTCGGGAGGGATGCCGTGGATTGCTTGTAGATTTGGCGATATCTTTCACCCGCTTAGGTGCCTTCGCCTGCTTTTTCCAGTGGTTATTTTGCCATTGCATTGAATGCGCATAGGAGGATCATTAGGGAAGCGCATTGGGTGCATTGTGTCGTCAATGCTCAATGTGGTGCATTCGAGGCAGGCTGGATGAGTGGCAGATCTGCTCATATCCTTGCAGCTGTGTTAGGCCACTTTTGTCCTTTTGTAATCATCTTGTCCTGTGCTGTGTCATTCGTGGTAGATAGGAGGATCAGTAGTGCAGTGAATTCGGCGCATTCACAGGCGCGGTGAAATGTGCCGCCTCGGGAGGGATGCCGTGGAT
Source organism: Taenia crassiceps (assembly GCA_023375655.1). Lineage (NCBI taxonomy): Eukaryota > Metazoa > Platyhelminthes > Cestoda > Cyclophyllidea > Taeniidae > Taenia > Taenia crassiceps. The sequence goes on along the minus strand of JAKROA010000023.1, from coordinate 924,452 downwards.
TGCTTGTAGATTTGGCGATATCTTTCACCCGCTTAGGTGCCTTCGCCTGCTTTCCAGTGGGTTATTTTGCCATTGCATTGAATGCGCATAGGAGGATCATTAGGGAAGCGCATTGGGTGCATTGTGTCGTCAATGCTCAATGTGGTGCATTCGAGGCAGGCTGGATGAGTGGCAGATCTGCTCATATCCTTGCAGCTGTGTTAGGCCACTTTTGTCCTTTTGTATCATCTTGTCCTGTGCTGTGTCATTCGTGGTAGATAGGAGGATCAGTAGTGCAGTGAATTCGGCGCATTCACAGGCGCGGTGAAATGTGCCGCCTCGGGAGGGATGCCGTGGATTGCTTGTAGATTTGGCGATATCTTTCACCCGCTTAGGTGCCTTCGCCTGCTTTCCAGTGGGTTATTTTGCCATTGCATTGAATGCGCATAGGAGGATCATTAGGGAAGCGCATTGGGTGCATTGTGTCGTCAATGCTCAATGTGGTGCATTCGAGGCAGGCTGGATGAGTGGCAGATCTGCTCATATCCTTGCAGCTGTGTTAGGCCACTTTTGTCCTTTTGTAATCATCTTGTCCTGTGCTGTGTCATTCGTGGTAGATAGGAGGATCAGTAGTGCAGTGAATTCGGCGCATTCACAGGCGCGGTGAAATGTGCCGCCTCGGGAGGGATGCCGTGGATTGCTTGTAGATTTGGCGATATCTTTCACCCGCTTAGGTGCCTTCGCCTGCTGCTTTCAGTGGGTTATTTTGCCATTGCATTGAATGCGCATAGGAGGATCATTAGGGAAGCGCATTGGGTGCATTGTGTCGTCAATGCTCAATGTGGTGCATTCGAGGCAGGCTGGATGAGTGGCAGATCTGCTCATATCCTTGCAGCTGTGTTAGGCCACTTTTGTCCTTTTGTAATCATCTTGTCCTGTGCTGTGTCATTCGTGGTAGATAGGAGGATCAGTAGTGCAGTGAATTCGGCGCATTCACAGGCGCGGTGAAATGTGCCGCCTCGGGAGGGATGCCGTGGATTGCTTGTAGATTTGGCGATATCTTTCACCCGCTTAGGTGCCTTCGCCTGCTTTCCAGTGGGTTATTTTGCCATTGCATTGAATGCGCATAGGAGGATCATTAGGGAAGCGCATTGGGTGCATTGTGTCGTCAATGCTCAATGTGGTGCATTCGAGGCAGGCTGGATGAGTGGCAGATCTGCTCATATCCTTGCAGCTGTGTTAGGCCACTTTTGTCCTTTTGTAATCATCTTGTCCTGTGCTGTGTCATTCGTGGTAGATAGGAGGATCAGTAGTGCAGTGAATTCGGCGCATTCACAGGCGCGGTGAAATGTGCCGCCTCGGGAGGGATGCCGTGGATTGCTTGTAGATTTGGCGATATCTTTCACCCGCTTAGGTGCCTTCGCCTGCTTTCCAGTGGGTTATTTTGCCATTGCATTGAATGCGCATAGGAGGATCATTAGGGAAGCGCATTGGGTGCATTGTGTCGTCAATGCTCAATGTGGTGCATTCGAGGCAGGCTGGATGAGTGGCAGATCTGCTCATATCCTTGCAGCTGTGTTAGGCCACTTTTGTCCTTTTGTAATCATCTTGTCCTGTGCTGTGTCATTCGTGGTAGATAGGAGGATCAGTAGTGCAGTGAATTCGGCGCATTCACAGGCGCGGTGAAATGTGCCGCCTCGGGAGGGATGCCGTGGATTGCTTGTAGATTTGGCGATATCTTTCACCCGCTTAGGTGCCTTCGCCTGCTTTCCAGTGGGTTATTTTGCCATTGCATTGAATGCGCATAGGAGGATCATTAGGGAAGCGCATTGGGTGCATTGTGTCGTCAATGCTCAATGTGGTGCATTCGAGGCAGGCTGGATGAGTGGCAGATCTGCTCATATCCTTGCAGCTGTGTTAGGCCACTTTTGTCCTTTTGTAATCATCTTGTCCTGTGCTGTGTCATTCGTGGTAGATAGGAGGATCAGTAGTGCAGTGAATTCGGCGCATTCACAGGCGCGGTGAAATGTGCCGCCTCGGGAGGGATGCCGTGGATTGCTTGTAGATTTGGCGATATCTTTCACCCGCTTAGGTGCCTTCGCCTGCTTTCCAGTGGGTTATTTTGCCATTGCATTGAATGCGCATAGGAGGATCATTAGGGAAGCGCATTGGGTGCATTGTGTCGTCAATGCTCAATGTGGTGCATTCGAGGCAGGCTGGATGAGTGGCAGATCTGCTCATATCCTTGCAGCTGTGTTAGGCCACTTTTGTCCTTTTGTAATCATCTTGTCCTGTGCTGTGTCATTCGTGGTAGATAGGAGGATCAGTAGTGCAGTGAATTCGGCGCATTCACAGGCGCGGTGAAATGTGCCGCCTCGGGAGGGATGCCGTGGATTGCTTGTAGATTTGGCGATATCTTTCACCCGCTTAGGTGCCTTCGCCTGCTTTCCAGTGGGTTATTTTGCCATTGCATTGAATGCGCATAGGAGGATCATTAGGGAAGCGCATTGGGTGCATTGTGTCGTCAATGCTCAATGTGGTGCATTCGAGGCAGGCTGGATGAGTGGCAGATCTGCTCATATCCTTGCAGCTGTGTTAGGCCACTTTTGTCCTTTTGTAATCATCTTGTCCTGTGCTGTGTCATTCGTGGTAGATAGGAGGATCAGTAGTGCAGTGAATTCGGCGCATTCACAGGCGCGGTGAAATGTGCCGCCTCGGGAGGGATGCCGTGGATTGCTTGTAGATTTGGCGATATCTTTCACCCGCTTAGGTGCCTTCGCCTGCTTTCCAGTGGGTTATTTTGCCATTGCATTGAATGCGCATAGGAGGATCATTAGGGAAGCGCATTGGGTGCATTGTGTCGTCAATGCTCAATGTGGTGCATTCGAGGCAGGCTGGATGAGTGGCAGATCTGCTCATATCCTTGCAGCTGTGTTAGGCCACTTTTGTCCTTTGTAATCATCTTGTCCTGTGCTGTGTCATTCGTGGTAGATAGGAGGATCAGTAGTGCAGTGAATTCGGCGCATTCACAGGCGCGGTGAAATGTGCCGCCTCGGGAGGGATGCCGTGGATTGCTTGTAGATTTGGCGATATCTTTCACCCGCTTAGGTGCCTTCGCCTGCTTTCCAGTGGGTTATTTTGCCATTGCATTGAATGCGCATAGGAGGATCATTAGGGAAGCGCATTGGGTGCATTGTGTCGTCAATGCTCAATGTGGTGCATTCGAGGCAGGCTGGATGAGTGGCAGATCTGCTCATATCCTTGCAGCTGTGTTAGGCCACTTTTGTCCTTTTGTAATCATCTTGTCCTGTGCTGTGTCATTCGTGGTAGATAGGAGGATCAGTAGTGCAGTGAATTCGGCGCATTCACAGGCGCGGTGAAATGTGCCGCCTCGGGAGGGATGCCGTGGATTGCTTGTAGATTTGGCGATATCTTTCACCCGCTTAGGTGCCTTCGCCTGCTTTCCAGTGGGTTATTTTGCCATTGCATTGAATGCGCATAGGAGGATCATTAGGGAAGCGCATTGGGTGCATTGTGTCGTCAATGCTCAATGTGGTGCATTCGAGGCAGGCTGGATGAGTGGCAGATCTGCTCATATCCTTGCAGCTGTGTTAGGCCACTTTTGTCCTTTTGTAATCATCTTGTCCTGTGCTGTGTCATTCGTGGTAGATAGGAGGATCAGTAGTGCAGTGAATTCGGCGCATTCACAGGCGCGGTGAAATGTGCCGCCTCGGGAGGGATGCCGTGGATTGCTTGTAGATTTGGCGATATCTTTCACCCGCTTAGGTGCCTTCGCCTGCTTTCCAGTGGGTTATTTTGCCATTGCATTGAATGCGCATAGGAGGATCATTAGGGAAGCGCATTGGGTGCATTGTGTCGTCAATGCTCAATGTGGTGCATTCGAGGCAGGCTGGATGAGTGGCAGATCTGCTCATATCCTTGCAGCTGTGTTAGGCCACTTTTGTCCTTTTGTAATCATCTTGTCCTGTGCTGTGTCATTCGTGGTAGATAGGAGGATCAGTAGTGCAGTGAATTCGGCGCATTCACAGGCGCGGTGAAATGTGCCGCCTCGGGAGGGATGCCGTGGATTGCTTGTAGATTTGGCGATATCTTTCACCCGCTTAGGTGCCTTCGCCTGCTTTCCAGTGGGTTATTTTGCCATTGCATTGAATGCGCATAGGAGGATCATTAGGGAAGCGCATTGGGTGCATTGTGTCGTCAATGCTCAATGTGGTGCATTCGAGGCAGGCTGGATGAGTGGCAGATCTGCTCATATCCTTGCAGCTGTGTTAGGCCACTTTTGTCCTTTTGTAATCATCTTGTCCTGTGCTGTGTCATTCGTGGTAGATAGGAGGATCAGTAGTGCAGTGAATTCGGCGCATTCACAGGCGCGGTGAAATGTGCCGCCTCGGGAGGGATGCCGTGGATTGCTTGTAGATTTGGCGATATCTTTCACCCGCTTAGGTGCCTTCGCCTGCTTTCCAGTGGGTTATTTTGCCATTGCATTGAATGCGCATAGGAGGATCATTAGGGAAGCGCATTGGGTGCATTGTGTCGTCAATGCTCAATGTGGTGCATTCGAGGCAGGCTGGATGAGTGGCAGATCTGCTCATATCCTTGCAGCTGTGTTAGGCCACTTTTGTCCTTTTGTAATCATCTTGTCCTGTGCTGTGTCATTCGTGGTAGATAGGAGGATCAGTAGTGCAGTGAATTCGGCGCATTCACAGGCGCGGTGAAATGTGCCGCCTCGGGAGGGATGCCGTGGATTGCTTGTAGATTTGGCGATATCTTTCACCCGCTTAGGTGCCTTCGCCTGCTTTCCAGTGGGTTATTTTGCCATTGCATTGAATGCGCATAGGAGGATCATTAGGGAAGCGCATTGGGTGCATTGTGTCGTCAATGCTCAATGTGGTGCATTCGAGGCAGGCTGGATGAGTGGCAGATCTGCTCATATCCTTGCAGCTGTGTTAGGCCACTTTTGTCCTTTTGTAATCATCTTGTCCTGTGCTGTGTCATTCGTGGTAGATAGGAGGATCAGTAGTGCAGTGAATTCGGCGCATTCACAGGCGCGGTGAAATGTGCCGCCTCGGGAGGGATGCCGTGGATTGCTTGTAGATTTGGCGATATCTTTCACCCGCTTAGGTGCCTTCGCCTGCTTTCCAGTGGGTTATTTTGCCATTGCATTGAATGCGCATAGGAGGATCATTAGGGAAGCGCATTGGGTGCATTGTGTCGTCAATGCTCAATGTGGTGCATTCGAGGCAGGCTGGATGAGTGGCAGATCTGCTCATATCCTTGCAGCTGTGTTAGGCCACTTTTGTCCTTTTGTAATCATCTTGTCCTGTGCTGTGTCATTCGTGGTAGATAGGAGGATCAGTAGTGCAGTGAATTCGGCGCATTCACAGGCGCGGTGAAATGTGCCGCCTCGGGAGGGATGCCGTGGATTGCTTGTAGATTTGGCGATATCTTTCACCCGCTTAGGTGCCTTCGCCTGCTTTCCAGTGGGTTATTTTGCCATTGCATTGAATGCGCATAGGAGGATCATTAGGGAAGCGCATTGGGTGCATTGTGTCGTCAATGCTCAATGTGGTGCATTCGAGGCAGGCTGGATGAGTGGCAGATCTGCTCATATCCTTGCAGCTGTGTTAGGCCACTTTTGTCCTTTTGTAATCATCTTGTCCTGTGCTGTGTCATTCGTGGTAGATAGGAGGATCAGTAGTGCAGTGAATTCGGCGCATTCACAGGCGCGGTGAAATGTGCCGCCTCGGGAGGGATGCCGTGGATTGCTTGTAGATTTGGCGATATCTTTCACCCGCTTAGGTGCCTTCGCCTGCTTTCCAGTGGGTTATTTTGCCATTGCATTGAATGCGCATAGGAGGATCATTAGGGAAGCGCATTGGGTGCATTGTGTCGTCAATGCTCAATGTGGTGCATTCGAGGCAGGCTGGATGAGTGGCAGATCTGCTCATATCCTTGCAGCTGTGTTAGGCCACTTTTGTCCTTTTGTAATCATCTTGTCCTGTGCTGTGTCATTCGTGGTAGATAGGAGGATCAGTAGTGCAGTGAATTCGGCGCATTCACAGGCGCGGTGAAATGTGCCGCCTCGGGAGGGATGCCGTGGATTGCTTGTAGATTTGGCGATATCTTTCACCCGCTTAGGTGCCTTCGCCTGCTTTCCAGTGGGTTATTTTGCCATTGCATTGAATGCGCATAGGAGGATCATTAGGGAAGCGCATTGGGTGCATTGTGTCGTCAATGCTCAATGTGGTGCATTCGAGGCAGGCTGGATGAGTGGCAGATCTGCTCATATCCTTGCAGCTGTGTTAGGCCACTTTTGTCCTTTTGTAATCATCTTGTCCTGTGCTGTGTCATTCGTGGTAGATAGGAGGATCAGTAGTGCAGTGAATTCGGCGCATTCACAGGCGCGGTGAAATGTGCCGCCTCGGGAGGGATGCCGTGGATTGCTTGTAGATTTGGCGATATCTTTCACCCGCTTAGGTGCCTTCGCCTGCTTTCCAGTGGGTTATTTTGCCATTGCATTGAATGCGCATAGGAGGATCATTAGGGAAGCGCATTGGGTGCATTGTGTCGTCAATGCTCAATGTGGTGCATTCGAGGCAGGCTGGATGAGTGGCAGATCTGCTCATATCCTTGCAGCTGTGTTAGGCCACTTTTGTCCTTTTGTAATCATCTTGTCCTGTGCTGTGTCATTCGTGGTAGATAGGAGGATCAGTAGTGCAGTGAATTCGGCGCATTCACAGGCGCGGTGAAATGTGCCGCCTCGGGAGGGATGCCGTGGATTGCTTGTAGATTTGGCGATATCTTTCACCCGCTTAGGTGCCTTCGCCTGCTTTCCAGTGGGTTATTTTGCCATTGCATTGAATGCGCATAGGAGGATCATTAGGGAAGCGCATTGGGTGCATTGTGTCGTCAATGCTCAATGTGGTGCATTCGAGGCAGGCTGGATGAGTGGCAGATCTGCTCATATCCTTGCAGCTGTGTTAGGCCACTTTTGTCCTTTTGTAATCATCTTGTCCTGTGCTGTGTCATTCGTGGTAGATAGGAGGATCAGTAGTGCAGTGAATTCGGCGCATTCACAGGCGCGGTGAAATGTGCCGCCTCGGGAGGGATGCCGTGGATTGCTTGTAGATTTGGCGATATCTTTCACCCGCTTAGGTGCCTTCGCCTGCTTTCCAGTGGGTTATTTTGCCATTGCATTGAATGCGCATAGGAGGATCATTAGGGAAGCGCATTGGGTGCATTGTGTCGTCAATGCTCAATGTGGTGCATTCGAGGCAGGCTGGATGAGTGGCAGATCTGCTCATATCCTTGCAGCTGTGTTAGGCCACTTTTGTCCTTTGTAATCATCTTGTCCTGTGCTGTGTCATTCGTGGTAGATAGGAGGATCAGTAGTGCAGTGAATTCGGCGCATTCACAGGCGCGGTGAAATGTGCCGCCTCGGGAGGGATGCCGTGGATTGCTTGTAGATTTGGCGATATCTTTCACCCGCTTAGGTGCCTTCGCCTGCTTTCCAGTGGGTTATTTTGCCATTGCATTGAATGCGCATAGGAGGATCATTAGGGAAGCGCATTGGGTGCATTGTGTCGTCAATGCTCAATGTGGTGCATTCGAGGCAGGCTGGATGAGTGGCAGATCTGCTCATATCCTTGCAGCTGTGTTAGGCCACTTTTGTCCTTTTGTAATCATCTTGTCCTGTGCTGTGTCATTCGTGGTAGATAGGAGGATCAGTAGTGCAGTGAATTCGGCGCATTCACAGGCGCGGTGAAATGTGCCGCCTCGGGAGGGATGCCGTGGATTGCTTGTAGATTTGGCGATATCTTTCACCCGCTTAGGTGCCTTCGCCTGCTTTCCAGTGGGTTATTTTGCCATTGCATTGAATGCGCATAGGAGGATCATTAGGGAAGCGCATTGGGTGCATTGTGTCGTCAATGCTCAATGTGGTGCATTCGAGGCAGGCTGGATGAGTGGCAGATCTGCTCATATCCTTGCAGCTGTGTTAGGCCACTTTTGTCCTTTGTAATCATCTTGTCCTGTGCTGTGTCATTCGTGGTAGATAGGAGGATCAGTAGTGCAGTGAATTCGGCGCATTCACAGGCGCGGTGAAATGTGCCGCCTCGGGAGGGATGCCGTGGATTGCTTGTAGATTTGGCGATATCTTTCACCCGCTTAGGTGCCTTCGCCTGCTTTCCAGTGGGTTATTTTGCCATTGCATTGAATGCGCATAGGAGGATCATTAGGGAAGCGCATTGGGTGCATTGTGTCGTCAATGCTCAATGTGGTGCATTCGAGGCAGGCTGGATGAGTGGCAGATCTGCTCATATCCTTGCAGCTGTGTTAGGCCACTTTTGTCCTTTTGTAATCATCTTGTCCTGTGCTGTGTCATTCGTGGTAGATAGGAGGATCAGTAGTGCAGTGAATTCGGCGCATTCACAGGCGCGGTGAAATGTGCCGCCTCGGGAGGGATGCCGTGGATTGCTTGTAGATTTGGCGATATCTTTCACCCGCTTAGGTGCCTTCGCCTGCTTTCCAGTGGGTTATTTTGCCATTGCATTGAATGCGCATAGGAGGATCATTAGGGAAGCGCATTGGGTGCATTGTGTCGTCAATGCTCAATGTGGTGCATTCGAGGCAGGCTGGATGAGTGGCAGATCTGCTCATATCCTTGCAGCTGTGTTAGGCCACTTTTGTCCTTTTGTAATCATCTTGTCCTGTGCTGTGTCATTCGTGGTAGATAGGAGGATCAGTAGTGCAGTGAATTCGGCGCATTCACAGGCGCGGTGAAATGTGCCGCCTCGGGAGGGATGCCGTGGATTGCTTGTAGATTTGGCGATATCTTTCACCCGCTTAGGTGCCTTCGCCTGCTTTCCAGTGGGTTATTTTGCCATTGCATTGAATGCGCATAGGAGGATCATTAGGGAAGCGCATTGGGTGCATTGTGTCGTCAATGCTCAATGTGGTGCATTCGAGGCAGGCTGGATGAGTGGCAGATCTGCTCATATCCTTGCAGCTGTGTTAGGCCACTTTTGTCCTTTTGTAATCATCTTGTCCTGTGCTGTGTCATTCGTGGTAGATAGGAGGATCAGTAGTGCAGTGAATTCGGCGCATTCACAGGCGCGGTGAAATGTGCCGCCTCGGGAGGGATGCCGTGGATTGCTTGTAGATTTGGCGATATCTTTCACCCGCTTAGGTGCCTTCGCCTGCTTTCCAGTGGGTTATTTTGCCATTGCATTGAATGCGCATAGGAGGATCATTAGGGAAGCGCATTGGGTGCATTGTGTCGTCAATGCTCAATGTGGTGCATTCGAGGCAGGCTGGATGAGTGGCAGATCTGCTCATATCCTTGCAGCTGTGTTAGGCCACTTTTGTCCTTTTGTAATCATCTTGTCCTGTGCTGTGTCATTCGTGGTAGATAGGAGGATCAGTAGTGCAGTGAATTCGGCGCATTCACAGGCGCGGTGAAATGTGCCGCCTCGGGAGGGATGCCGTGGATTGCTTGTAGATTTGGCGATATCTTTCACCCGCTTAGGTGCCTTCGCCTGCTTTCCAGTGGGTTATTTTGCCATTGCATTGAATGCGCATAGGAGGATCATTAGGGAAGCGCATTGGGTGCATTGTGTCGTCAATGCTCAATGTGGTGCATTCGAGGCAGGCTGGATGAGTGGCAGATCTGCTCATATCCTTGCAGCTGTGTTAGGCCACTTTTGTCCTTTTGTAATCATCTTGTCCTGTGCTGTGTCATTCGTGGTAGATAGGAGGATCAGTAGTGCAGTGAATTCGGCGCATTCACAGGCGCGGTGAAATGTGCCGCCTCGGGAGGGATGCCGTGGATTGCTTGTAGATTTGGCGATATCTTTCACCCGCTTAGGTGCCTTCGCCTGCTTTCCAGTGGGTTATTTTGCCATTGCATTGAATGCGCATAGGAGGATCATTAGGGAAGCGCATTGGGTGCATTGTGTCGTCAATGCTCAATGTGGTGCATTCGAGGCAGGCTGGATGAGTGGCAGATCTGCTCATATCCTTGCAGCTGTGTTAGGCCACTTTTGTCCTTTTGTAATCATCTTGTCCTGTGCTGTGTCATTCGTGGTAGATAGGAGGATCAGTAGTGCAGTGAATTCGGCGCATTCACAGGCGCGGTGAAATGTGCCGCCTCGGGAGGGATGCCGTGGATTGCTTGTAGATTTGGCGATATCTTTCACCCGCTTAGGTGCCTTCGCCTGCTTTCCAGTGGGTTATTTTGCCATTGCATTGAATGCGCATAGGAGGATCATTAGGGAAGCGCATTGGGTGCATTGTGTCGTCAATGCTCAATGTGGTGCATTCGAGGCAGGCTGGATGAGTGGCAGATCTGCTCATATCCTTGCAGCTGTGTTAGGCCACTTTTGTCCTTTTGTAATCATCTTGTCCTGTGCTGTGTCATTCGTGGTAGATAGGAGGATCAGTAGTGCAGTGAATTCGGCGCATTCACAGGCGCGGTGAAATGTGCCGCCTCGGGAGGGATGCCGTGGATTGCTTGTAGATTTGGCGATATCTTTCACCCGCTTAGGTGCCTTCGCCTGCTTTCCAGTGGGTTATTTTGCCATTGCATTGAATGCGCATAGGAGGATCATTAGGGAAGCGCATTGGGTGCATTGTGTCGTCAATGCTCAATGTGGTGCATTCGAGGCAGGCTGGATGAGTGGCAGATCTGCTCATATCCTTGCAGCTGTGTTAGGCCACTTTTGTCCTTTTGTAATCATCTTGTCCTGTGCTGTGTCATTCGTGGTAGATAGGAGGATCAGTAGTGCAGTGAATTCGGCGCATTCACAGGCGCGGTGAAATGTGCCGCCTCGGGAGGGATGCCGTGGATTGCTTGTAGATTTGGCGATATCTTTCACCCGCTTAGGTGCCTTCGCCTGCTTTCCAGTGGGTTATTTTGCCATTGCATTGAATGCGCATAGGAGGATCATTAGGGAAGCGCATTGGGTGCATTGTGTCGTCAATGCTCAATGTGGTGCATTCGAGGCAGGCTGGATGAGTGGCAGATCTGCTCATATCCTTGCAGCTGTGTTAGGCCACTTTTGTCCTTTTGTAATCATCTTGTCCTGTGCTGTGTCATTCGTGGTAGATAGGAGGATCAGTAGTGCAGTGAATTCGGCGCATTCACAGGCGCGGTGAAATGTGCCGCCTCGGGAGGGATGCCGTGGATTGCTTGTAGATTTGGCGATATCTTTCACCCGCTTAGGTGCCTTCGCCTGCTTTCCAGTGGGTTATTTTGCCATTGCATTGAATGCGCATAGGAGGATCATTAGGGAAGCGCATTGGGTGCATTGTGTCGTCAATGCTCAATGTGGTGCATTCGAGGCAGGCTGGATGAGTGGCAGATCTGCTCATATCCTTGCAGCTGTGTTAGGCCACTTTTGTCCTTTTGTAATCATCTTGTCCTGTGCTGTGTCATTCGTGGTAGATAGGAGGATCAGTAGTGCAGTGAATTCGGCGCATTCACAGGCGCGGTGAAATGTGCCGCCTCGGGAGGGATGCCGTGGATTGCTTGTAGATTTGGCGATATCTTTCACCCGCTTAGGTGCCTTCGCCTGCTTTCCAGTGGGTTATTTTGCCATTGCATTGAATGCGCATAGGAGGATCATTAGGGAAGCGCATTGGGTGCATTGTGTCGTCAATGCTCAATGTGGTGCATTCGAGGCAGGCTGGATGAGTGGCAGATCTGCTCATATCCTTGCAGCTGTGTTAGGCCACTTTTGTCCTTTTGTAATCATCTTGTCCTGTGCTGTGTCATTCGTGGTAGATAGGAGGATCAGTAGTGCAGTGAATTCGGCGCATTCACAGGCGCGGTGAAATGTGCCGCCTCGGGAGGGATGCCGTGGATTGCTTGTAGATTTGGCGATATCTTTCACCCGCTTAGGTGCCTTCGCCTGCTTTCCAGTGGGTTATTTTGCCATTGCATTGAATGCGCATAGGAGGATCATTAGGGAAGCGCATTGGGTGCATTGTGTCGTCAATGCTCAATGTGGTGCATTCGAGGCAGGCTGGATGAGTGGCAGATCTGCTCATATCCTTGCAGCTGTGTTAGGCCACTTTTGTCCTTTTGTAATCATCTTGTCCTGTGCTGTGTCATTCGTGGTAGATAGGAGGATCAGTAGTGCAGTGAATTCGGCGCATTCACAGGCGCGGTGAAATGTGCCGCCTCGGGAGGGATGCCGTGGATTGCTTGTAGATTTGGCGATATCTTTCACCCGCTTAGGTGCCTTCGCCTGCTTTCCAGTGGGTTATTTTGCCACATTGCATTGAATGCGCATAGGAGGATCATTAGGGAAGCGCATTGGGTGCATTGTGTCGTCAATGCTCAATGTGGTGCATTCGAGGCAGGCTGGATGAAGTGGCAGAATCTATGCTCATATCCTTGCAGCTGTGTTAGGCCACTTTTGTCCTTTTGTAATCATCTTGTCCTGTGCTGTGTACATTCGTGGTAGATAGGAGGATCAGTAGTGCCGGTGAATTCGGCGCATTCACAGGCGCGGTGAAATGTGCCGCCTCGGGAGGGGATGCCGTGGATTGCTTGTAGATTTGGCGATATCTTTCACCCGCTTAGAGTGCCTTCGCCTGCTTTCCAGTGGGTTATTTTGCCATTGCATTGAATGCGCATAGGAGGATCATTAAGGGAAGCGCATTGGGTGCATTGTGTCGTCAATGCTCAATGTGGTGCATTCGAGGCAGGCTGGATGAGTGGCAGATCTGCTCATATCCTTGCAGCTGTGTTAGGCCACTTTTGTCCTTTTGTAATCATCTTGTCCTCTGCTGTGTCATTCGTGGTAGATAGGAGGATCAGTAGTGCAGATGAATTCGGCGCATTCACAGGCGCGGTGAAATGTGCCGCCTCGGGAGGGATGCCGTGGATTGCTTGTAGGTTTGGCGATATCTTTCACCCGCTTAGGTGCCTTCGCCTGCTTTCCAGTGGGTTATTTTGCCATTGCATTGAATGCGCATAGGAGGATCATTAGGGAAGCGCATTGGGTGCATTGTGTCGTCAATGCTCAATGTGGTGCATTCGAGGCAGGCTGGATGAGTGGCAGATCTGCTCATATCCTTGCAGCTGTGTTAGGCCACTTTTGTCCTTTTGTAATCATCTTGTCCTGTGCTGTGTCATTCGTGGTAGATAGGAGGATCAGTAGTGCAGTGAATTCGGCGCATTCACAGGCGCGGTGAAATGTGCCGCCTCGGGAGGGATGCCGTGGATTGCTTGTAGATTTTTGGCGTATCTTTCACCCGCTTAGGTGCCTTCGCCTGCTTTCAGTGGGTTATTTGCCATTGCATTGAATGCGCATAGGAGGATCATTAGGGAAGCGCATTGGGTGCATTGTGTCGTCAATGCTCAATGTGGTGCATTCGAGGCAGGCTGGATGAGTGGCAGATCTGCTCATATCCTTGCAGCTGTGTTAGGCCACTTTTGTCCTTTTGTAATCATCTTGTCCTGTGCTGTGTCATTCGTGGTAGATAGGAGGATCCAGTAGTGCAGTGAATTCAGCGCATTCACAGGCGCGGTGAGAATGTGCCGCCTCGGGAGGGATGCCGTGGATTGCTATGCGATTTGGCGATATCTTTCACCCGCTTAGGTGCCTTCGCCTGCTTTCCAGTGGGTTATTTTGCCATTGCATTGAATGCGCATAGGAGGATCATTAGGGAAGCGCATTGGGTGCATTGTGTCGTCAATGCTCAATGTGGTGCATTCGAGGCAGGCTGGATGAGTGGCAGATCTGCTCATATCCTTGCAGCTGTGTTAGGCCACTTTTGTCCTTTTGTAATCATCTTGTCCTGTGCTGTGTCATTCGTGGTAGATAGGAGGATCAGTAGTGCAGTGAATTCGGCGCATTCACAGGCGCGGTGAAATATGCCGCCTCGGGAGGGATGCCGTGGATTGCTTGTAGAATTTGGCGATATCTTTCACCCGCTTAGGTGCCTTCGCCTGCTTTCCAGTGGGTTATTTTGCCATTGCATTGAATGCGCATAGGAGGATCATTAGGGAAGCGCATTGGGTGCATTGTGTCGTCAATGCTCAATGTGGTGCATTCGAGGCAGGCTGGATGAGTGGCAGATCTGCTCATATCCTTGCAGCTGTGTTAGGCCGCTTTTGTCCTTTTGTAATCATCTTGTCCTGTGCTGTGTCATTCGTGGTAGATAGGAGGATCAGTAGTGCAGTGAATTCGGCGCATTCACAGGCGCGGTGAAATGTGCCGCCTCGGGAGGGATGCCGTGGATTGCTTGTAGATTTGGCGATATCTTTCACCCGCTTAGGTGCCTTCGCCTGCTTTCCAGTGGGTTATTTTGCCATTGCATTGAATGCGCATAGGAGGATCATTAGGGAAGCGCATTGGGTGCATTGTGTCGTCAATGCTCAATGTGTTTGCATTCGAGGCAGGCTGGATGAGTGGCAGATCTGCTCATATCCTTGCAGCTGTGTTAGGCCACTTTTGTCCTTTTGTAATCATCTTGTCCTGTGCTGTGTCATTCGTGGTAGATAGGAGGATCAGTAGTGCAGTGAATTCAGCGCATTCACAGGCGCGGTGAAATGTGCCGCCTCGGGAGGGATGCCGTGGATTGCTTGTAGATTTGGCGATATCTTTCACCCGCTTAGGTGCCTTCGCCTGCTTTCCAGTGGGTTATTTTGCCATTGCATTGAATGCGCATAGGAGGATCATTAGGGAAGCGCATTGGGTGCATTGTGTCGTCAATGCTCAATGTGGTGCATTCGAGGCAGGCTGGATGAGTGGCAGATCTGCTCATATCCTTGCAGCTGTGTTAGGCCACTTTTGTCCTTTTGTAATCATCTTGTCCTGTGCTGTGTCATTCGTGGTAGATAGGAGGATCAGTAGTGCAGTGAATTCGGCGCATTCACAGGCGCGGTGAAATGTGCCGCCTCGGGAGGGATGCCGTGGATTGCTTGTAGATTTGGCGATATCTTTCACCCGCTTAGGTGCCTTCGCCTGCTTTCCAGTGGGTTATTTTGCCATTGCATTGAATGCGCATAGGAGGATCATTAGGGAAGCGCATTGGGTGCATTGTGTCGTCAATGCTCAATGTGGTGCATTCGAGGCAGGCTGGATGAGTGGCAGATCTGCTCATATCCTTGCAGCTGTGTTAGGCCACTTTTGTCCTTTTGTAATCATCTTGTCCTGTGCTGTGTCATTCGTGGTAGATAGGAGGATCAGTAGTGCAGTGAATTCGGCGCATTCACAGGCGCGGTGAAATGTGCCGCCTCGGGAGGGATGCCGTGGATTGCTTGTAGATTTGGCGATATCTTTCACCCGCTTAGGTGCCTTCGCCTGCTTTCCAGTGGGTTATTTTGCCATTGCATTGAATGCGCATAGGAGGATCATTAGGGAAGCGCATTGGGTGCATTGTTGTCGTCAATGCTCAATGTGGTGCATTCGAGGCAGGCTGGATGAGTGGCAGATCTGCTCATATCCTTGCAGCTGTGTTAGGCCACTTTTGTCCTTTTGTAATCATCTTGTCCTGTGCTGTGTCATTCGTGGTAGATAGGAGGATCAGTAGTGCAGTGAATTCGGCGCATTCACAGGCGCGGTGAAATGTGCCGCCTCGGGAGGGATGCCGTGGATTGCTTGTAGATTTGGCGATATCTTTCACCCGCTTAGGTGCCTTCGCCTGCTTTCCAGTGGGTTATTTTGCCATTGCATTGAATGCGCATAGGAGGATCATTAGGGAAGCGCATTGGGTGCATTGTGTCGTCAATGCTCAATGTGGTGCATTCGAGGCAGGCTGGATGAGTGGCAGATCTGCTCATATCCTTGCAGCTGTGTTAGGCCACTTTTGTCCTTTTGTAATCATCTTGTCCTGTGCTGTGTCATTCGTGGTAGATAGGAGGATCAGTAGTGCAGTGAATTCGGCGCATTCACAGGCGCGGTGAAATGTGCCGCCTCAGGAGGGATGCCGTGGATTGCTTGTAGATTTGGCGATATCTTTCACCCGCTTAGGTGCCTTCGCCTGCTTTCCAGTGGGTTATTTTGCCATTGCATTGAATGCGCATAGGAGGATCATTAGGGAAGCGCATTGGGTGCATTGTGTCGTCAATGCTCAATGTGGTGCATTCGAGGCAGGCTGGATGAGTGGCAGATCTGCTCATATCCTTGCAGCTGTGTTAGGCCACTTTTGTCCTTTTGTAATCATCTTGTCCTCTGCTGTGTCATTCGTGGTAGATAGGAGGATCAGTAGTGCAGTGAATTCGGCGCATTCACAGGCGCGGTGAAATGTGCCGCCTCGGGAGGGATGCCGTGGATTGCTTGTAGATTTGGCGATATCTTTCACCCGCTTAGGTGCCTTCGCCTGCTTTCCAGTGGGTTATTTTGCCATTGCATTGAATGCGCATAGGAGGATCATTAGGGAAGCGCATTGGGTGCATTGTGTCGTCAATGCTCAATGTGGTGCATTCGAGGCAGGCTGGATGAGTGGCAGATCTGCTCATATCCTTGCAGCTGTGTTAGGCCACTTTTGTCCTTTTGTAATCATCTTGTCCTGTGCTGTGTCATTCGTGGTAGATAGGAGGATCAGTAGTGCAGTGAATTCGGCGCATTCACAGGCGCGGTGAAATGTGCCGCCTCGGGAGGGATGCCGTGGATTGCTTGTAGATTTGGCGATATCTTTCACCCGCTTAGGTGCCTTCGCCTGCTTTCCAGTGGGTTATTTTGCCATTGCATTGAATGCGCATAGGAGGATCATTAGGGAAGCGCATTGGGTGCATTGTGTCGTCAATGCTCAATGTGGTGCATTCGAGGCAGGCTGGATGAGTGGCAGATCTGCTCATATCCTTGCAGCTGTGTTAGGCCACTTTTGTCCTTTTGTAATCATCTTGTCCTGTGCTGTGTCATTCGTGGTAGATTTGTCCTTTTGTAATCATCTTGTCCTGTGCTGTGTCATTCGTGGTAGATAGGAGGATCAGTAGTGCAGTGAATTCGGCGCATTCACAGGCGCGGTGAAATGTGCCGCCTCGGGAGGATGCCGTGGATTGCTTGTAGATTTGGCGATATCTTTCACCCGCTTAGGTGCCTTCGCCTGCTTTCCAGTGGGTTATTTTGCCATTGCATTGAATGCGCATAGGAGGATCATTAGGGAAGCGCATTGGGTGCATTGTGTCGTCAATGCTCAATGTGGTGCATTCGAGGCAGGCTGGATGAGTGGCAGATCTGCTCATATCCTTGCAGCTGTGTTAGGCCACTTTTGTCCTTTTGTAATCATCTTGTCCTGTGCTGTGTCATTCGTGGTAGATAGGAGGATCAGTAGTGCAGTGAATTCGGCGCATTCACAGGCGCGGTGAAATGTGCCGCCTCGGGAGGGATGCCGTGGATTGCTTGTAGATTTGGCGATATCTTTCACCCGCTTAGGTGCCTTCGCCTGCTTTCCAGTGGGTTATTTTGCCATTGCATTGAATGCGCATAGGAGGATCATTAGGGAAGCGCATTGGGTGCATTGTGTCGTCAATGCTCAATGTGGTGCATTCGAGGCAGGCTGGATGAGTGGCAGATCTGCTCATATCCTTGCAGCTGTGTTAGGCCACTTTTGTCCTTTTGTAATCATCTTGTCCTGTGCTGTGTCATTCGTGGTAGATAGGAGGATCAGTAGTGCAGTGAATTCGGCGCATTCACAGGCGCGGTGAAATGTGCCGCCTCGGG
Organism: Taenia crassiceps; assembly: GCA_023375655.1. Taxonomy (NCBI): domain Eukaryota; kingdom Metazoa; phylum Platyhelminthes; class Cestoda; order Cyclophyllidea; family Taeniidae; genus Taenia; species Taenia crassiceps. The sequence continues at coordinate 906,777 of JAKROA010000023.1, read as the reverse complement.
AGGGATGCCGTGGATTGCTTGTAGATTTGGCGATATCTTTCACCCGCTTAGGTGCCTTCGCCTGCTTTCCAGTGGGTTATTTTGCCATTGCATTGAATGCGCATAGGAGGATCATTAGGGAAGCGCATTGGGTGCATTGTGTCGTCAATGCTCAATGTGGTGCATTCGAGGCAGGCTGGATGAGTGGCAGATCTGCTCATATCCTTGCAGCTGTGTTAGGCCACTTTTGTCCTTTTGTAATCATCTTGTCCTGTGCTGTGTCATTCGTGGTAGATAGGAGGATCAGTAGTGCAGTGAATTCGGCGCATTCACAGGCGCGGTGAAATGTGCCGCCTCGGGAGGGATGCCGTGGATTGCTTGTAGATTTGGCGATATCTTTCACCCGCTTAGGTGCCTTCGCCTGCTTTCCAGTGGGTTATTTTGCCATTGCATTGAATGCGCATAGGAGGATCATTAGGGAAGCGCATTGGGTGCATTGTGTCGTCAATGCTCAATGTGGTGCATTCGAGGCAGGCTGGATGAGTGGCAGATCTGCTCATATCCTTGCAGCTGTGTTAGGCCACTTTTGTCCTTTTGTAATCATCTTGTCCTGTGCTGTGTCATTCGTGGTAGATAGGAGGATCAGTAGTGCAGTGAATTCGGCGCATTCACAGGCGCGGTGAAATGTGCCGCCTCGGGAGGGATGCCGTGGATTGCTTGTAGATTTGGCGATATCTTTCACCCGCTTAGGTGCCTTCGCCTGCTTTCCAGTGGGTTATTTTGCCATTGCATTGAATGCGCATAGGAGGATCATTAGGGAAGCGCATTGGGTGCATTGTGTCGTCAATGCTCAATGTGGTGCATTCGAGGCAGGCTGGATGAGTGGCAGATCTGCTCATATCCTTGCAGCTGTGTTAGGCCACTTTTGTCCTTTTGTAATCATCTTGTCCTGTGCTGTGTCATTCGTGGTAGATAGGAGGATCAGTAGTGCAGTGAATTCGGCGCATTCACAGGCGCGGTGAAATGTGCCGCCTCGGGAGGGATGCCGTGGATTGCTTGTAGATTTGGCGATATCTTTCACCCGCTTAGGTGCCTTCGCCTGCTTTCCAGTGGGTTATTTTGCCATTGCATTGAATGCGCATAGGAGGATCATTAGGGAAGCGCATTGGGTGCATTGTGTCGTCAATGCTCAATGTGGTGCATTCGAGGCAGGCTGGATGAGTGGCAGATCTGCTCATATCCTTGCAGCTGTGTTAGGCCACTTTTGTCCTTTTGTAATCATCTTGTCCTCTGCTGTGTCATTCGTGGTAGATAGGAGGATCAGTAGTGCAGTGAATTCGGCGCATTCACAGGCGCGGTGAAATGTGCCGCCTCGGGAGGGATGCCGTGGATTGCTTGTAGATTTGGCGATATCTTTCACCCGCTTAGGTGCCTTCGCCTGCTTTCCAGTGGGTTATTTTGCCATTGCATTGAATGCGCATAGGAGGATCATTAGGGAAGCGCATTGGGTGCATTGTGTCGTCAATGCTCAATGTGGTGCATTCGAGGCAGGCTGGATGAGTGGCAGATCTGCTCATATCCTTGCAGCTGTGTTAGGCCACTTTTGTCCTTTTGTAATCATCTTGTCCTGTGCTGTGTCATTCGTGGTAGATAGGAGGATCAGTAGTGCAGTGAATTCGGCGCATTCACAGGCGCGGTGAAATGTGCCGCCTCGGGAGGGATGCCGTGGATTGCTTGTAGATTTGGCGATATCTTTCACCCGCTTAGGTGCCTTCGCCTGCTTTCCAGTGGGTTATTTTGCCATTGCATTGAATGCGCATAGGAGGATCATTAGGGAAGCGCATTGGGTGCATTGTGTCGTCAATGCTCAATGTGGTGCATTCGAGGCAGGCTGGATGAGTGGCAGATCTGCTCATATCCTTGCAGCTGTGTTAGGCCACTTTTGTCCTTTTGTAATCATCTTGTCCTGTGCTGTGTCATTCGTGGTAGATAGGAGGATCAGTAGTGCAGTGAATTCGGCGCATTCACAGGCGCGGTGAAATGTGCCGCCTCGGGAGGGATGCCGTGGATTGCTTGTAGATTTGGCGATATCTTTCACCCGCTTAGGTGCCTTCGCCTGCTTTCCAGTGGGTTATTTTGCCATTGCATTGAATGCGCATAGGAGGATCATTAGGGAAGCGCATTGGGTGCATTGTGTCGTCAATGCTCAATGTGGTGCATTCGAGGCAGGCTGGATGAGTGGCAGATCTGCTCATATCCTTGCAGCTGTGTTAGGCCACTTTTGTCCTTTTGTAATCATCTTGTCCTGTGCTGTGTCATTCGTGGTAGATAGGAGGATCAGTAGTGCAGTGAATTCGGCGCATTCACAGGCGCGGTGAAATGTGCCGCCTCGGGAGGGATGCCGTGGATTGCTTGTAGATTTGGCGATATCTTTCACCCGCTTAGGTGCCTTCGCCTGCTTTCCAGTGGGTTATTTTGCCATTGCATTGAATGCGCATAGGAGGATCATTAGGGAAGCGCATTGGGTGCATTGTGTCGTCAATGCTCAATGTGGTGCATTCGAGGCAGGCTGGATGAGTGGCAGATCTGCTCATATCCTTGCAGCTGTGTTAGGCCACTTTTGTCCTTTTGTAATCATCTTGTCCTGTGCTGTGTCATTCGTGGTAGATAGGAGGATCAGTAGTGCAGTGAATTCGGCGCATTCACAGGCGCGGTGAAATGTGCCGCCTCGGGAGGGATGCCGTGGATTGCTTGTAGATTTGGCGATATCTTTCACCCGCTTAGGTGCCTTCGCCTGCTTTCCAGTGGGTTATTTTGCCATTGCATTGAATGCGCATAGGAGGATCATTAGGGAAGCGCATTGGGTGCATTGTGTCGTCAATGCTCAATGTGGTGCATTCGAGGCAGGCTGGATGAGTGGCAGATCTGCTCATATCCTTGCAGCTGTGTTAGGCCACTTTTGTCCTTTTGTAATCATCTTGTCCTGTGCTGTGTCATTCGTGGTAGATAGGAGGATCAGTAGTGCAGTGAATTCGGCGCATTCACAGGCGCGGTGAAATGTGCCGCCTCGGGAGGGATGCCGTGGATTGCTTGTAGATTTGGCGATATCTTTCACCCGCTTAGGTGCCTTCGCCTGCTTTCCAGTGGGTTATTTTGCCATTGCATTGAATGCGCATAGGAGGATCATTAGGAAGCGCATTGGGTGCATTGTGTCGTCAATGCTCAATGTGGTGCATTCGAGGCAGGCTGGATGAGTGGCAGATCTGCTCATATCCTTGCAGCTGTGTTAGGCCACTTTTGTCCTTTTGTAATCATCTTGTCCTGTGCTGTGTCATTCGTGGTAGATAGGAGGATCAGTAGTGCAGTGAATTCGGCGCATTCACAGGCGCGGTGAAATGTGCCGCCTCGGGAGGGATGCCGTGGATTGCTTGTAGATTTGGCGATATCTTTCACCCGCTTAGGTGCCTTCGCCTGCTTTCCAGTGGGTTATTTTGCCATTGCATTGAATGCGCATAGGAGGATCATTAGGAAGCGCATTGGGTGCATTGTGTCGTCAATGCTCAATGTGGTGCATTCGAGGCAGGCTGGATGAGTGGCAGATCTGCTCATATCCTTGCAGCTGTGTTAGGCCACTTTTGTCCTTTTGTAATCATCTTGTCCTGTGCTGTGTCATTCGTGGTAGATAGGAGGATCAGTAGTGCAGTGAATTCGGCGCATTCACAGGCGCGGTGAAATGTGCCGCCTCGGGAGGGATGCCGTGGATTGCTTGTAGATTTGGCGATATCTTTCACCCGCTTAGGTGCCTTCGCCTGCTTTCCAGTGGGTTATTTTGCCATTGCATTGAATGCGCATAGGAGGATCATTAGGGAAGCGCATTGGGTGCATTGTGTCGTCAATGCTCAATGTGGTGCATTCGAGGCAGGCTGGATGAGTGGCAGATCTGCTCATATCCTTGCAGCTGTGTTAGGCCACTTTTGTCCTTTTGTAATCATCTTGTCCTGTGCTGTGTCATTCGTGGTAGATAGGAGGATCAGTAGTGCAGTGAATTCGGCGCATTCACAGGCGCGGTGAAATGTGCCGCCTCGGGAGGGATGCCGTGGATTGCTTGTAGATTTGGCGATATCTTTCACCCGCTTAGGTGCCTTCGCCTGCTTTCCAGTGGGTTATTTTGCCATTGCATTGAATGCGCATAGGAGGATCATTAGGGAAGCGCATTGGGTGCATTGTGTCGTCAATTTTTGGTGTCTTTTTTGCTTTTGGAATCCAAATTTGATTTTTTTGCTGTTTACTGCTTTTTTCTTTTGATATTCATTGTATTTCTATTGCTTTTTAGGCACACTTTTTTTTTACGATTGTGTGAGTGTCCATTTTGGCGTTGATGACGTGTGCATTCCTTTTGATAATGTTAAATTATCGTGTAGTTGCTTTGTAAGTCCATTGGGGTTCTTTTCATCCCTTTCTTCACTGCATTCGTTGACTTTTCCCCAGATATCCTCGCTGGGTGATGTCCATGTGACGTCTTGGAAGACGGAATTTTTTGTACTGCACCTTCGAAAGCAGCATGACATATAGGCGAGATGGGAGGCGAATCGTCTCAACCTGGTGCGAAGGCTTCGTCTAGTGTGTACTTCAATCTGAAAGAAGAGAGCATGTGGAATAGTCGGCGGGAAGCAGAGAAATGGGATGGGAAGGCAAGGGGATGAGCGGTGGGTTGTGGACGATGGAGGGTAGTCAGAGCGTAGGGTTGAAATGAAGATGACAACCAAATTTGCATTCAATGAACAACCGCAGGTGGTCTTACCTCGCCCAGAATGGAACTTTCTACTTGGTCGACTATAAGGACAAGGATGGACAGGATAAGAGAGCAGAGGACGAAATGAATTTGCCTTCACACAAACACATTCCTACCTGTTTTCGTGGGACATGAATTGTGGCGACTCTCTAAAAGGAAGAAATCAAAGGTTGGCAATGTCTCACACGCACACACACAAACACACACAGAGACAGACACAAACTTGTGTAAGCAGATGTGTAGATGGATAGATGGGGGAAGTGAGAGAGGGAGAGGTTTAGGTAGATTAGTGGAGAAGAAGGAGGCACTGTAGAAGGAGGAGGGTACATTCCTACCCATCATTGTAGAGCTCCAGGTAGGGTAATTGGCTATAGGGAGAGAAAATAAATTGGGTAGTGTGATGGACTGGTAGGAGTTTGACTAGGTCATAAATTGTGTAATGGGAAGTAGGAGCAGCTCTCTCTCACCTTCACTTTCTAGTGGATAAACGGAGGAGGAGACGGTGCTGGCGGCGTCGGTGGGGGCAGAAGCGGAGGAGCAGTTGGCTTTGAGATGAAGTGGTGTAGGGCAAACTGAAGCAAGAGAATGAAAGAAGGGTAGAAGTGGTGAATTAATGGTGATGTTGTTGATGCAAAGTGGGCTAAAACAAGAATCGGTTAGATGCGGATCGTGAGTGAGGGTGGATGTAGGTTGCACATCCTGGCAATAGTGTTGAATTATGTGGTAGTGGAGAGGAGATTACTGGGGAGGATGGATGAAGGAGAAGGTGACTTACGAAGTGGTCGCTGGCTGAAAATGCGGTAGGAGTTGGTGGTGGAGGCAGGGACGAATTGATGTCTGGCTTGAAGGAGAAGCATTCGAGTTAGGCGTAGGGAAGGCAGAGGGGTGAGTTGCGGCTGCGTCGCTAAAGGGGGAAATTAAAGGCAAGATAGGAGTGGCAGGGAGTAATCATTCCTTTTTTTATTGAGTAGAACGCACAAAGCACAAACAGTGGGACATTATGCGTGGCACAATACTTGGGAGCACATAGAGCGTTTAATGTAGGAGACAGAGTAGGCACTTACCGAAGACACATTGGAGTGGGGCATAGCAAAGGGGGCGTGAGAGGGAGAGGGGGTCATGCCCCTTTATTTCAAAGACGTCGTCGGGCCTGCTTCTACTGCGTCTACTTAGATCCCTAGTGTCTGCGAGACAGAAGGAAAGAAAGAACACTGTTTCGCCTAGCCTGTTTGGGTGCAGTGCAATCTAAAGAGGTCTATTCAAGCCTAGTTTTGCTTAGCGTGTAACAGAGGGACCAGTGGACTCTGCGGCTACAGTGTTATAGTGCTTTGTCAGTAGGGTGCAGGCAATGAGAAGAGGATTGTCACCTCACTTAGCGGGTTTCTTGATGCTGCTGCTTATGCAAAGATTATAAATGCATGCAAGAGACATGAATAGTAAGTGCGTCACAGTATGTGTGGTGCAGTGTGGTGGTAATGGAGTTGACTAAAAAAATAGACCACTTACCCCTAAAGAATGCGATTGAGATAAGGAGGGCGCGTTTCCTACGACTGTTGCTGTGCCTACGCTGAGCCGAATTGTTGCTTTCAATTGCAAAACAAGACGGATGTTCATCTGAAAGAGACGAGGGCGTGATTGAGATAGAGGCAAAGAGGTGAGACGCTGGTGATTAGGAATGAGACAGGGTAAGTGATTGAGTGAGTGTGTGAGGAAGGAGAAGAGGGGATCGAACATGAGCACTGTAGGAAGACTCTGTACAGTACTGCGATGCTGCATAATTCACATCTCTTGCCGTCTTTCTGCCATCTCTTTCTTAACTCACTCACTCGCCCACTAATCTAGTTACGTGAATGAGTAAGACGCAAAGGAATAAGGTGGAGAGAATAAAATAGCAATCTTTTCATTTTTACTGGTGCACTGGATAAGGTCATCAGAGTTGTGCCTTTTCATGTGATTAACGGTAAATAGCGATTCGTGAGTACTCAAATGACACCCACAAATGCATTAAAGAAGGAAGCGGAGGGAGAGGACGAGGAGAAAATAGGAAATGGAGAGGAAAGTGGGAGGGGATGGCGGCATAACCTACCCCTAATTCCTACGGCATTTATCTGTTTTGGCCTTCTGACATCCTTGGAATGGCAGGGCTGGAGATCGGCAGTGACGCCAGGATGGCAAGCGAGGCAAGGAAGGCGAGGGAGCCGACTGAGGTGAAGAATAACAATAAGGCTGGATACGATGAGCAAACGAAGCAGGGGACAGGCATTGAGGAAGAAATTAATTATAGGGATGAGACCGTGCAGAACGGCGAGCATCAATAGACGCGACAGTAGGTAGCCGAGCATGTCTGAGTGACTTTGTTGTGCGATGGACCAAATTGAATTTGGCACGTGCGAAGAAGGGATGAATGATTGGCACGTGTCGTCACGTGGTGTCTCTCAGCGCTGTCTGGTATGGGCTCCGGACGGCTTGCCTTGCTTCCCTCATGGGTGGTCATGGGTAGGAGCAGAATTGGCTTGCCTTGGTACCTTTTTCAGTGTGGCTCAATTTCGTGCCTCATTGTGTACGCAAAGGTGGTGGAAGGGAATGCCAAGCACCACCAATAGCAATATAATGTGCTTTGAATGCAGTGCTCTGTCTTGTCTCATCTCCTTGTGTTTGTGCTTTTGCTTCTGTAGGTAGGAAAGTAGGTAGGCAAGCTCGTAGGCAGGCAGGCAGATTCACCTATAAAAGCCACTAGCTGTCGGTCTGTCTCTCTGTCATTCTGAACCTCATTTCCATGGCCGCATTTTAGATAGTCGACTTTAATGCAATACACTCAAACGGCTCAGCTACCCTCGCGCTAAGCAAAGGAGCACAACATTTTTGTCAATAGGCGCACTACGAAACGAAGTGAAGCAATGACAACCGACCGACCAACCGCTTGATAAGAGGAGTCGTTCTAAAGTCGGTGCGCATTGGCTAATTAGTTGAGAGGTCGATGTGCGGAGGCAGGGCACCTGCGCACACAAAGTCAGCTCGACGCTACTTCTTCTTGAAAAGGGGCGCTAGGTAGCGCAGCAATGGCGACCGCAAGTGAGCAAGTGATGAGGACTTAGGGGAGCAGTCCCTCGTCTGTCCCACCACAACACCAAGTTGGAAGTGTGGTAGAGGGCGGGAGGGAAAAAGGGAGGGAAGAAGGGAAAGCGAAGGAAGGATGGGAGGGAGGACTCTTTCCTGCCTCTGCAGATTTCTCCAACACTACAATAATTCCCTCGGGCAGTCAGTGGAGGAGCCACAGCGCCTTTGTTCATTTTTTAAGGTCCCATTATGCCTAACACAGAGCTTCTTTGAAACATAATGTTCATCGGGTGAAATTGGCTCTATCTTCAATGAATGAATAAAGGAAGAAAAGAGGGAAGGAATGAAGGCATAAAGGCAATGTGGCATTGCAGCCTTGGGCAGTTTCAATCAGTGTATGTCCCTTTCTATCTCCCAACGTGCATTATGGCCACCATTGTTATCTTGCATCCACAGCTGACTTCGATGCACCAACTTTTGTCATCATTGGCAGTTTGTAGAACCCTGGCTAACCGACGGCTATTTGCGGTGGAGATGAGAGGAGGATCATTGGTTAAAGCAAATTGACGCTTCGATAAGAAGGAGTTGAGTTTGTTGCTTTGGAGACAACCTTTATCAGTAAGGAGACTCCTCTTAGCTTTGTCTTTGACACTTAATTTTTGCCGTTCTCCAGTCGCATGTTGACCACTTGGATGATGCAAGCGATGCGTGAGGATTATTGGCTGACAGTATAGGTTTGTGAATGCTGATTATAATGCACAAACTCACTGACCAACACTTGCTTCACTGCGCACTGTGCACCATTGCCGACGGTGGCAGTGGCGGTGGCGGTGGCGAAGGGGATGTTTCCTCAGTTCGCATCCTGTCTGCACCGACGTTTTGTTGTGTTGGGATGCGTTGCATTGCGTTGCATGCTTACCTTCCCCTTCTTCTTCCTCCTCTTCTTCAAGGCAAAAGTAGGCTGCACCAACCACGAAAAAGTTACTCAGCGAACAGGACGCAGAATTGCAGTAAAGCCTACCCAACGCGACCAAAGGCAGCGTCTAGCACAGCAGCTGCAGAAGCTCACTTGCCTTACGTCTGCCCTCCCGACAAGAGGAAAATTTGTTATTACACTCCAGTAGCAGTAGCTGCGTCCTCTCAATGATTACAATATCTGCAGTTATCCCTCCCAGTGGGTCAATATCCTCCCAATACACAAAAAGGAGGCAGTTCTTCCTCATCAGCTGCTTTACTCTAAGTGCAAACAACGCTTTGGCTAGCGAGCTCATTTCATGCGCATGAGGACTAAATGGGATCGAAGAGGGACTTCAATGAGGATTGTGAAAACCGTCGATTGATATGCATGTCTAATGGTAAACAGAGAGCAGGTCAACATGAAGTAAACAACAAACACTCACACCGCCCACCACTCACTCACACTTACCACATTGTCCAGATGAACCAACTCATCCATCCATCCATATGCTCATCCACTCCTAATCAACTCAATGTACGTGCGCAAACATCTCTAGTAACCGTTTATTTCCTCATCGCCATCATAATCCTTCTCCTCATCCTCCTCCTCTCCCTCCTGCTCCACATCCGTCTCTTCCTCTTCAAGGCGAGTGCAGGATGACACGTAGATTGGACCATCCACGCAATCCCGCGATGAAGGTGTCAGGCGGTAGGAGAAGTCTTCTTCTAACTGCCTTTCACAGTCGGCTGCCATCACGGCCATCTCTTTCCCGACCTTCCAGTTGCCGCGACAATCATTTTACGCGGCCGTAGATACATCGCACTTACACCAACGCCTACGCCGACAAGAAAAAGGATAAATTCCTTAGGCCGTCACAAACCTCCACATGTTGTAGCGGTGCGTGCAATTCTTGCAGAAAATCAGTCAACTCAGCCCATGCCACACAAGTCACCACTGCCACGACTAGGGTTGATTTGAAGTGCATCACACCTGAAGAGGCTGTGTTTAGGCCAGGCTATCCTAAAGACAGAAGAAAAGGCCTGTTGAAGGGCTAGATTAGAAACTGTTTGGCAAACAGTTGGATCAGAAGCGCTGGCATAGCCCAGAGGGTGTCGAGATCACCATGAGGGCAAAAGAAGGCATAACACTGGTGGATAGTACATATCTTCAACCAGTCGAGCAGAGAGATTGACGCTACTGGTATGGTGCGGGTGGTTATGCCCACCCACCCGGCTGAACCAGCATGACCACCCAAGTGACCGAAACCAGTTTGGCAACTAAATGTAGGATCTTGAGGAAGTAATTCTGCCGACCATCGTTGAGTCCATAGGGTAGGGAGACTCTGCAACACTGGTGTGCCTCAGCACGTGTGTTAAGGCACCCACCCGAACAAGTGCTGCCAGCATGCTGTAGGCCATTTACGAAAACATCTTCTGCTCTAGAACACACACGAAGCTGCTTCCCCAGCTGTGGATACACAGACTCCTCTGGTCCTGCACACACAAATCGCAGTTTCCTTCTATAACTTGGCCTTTTCGCACCAAACCTGGTCTGCTATGCACGATCTCGTGATTTAGTCTACAATGCGCAGACACTACAAGGAATGGGCTCTAAGCCGAAGCTGTTTTCCTTACCCCCTCCTCAATGTCATCTATGCACTCCAAGTAGTCTGTGTTGTCAACCTCTGTGTATGCGCCTCTCCTTGGCCCCTTAAGCACATTTATTTGTGGTAGCAGTGGAAAATGCTTCTTCTTTATCATTAGCAGTACCATCATTTCCATGCCTTTCCGACGCATTCGAATATAACGCCACGCAATCACCTTACGCCGCCTGGCCCTCTCACCGCCACAGCACCATCCCCGCCCAGGCAACAGAAAGACACCATTTTTGCACAGCATACACATCCATTCCACATACTAACAACTCGACAAAGACACAACGCTGCAACATCTGCGTGGCTCCATTAACAAAGCCAGTAATTGTGCAAACAAATGACAAGTTTATTACTCAGTCGTCGTCCCCTCCTTCCGTCCTCGTACTCAGCGTTGTCCCAGCATAACTTTGCCTCCTCATTCCCTACGGTGAATGCACATTTCATACGTCAGGAAGGCAAATGTCCTCATCGTCGCCCACCTCCCCGGTTGGTACACGAGGTACTGGCCTAGGAGGGAAAGCAATGCCAAACTCTTACCGCTCACGTTAGCCTCCTAAGACCACTGTGGTAACAGAACTTCTACACCTCCCCATGACCACCAGTGTAAAACCTACCGACGCGACGCAAGCTTGCCACGACAAGTCAAACGGCCTGCCTTACGTGGCGCTTAGGCTCGGTACTTTGCGCTAACACACTGCCCACGCTCTATTGATTCGTCCAATCTGACTCCTGGTTCTTCTCATTCCCTACCTTTCTTGTCTGCGAATGCAATCACACAACTACTCTATTTCACTGATGTAGTACATCTCTCATTGTCGCTCAACGTTCGTCACTTGCGATCCTATATTTTCACCGATTACTAAAAAATATATCGAATTCTTGAGGCTCACTTCGTTGCAGCACGTTTATGCTCTGCTGTGTAGTTAAATTGAGGTGTTCGATAGTGCGTCAATGCCCAACGGGGCGTAGATTACGTGTGCATTCCTTTTGATAATGTTAAATTATCGTGTAGTTGCTTTGTAAGTCCATTGGGGTCCTTTTCATCCCTTTCTTCACTGCATTCGTTGACTTTTCCCCAGATATCCTCGCTGGGTGATGTCCATGTGACGTCTTGGAAGACGGAATTTTTTGTACTGCACCTTCGAAAGCAGCATGACATATAGGCGAGATGGGAGGCGAATCGTCTCAACCTGGTGCGAAGGCTTCGTCTAGTGTGTACTTCAATCTGAAAGAAGAGAGCATGTGGAATAGTCGGCGGGAAGCAGAGAAATGGGATGGGAAGGCAAGGGGATGAGCGGTGGGTTGTGGACGATGGAGCGTAGTCAGAGCGTAGGGTTGAAATGAAGAAGCGTTGGAGAGTTTAAAGGCTGTTTTCCAATGACAATTTGCACATTAACAAGCGCAGCCAACAGAGGACGCCTACATTTGCCAAAAACTGTGCTATTGGAAAGAACAAATTTTGTATCAAACTATTATTGTGACAGCATTAGTAAATATTGCTTATAAGTTTTAAGTACAATAGCAATTTCAGATTTGGGGCCTGCACGGGTAGTGGCACGAACCTCTCAAGTTATCGTTCGAAAGTGGGTACTAGGTGGTATTGCCTAGTCAGCCTAGACCTGTTTTGGAACAATTCATGTCGAAAAAAGACTGGCTTCCTAATAATTCATTATTATTTGTCGCCATCCCATTATAGGAATGCCCTAATGCCTTAAAAACCCGCAAGAAGTATGTTGGTATACAAGCAAACTAGGCTCTACAGCAGTCCAATTTGATTGCGAAGCAAAGTGACAATATAAATTAGACACATAGTGTTAGTGCATTTCCGCAACGGTTGCAATAAACACGATACATTTAAGTGAGAATTGGAGTCACAATAAGGAAAAGAATGCGGTTGGAGACAAGTGCAAAAGAAGAGGCAATCCTAGTATGAAAAGTCCATGATGTGTGTATGGAAAATGCCAAATAATTTTGTTTTATCGATGCAATTGGGTTTTTACACGAAACCACAATTGGAAGTGTACTTATATCATATGTAAGCCACGCATTCGTAGATTAATGTTTCATGCCTACAGAAAGTTCTCACTGGTGTAGCGCAAACGTACTCGCATTAAAGTTGAGTTAACAATTTCAAATGCTCTACTTCAGTTGAAAGCTAATGTATTCAGCACAAAGAAGCAAAATCTGCCAAACTATCGGTCGACCTTAGGATTTCTGCAAACCTAACTTCAAAACTGAATGTTTTAATGGTAATTCAGATCACTACCCACTTCATTTGGAGGATTAAGTTTTGAATAAATCATTTACAAAGTTCAGCCACAGAGACTGGCTAAATTAATCGCAAAAAGTGCATAGTTTTTTATGGCTAAATCGTTGGTCAGTGAGGTTCGAAGGCGACACTGTAATTGGGAAATCCACCGAATTGGCGCTTCCTAGCATCCGGTGAAAGGTAAGGTGCAATGAAAAGTATTGCGGAAGTAAGGCTAGGAGGTTTATGGTTCGAGACGCCATTGTACGCTGATTTAGTGCTCTAAATAGCATCGACTGCACTATAAATACCCGCAGCTAATGCTTCACTTTACTGTTGCGAGGCGGTGGGTCACGGCTTGCGCCTTATCCTCTCAAAAACGAAAAGCGTTGGAAATTAAAGGACTTCTGTTCCGGTGGTTGGAGCATCCACCGTTTGGCGTGTGACTCACTCAGTGATGTTAGAAGTGAAGGACTCGGCTAACATAGATATGACGTCTTTACTAACGCTACGTAGGTACAAACGCACCAGTCAAATGTTGGCAAAGGTGCCCACCTTTCCTAATAGCTGCATCTTTCACAAGTGAACGTTTACAATTACAAGTGCACACGTCACTTCCATCACCAAATCTTTGGCGTTCTTACAAGACTATTGCTGCAGATGACGTGCTGGTGCTTTGTAAAGGACTACGGATAGGATGGAAAAGTGTTCCGTCTGTGACGCATCCGAGATTGTACATTGATGCGTTAGCAGAGGCATTATTAGGCCCTACCGACTTCCCACCGACTTTGTTACTCAGGTAGCAGACCAATCGACTGCAATGGTAAAGCCCTGTTCGTCTTTAGGAGGCTTAACGCAATGCGTATGCAGCATTTCAGATGTTTAACGACTAATTGGATACTGGAAGCCCTAACTTTTATTTAAGGTGCACTAGCGACAGTCTTTTCCTCCCTCAAGGGCCTCTAATAAGACAGATAGAAGCAAGTCTTCTTTAAGCATTTCGAGGCCGCATATTTTCCTTTCCTTACCCATGTCACACCCCCATTCCATTATTGACAAACTCCTCCCTCCAGTTCACAGATGCTATGTTATTTCCTTAAAAGGGTGCATTGGGCAAAAAGCAACAAAGCACAATATTTTAGGTTGGCTTGATCCGTTTTGACATTGTCATTAAAGATTTTCTGAAAAGCAATTTGTTCGTGATGTGCTTTGCAAGGGTGCAACCGAGCAGACGGAGAGTGAGTTAAATGCACAGACCTTCAGGCAGCTCATTGCACGAATACGAAGCAGTCTAAAACAGCAAGGCCGAGTCATTCTCCCAAAAACCGATTTTTTTGAGACACGTTGCTTTTGAGGGCAAAATGGGGTAAATTTGCATGCTTACCAGCCTGCTTGATGCAACAACAGGACCACCCGTAAGCACCAAGCATTGAAAAGTGAGCTCATAATATAACGCCCACTCGTATTTGCCACACCTAGCAGTTGTAACCCGTAGCTTAGTTGTTTGTCATCCCTTCAAAAGGCGACTTATCAGAGAAAAGAAGGTGTAGCGCACTGACTGTAGAAGCACGCCAACATGCGAGGCTTAAAGTGCATGTTTTCTGTCCTTTAAACGTGTGCTTAAATCTACACTTTTGGCAGTCGGTGGATGAAAGGCATGTGAAAGGCGGGAAAGGCTAGACATCAGACGCTTCTTGAATTTGTCCAACCTCTAATTTTCGTCTTGCAGGAGAATACCAATGTGATTCGCACTTTACTAGGTCAGTGTATTGCGTGCTATTTCACGTCATGCCGTGCATGTTCATACCCCATCATCGTTCCCGCATAAATGACTGTGTGAGTTCCTTGATCGCTAGCCTCTTTGCGATGAGGATAGGCACAGTGGGTAGTGAGTTGGCAAAAAGCGACCAAATGATCCAGTAAGCTTCAATAGACCCAGCTTGATGGGATCGCAATGCTGATCGAATGCATTGACCACAAATCCTACTAGATCAGTAGCCCTCTCGCTAGTTAAGCGCCCACCTTCCACTTTCCATTGGGAGCGCCGCCACATCTGTCCTGCTCTTTGCTACCTGTTCTCTTTCCATTCTCCCAGCGTCACATGCTCCAGACCACCAGACCATCGGACCACGGCCACATGAATGTGTGTAGCCTCAAGTGAACTTGAACGACCCTGCAGGCTTGCAGAAGCACTGCTTTGGTGGGCATGCGTGCACACGCTTGTTATGATATCACAAGTACACCACACATGCCTCAAGATCCGGCGGTCAGTCCAACGCTTTACGGCCATTCCTCCATCACGTAGTTGTGACCACCCCTCCTTGCCATCTGTGGGTGTGCGCATGTGTAGACTGAATTTGGGAGAAGTAAAGGAAAGAAAGGTAGTTTAGCTTGCTGAAGTGGGTGAGGAGGAAGGGGAGGATAGTGGGAATGAGCGGGATTGTTGAGGTGCCAAAGAGGTTGACAACGACAACACTGCTTACTTCAAATACAATTACACTTTGGGAGTAAGTATGACTCTGCATCGAGTTTTACCCGAGGATCGAAGGAGCAACTTCTAGAATACAGTTTCTGCCAAGTAGCCTTCGCCCGCAAGTGGTTGCTGAGTCTTGAGAGCTCTTTGAGTCGTCCTGCTCTTCTTCACAAATACAATTGATGAGACAAAACCAGTGGCACTCAGGATGGATGTGTTCTGCAACTTGTTTGGTGTAAGCAAACTGCACCGCATGGCATACAGCCAGCAGGACAGGTGGAGAGCTGCAGCAGTCCTGTTCCGATCCTGTAGGTTTCCATTTCGGTGATAGGATTTGGCCGCCTCCGCAACCACCCCTCTTTCCTCAGAATCATCTGGTGTTGAAGGTCTGCATCCACACGTTTGCAATCAATTACGTCCTCAAGGGGAGGCCCGAGTGCCGCGACAACAAACAATTAGCTACATTTTTCAGCTGAAATGTGTACATGCCAGCGAACCCTTGATGGGCACCCAACTTCAAATGCTGTCCCATGCAAGGCCTTCTGTTGCGAATCCTGTTAGTCGAAAAAAATTGCAATTTCGGTCAATGCTTTCCTTCCAACCAAGCAGCTCTTTGCGATGCTTCGCATGCTTTCCTTCGTAGACTTCAGGGAGTGCGGCATGAATGTTCGTGAGGCCATTTGTGTCAAATACAATGAAATGCGCGCTTCTGTTGCAACAGACGGCGGCGTGGTGGCATGGTAGCATGGAGATGTCATGTGAATGAGGCAGCTAGAAGGGATGGATTTGAGTAGATGAAGAATGGAAATGAATGAATGAATGAATGAATGAATGAAGGAATGGGTAAATGAATGATGGGGGGGTGACACTCTCCAACATTAGGCATGACACTTCTTTCGCCTTGCTTGCCCATCGGCAGCTGCTATTCATTTAGCAAACCAGGCATTAGGCGCAGTTCTCGGGGTCGAGGTTTTGGAGGCAAACACATTGGCCCACCACCCTCCTTGACGCCCTCTTGTGACAGCATTGACAATCACTTAGTGCAGTTTAAGGCTTTAGGGAGTGCAACATAAATGTTCGTGAGGCCGTTTGAGTCGAATACAAAGACACGTGCGCTTCTGTTGCAACAGGAAATTGTCAACCTTGTGAAGGCGGCTGTGCAAAAGCATGATGTTTGCAATTCGTCAAAGGTTTGGTCAAGCAAAAGAACGACCCGTGACTTTGGGCGGTCCTGTTGCCAGCACTCAGGGCACCACAAATTTTAGCTCTCCACACTTAAACAAAGTGCCTTTTAAAAAGTATCTTGTGCTTTAGCATTTTGGGGAGTTACTCTAGGCTCTGCAGCTTGTAGTGCCACTTTCGTTGGTGGGGTGTTCTTCAGCGTTGCTTTAAGATAAAGGAGTACCATGAGGGTGCATTTAAATGCATTGATGTTCGCATTTGTCTCGACAGCAGTTGCATTTCCTACTTACCTCAGAGCCTCTGCTGCTGGAACTGTCGAGACAGCGTAATTTTGGAGCTAGTGGCACGCATCTAGCATTTCGCTATATTCGTGATGACACAACAGGGTGTCACGTGGTTGTCGAGGCCCAATACCCACATGGACGTTACAGTGCCTTCACACTTCAACTAGGCACTTCTCCATCAACTCGATGGATTGCTTCTCCTGACATCCGTATGTTCGATAAAAGTTGGAAGTCCGACCTTTAAATACTATCAAACGCGATGCCGGTCAGACTAGCAGGCTCCCAACGGTCCGTAGCATGCGCTCTTATTTTGCAACTTAATCCCCTCTACTAGCTGCGCTTCTTTGCAAGTGAAGTCAAGCCAAGTCGTTGCTGTCGTGACGTGACAAAAGACAGAGCTTTAAACCGCTTGTGCTGTTTCAAGTTATTGTTTTACTGATGCTAGAAATTGATTGCAGGGCAACAACGCTCAAGGATAAGACGCATCTGACTTGCCCAAAAGTCGCATAGCATACCCTACGCATGCGTGGCACAATTCCACAAATTACGCACATTACATATGCCTTTCAAGCAGAAACGACAGAAGAGGAAGTGCAGGTCTGGTCTCAAGTCATATCACAAAGGCATGAATTTGATGGCTGAAAGCCACAAAAGCATTTCATTAGCTCCCACAGCTGTAGAGTTGGTTTTCTCCCAAAACGATCGAAGGCGTCACCAAGAAGGGAGATGCAGAGGGGACTGAAGTAGTGTAAGCCTGTCTTTCACTCTGCATGAGGCGCACTATGCGTGCTGGCACATGAATGGGTTAAGTATTTCTGCTTAAAAGTTACATCATTGATAAGAATGCTGAATTAAATAATTAAATAAATAGTGATTTCCAGGCCTATAATTTACAATGCGGACAGTGAGTGGATAGGATGAAAGGTGTGGCGCAGTGTTGTGGGGTGGGATTTCCGTTTTCGGTGTGGGAGGTCTCGAGTTCAGACTCTTGGCTTCCAACGACTTGATTTAGTGTTGACAAATAAAATGAGGCAAAGAAGGTGAGTCAAATGCAATGAGATAATGTTATTGATGCGTTTGGGTGTGCCCTCGTGTTCATGACCCTCTAGTGCTCTCTCGTTTATTGCTCCGCTACTTTTTTGCATTTCGAAGACTAAGTGCATTGGTTGTTTAGAAAATGCAGTGCGTGCCACTGCGCTCGCATCTCCAAGAGGTGACTAGATGCACCAAATACGCGCATCTATCAACCAGTCAAACAAGTGGTTCAAACTGTCGCAGAATGCGAATTAGTGTCTGTGCTACTGTCCTAGTGGCCATTCGCTCCATATTACCCCTTCCTCGAAGGTAGAACTCCATGACTAGCAAAGTCTAGCATTTAGAGGGCCTGGGGCGTCGAACGCCAGTTGTATCATCCATTAGCGTTGAAGTCTGGCAGGTCATGCAGCAGAATGCACGAACGATGTCACTGATTGGGAAAATGGAAACTCTCACGCAATGTTTAGCTTCCCTCCTATTTAGGCATTTTTGTATTTCTGATTGTCACTTCCCCTTTAAATTGAAGTTATCCTGCCCGATTTTGGAGAGGAAGCGATCCATATCTTCTCATGAGCTAAAAAATGCCTAGATGCTGTGCTCATTCTTTAGTTTATTCTCCACTGCCACCTTTGGTGGCACAGTTTGCATGATATCCTTTCCGTAGACTGCGTTGTTGACGATTGCCTCAACAGATTAGTTTACACAAGTGTCGGATGTCTTGCTCCCCCTGCTTGCCACAGTCAAATGGCAAGTTTACTGGAATGCAGCCGTTGGCCCAGGTTGCTTAGCCACAATCTTCAACTGCTTTGTAAACAAGTGGTCTGAGGCAGCTTTTATGATAAACGACACACGTAAACAGGCTTAGCTTTTCTTCATGCACTGCCTCCTCTACGATTGCATTTAATGCGCATAAAGCCTGTAAGTGTTCTCAGTTGCATTCCAAAATGGTCTGTTCGGTTAAACAACCACAGTCGCATTAGAGCACAAGGAACAAATGCATTGATTGCGAATTGAAACTGTCAGGTGGGCTGAAGTGAACCGTGACGCCGGGACATGCACGAGAAGACTACATTTTTCCCACTGAATGTTTGAGTACTTTTGCTAGCAGCATAAATGTGGCAAACAAAAGAAAGTTGATTTGTTTAAGCATCGTTTATTTTTCAGACCGGTAAATAGTTGTATGACTAAGAAAAGTCTAGCACAGTTTTCGATTTACTTTGATAGCGTCAGGGTGCTTTTGCTCCCTCGACAGAGCTCTCCAGTTAATAATGCAACGAGTCAACAATACAGTCTAGTAGCAGTTAGAGATGGTTGCAGTAGGTTGTTTCGACATGCTGAACCTTCCAGATACCGCTTGTATACGAGTCCGCTCACCTCAGCATTGGTGAGTGGTGCGGCGCTTTAAACCACCGGCGAGTAGGTCAGCACAACCAACTAACAAAATAATTAAAGACGCAGTTCTCTGTCACAAGCATCGTCGAATTGGGGCGTGGAATTGGTGTGACATGGGCATAAAATAAGGCCTGCACCAGTGGGAACCGGTGAGCAAAGTTAGAAATATCTCGGAGCTCGGGAACTCATGGCGGAGATGGTGTGCCCTATCACAAGTAGAAGCTGGCACGGCCCAAAGGCTAGCTCTAGGTGGACAGCGTTATAAATTTGACAATGTCTGACAATAGGCAGTGGTTTCTTAAAGGCTTTTATGTTGGTCGCGCCGTATTTCGCCTTAGATTTGCGGTATACTAGTGCCTTTGCATTTGTACAGCAGTCCGTCTGTTTATTTGCGACTAGAAAGTAAGAAGTAAAGACACTCCAGGACCAGATATAATGTGACCCGTGAGTAGTTAGAGCTGTGTCCAACGACGCGGATGTGAGGACTTCTCCATCCACCAAGGATGCTCCGAATTCGAAAAAATTGAACTTCCTGTTATCAAGGTTTCTTCTCCTCCCTTGCCTTTCCTATTACCACTTTTCCGCTCACTAGGAATGTCTTTAATGCCACCCTCATTACTCCCTTCCATCAAAGTGTGCTCTCGCATTCTTCAACAATCCCAACATCAGCACCACTTCAAATTCGTCAAAGCGTGTGAGGAGAACTTAAAAAAATCGTCTCGGACATCGCGCTAGTGTAAAATGTACCTAGGTTAACCAGGCGTAGATCACATCACGCTTTTATGTCAACAACATACATTCTCCTATTCGTTTGCATTAAGGAAGTGGAAAACTTGCAAAGTACATACTCACTTACGTGAACTCATGAGCACATGTTGCAAGCTGTGCACAGTGGCTAGCAACACACCAAAACGTTTCCTTTTCTACATGCCGCTCAACACATCAGAGGTGTATTGTGTATGAGAAAAGAAAAAAAACCGTCAGTAATTTGCTATCCACTGTAGGCATCCGTGCACAAAAAATGCTTCTACTCGCACAAATTAAGCATAAATTGTGGCATGTCCAATTTGTGTGAGGCTTTTGTGTAACAATCCGCACACCAATTGTCATTGTTCTAGCGAGTTCCACATGCAGGTCAGGTAACAACAAGTCTTCTCCTGCATTTTATTGCCCTTCTTAACATTTGTTTGCAATACACTGCTGACATGCATTTAGTCTTCCCCAAAGTCACACTAGTCGAAAATGTTAGCTTCGCCTAATGCCTTTGTATCTTTGAGCGCACTAGTTGGACAAGAGGTGGGAAGACAGAGTGAGTTTCTCAACACTGACAAAGGCCATCCTACAAGTGCCTACGACTGTAGCGGATGTGGAACAGTGGCGGCATGCATTATAGAGGTGGTGCCTGTGGAAAATGAAGTAGTTGGCTACTTGCCTATGCTTCAACCACGCACCATGTATGCCACTACTGTTGAAGAGCACCAAAGATGTTCGACCTAATGATTGATGCGTTTGCTGTTTGGGCAGCTATCAGCCTCGTCCACGGTCGCTTAAATGGTCATTGTATTTACATTGAGTAAGCTGGCCCCTCCTAGGCCGAGCCAGTCACTCCAGTTCTATTCATCTGTGCTCAAAACGCATTTCTCCTACTCTAGTGCTGTGCACACTTTCGTCCTCAGGGCACTCTCAAACAATTGCACTGGCATTACTAGAAGGCACGTTGGCATGCGTGCAATATGTAGACCGAATGTGGAACATTTGCAAAATGCATGGCCACGAGGGTTCCAATTGGGATGTATTAGTAGAAGGATGCTCTCCGATGATCCAGTGAAAGTGATGCAGTGGTGCAGTGATGCGTGAGAAGTTCTATTCACACTCCTCAAGGTGGAACGAAGGCAATCCAGCCACCACATGACTGCCACTGTCTCGCCACCGACACGGCTACCGGTTGTACTCAACTTTATCTAGCGTGCCGCGATAAACCGTATTTTCCAAACAGCACAATCCCACTACTACGTTCTGCTCTACGATTCTAAATGTATGCCTTTCCTGCTCGCTGATCTTTCTTCCTGTTTTCGATGTTGCTGTCACACAAGCAATCCAACAAACAAACTAGCTAACTAACCAACAAACAAACAGACATGCAAACAAGATGCAGACCAATGCAATGCATAACATTGCACATGGGTGTTATCGCATGCATTTCTGCACACATGAGTGACGATGAGCCTCCATTCAAAAATGTCTGCAAATCATAATCATTTCACTCCGCATGCTAAATAACAGTTCTTGCGCATCCTATAAAAGCACAAAAAACACAAACACATGCGATGCATTCGAGTTGAAAGACAAAGACAAGGTGAGCTGCAGTTTGTGTTTTTGTAAAGTTACAAGGTCTTTGCGTCAGGCAATCAGCTCTCCTCGTCATTTGTAAGGCCCTTAGCGGTACCTGCTTCTTGTCCTCTTGATTGTGTTGGGTCCGCCACCACAGTAAGGCGAGACTACGACAGCATAATTTGGTCAAAAGCAAAAATTCCGTCCCATATAATTGAGCGAAATAAAAGGGTGGTGGAAACTCTGAACTCGACAGAAATGTATCTCATTTGATTGGAGAACAATGTGCAAAGCATGGCCATTGAAGGAAGAATTTGGGGGCAAAGTCCACCTTTGGCGTTGTTCCACATAGAAGTTAGGTAAACATAGCATCTGCAGGCTCATCATCATGTCTTCATGCATAAGTGAACAAGAATTATTCTCTAGACCATTTGTTGTGCCAGTAATTTGAAAAGGGTTTATTCAGTAGTGCGCAGGAGAAATTGCTGTTTGCGAGTGGAGTTGCTCACATCTGTACACTGCATTGTGGATCCTAGTGCATTTACGTGCTGTAAAAGTTGACCAGTTGATGTGGGAGTTTTGCAGGGCAAAGGAAAATGATCCAACCATGGAAGAGGTGCTCACCTTGTTCAACTAGCATAGAAAAGATGTGACTAGTACTAGGCTCTAACCGGTGGTATAGATGAATTCATGCATAGAACAGTACACTCGTGAATCAAGGAAAAGCAGTCACAGTGCGGCACACCCAGTGTCGGATGCAGTCCCTGTGCGTTAATTTGGTCCTAGTTATGAATATTGGCATTTGGGAATCGTGTTCTGATGAAGAGTGAGACTAGCGGAGAGGGGAGGTAAAAGGAGGAGACGACTCGCAAAGAGGATGCTGGCTGATGGTGAGTTATGAGGAGGGAAACGGGGCGAGGAGGAGGAGGGGTAGGAGGAGAATGCAGGGAGGGCATGCTGGTAGGAAGGAGAAGGGTAGAAGGGTGGGTAGTTCTCGTGTGAATCAAGTGGAATAGTGAATGCAAGGAAATGGGAGTCGGCAGCTGACCTTGCGTCCATTGACTTGAATAACATTGATAAAAGGTGGGGTGGGGCGAGGCGTGGCGATGCGGAAGGAGAGGATTTGGAGGCGTTGATTGCTCCTAATGATTGTGCTGTCCGTCTGTTTTAGCCGCATACCTACAACACCTCGAGAATGGGAGACGGTGGGGCTGGAGGAGACAGAGGTGAAGGAAGAAGGTAAGGAGACTGCATAGGAGGAGCAGACAAAGCGGGCGAGAGGGAGACCTTGACGAATGACTGAATGAAGGATGAACACCGGTGGACAAAAGAACACGTAGACGAGGATGTGTAACTCTTTGTTACATGAGCAGCACATGTGAAGGTTTGAATGAGTAGCAGGTTTCTTCGCGTGGTGTTTCCCAGTGCCGTCGAATCTGGGCACCAAAATGAGATGAGGAGCAATGGTTTGTGCTTGACGTGTGCAGGCGGACCTCCTGTTGCAGGCAAATGTCGCTGCAATTACAGTGCGGTGTAGTTGCATTGAAATGTTCAGGAGGACGTGAGAGACCAACGGGGTGTAGATGACGTGTGCAGGCGTCTTGGTAATGACAAAGGCGCAGTAAGTGCACTAGACTGCACTTCGTCCGTTTCGTCATTGCGTTCGTTGGGTGGGTCCCCACATATCCTCGCTGGGTGATATCCAAGTGACGTCTTGACAGACGCAATTCGTTGTTCTGTGCCTGCACAGGCAACACGAAATAAAGGCGAAACGGGAGGCAAATCTTCTCCACCTGGTGCGAAGACATTTTTGCTTTAATGAAAACCGATTTCCTTCTCACTGTCTGTCTGCGCTATTTCTGCTTGCCAGCCTGCCAGTCTGCCGGCTAGCCAGTTAGCCAGCTTGTCAGCGTGGCGAAGCATTTGGATTCAAGCAGGGAATCCGATAAACCATGCACGAGGCGTAACGATTACGCATTCTCCCTAGGTACGGTGACCAACACACTTGCATAACTTCATTCTTGATTTTCCTTCACCTCCACCAGACGGTTTGGCTCAGCTGCACGCACACATGCACAAAGAAGAAAATGCTCATCAAGAAATCTTCCTTAGCTCCTTTAATCTTCACAACTTGCAGCTCTACTTTGCACGTAAGTAAAATTTACCACCTTCTTGCAGAATTGTTTGGTTTTAAATACCAACAGCAGCAACAATAATAGAGGTGGTGCGGGGCATCTGCCTCTTTTCTTATAATTTTTTGAGAAGCGATTGAGGGACTGGTCGGTTGGTTAAGTTGATTGTGTAAGGCTTGAGTGGTAGGTGCGGTGATGGGATGTGAAGACGCGGGAGTGCATGTTTGGCACTCAGCTGTGTCATCGTGTTGCATGCGGTTGCACTGTGATCGTCAACGGTCCTTCCTCTTAGCTTTCGGAGCCCTGAAAATGTGGGAAATATACTTATTTTTCTTCTGCCAACAGTGCAGGTACAAATTCTTATAGGTGGCTGGCTGCCTGAATTCACGAGCTTCAGGGTACATGCAACCACTTTAGGCATTCGGTCAAGCACGGCTCGCCTTACTTGCCTCCTAATCCCATCTGATACTCTGAGAGAAGCAAGGGATAGAAGTGGGATTGCCTGAACAAAGCCACACTTCGTAAACTCTGTGGAAGAGGTCATGGCTTCTGCCTACTTTGGTAGCCTTTCCACACCAGCACCAGAGAGTATGCAAACAGTGTTTGTCTCCTCCTTCCAACGTCGTTTTAAATGTTACCCTTAAATTGTTGTGCCGCATCTGCAGTTTCCTCCTGTCTCTCTTCCTTCCGTTGGAAAGCCACAAATGTGCTTCCTGTCACGAGTCTCCCTGGATGGTAGACGATGTACAGTGCCGAAAGCATGTGCAAATGATATCCTAGAAGCAATTGGGGCAATGATTGGACACTCTCAATCTCTGCCGAAAAAATTTCCCCTGGCACTAAGTTACCGCACGTTGCACAGTGCGCTGTGCGCAGTGAAGCGAATGTTGGTAAATAGCATTGTTCATAACTATCATTATCCACATTCCTTGACCATCTAACTACCTCAAGACGCAAACGCTGTGCCAACAAGTTTAATGTGCAAAGTAAAGATTTGGAGGGCGGCCTTGACACGTAGTCCTGATCAACAATGCCTCCACGCCTATGACACAATGCTGCACAAAAACACACTCTTTCTGTTCTTTCGACCCATCGACGTCTTCAGCACCGTGCAAAGCCACGTGCCTGGTAGGTTACCACCACTTTTAACAAATTCGACTTAACCAGTCTTGATCATTCTCTAATTAAATGAAAACCCTGAGGACAATTGACTCAAACCCCTCCACAATTCCTCAGCATAACAAACAAATGCGATAAAGTGCCCTTTTTGCACTACAAAAGCTTCTCCAATTTCCTTTCTTACATCTTACGCAATAAAGACTCAACGACAGCGCACTTTAATACACACGAGCGTGAATGCCACCATAAACAGAGAAGATTCATGGGTTATACATTAACAATGTGGAAAACAGCATAACGGCGCGTTGGCACAATGATTAATGAGTCGATAACAGGATGTGAAGTAGGCACCTTTAATTGCAAAATTAGTCTGAATTGACAGAAAGGATTCTCCCATTTTCATTATTTTATAGGAGTCAAAGCAATCGCCACAATAATTTTCTCATCTTCTCACGACAAAAAAGTAGCTTGCCTATCGCTTCTGCCCTACCCTGCCACTCGTCTCGTCGCTCATCTGCTTCGTTTGCGTCCATACTATCACCACGAGACTGGAATCCACCACACCGTGCATGCCGTGATCCACACTGCAAGAAGAATGAGATTCCTCCACGCGAACAGCCAAATCACGGAGTCTTCCATACTCCCTACGCTCATTCCGCCGCCTTCACCACTATTAACAACACTAACAGTATTTCAATGTTGCTAACCTTTGTACTAATTTAAACCCATTAATATACTGCATAAATGGCTCGACAAAAACCGTTCAACTGTATTCCAGCCATTTCTGATGAATGCGCAGTTCAACAGATGAGGCCAGCTAATGCCTCCATCCGTAGCTGAGATTACTCCGCTACAAGCATACATTCAAACGAAGTGAAGCGCCAAAGCATCAATTATACTAGAAACAGTTCAGCGTTCACTTACGTCTTTGCAGTGTTAAAGCCTATTCAACTTGCGTATTCAAGACGCGAGCCTGGATACAACCGCCAAAGCATCCACAAGAAACTCCACACTTCCAGTTAACCGCATGAAAAGCTCTTCCAACTAATAACTAGACGCCGTTGCGGCTCGCTTTCGGACTACGCAGACAATGTGAAACAGTTGTCCAACTTTATCACTTGCAACTGAAAAGGCATTTGTAGCAAAGTGCAAAAAGAGGTTGTAAAATAAGTCTAGACATTAGTCATCAGATGTTTTACATTTGCCATCTGCATTTACATTTGAACTACGAAACCCTGTCTGTTATGGCAGATGAGTCTCAAATAAGGCCTGCTTCACACATTTAACTTCAATGCAAAATGCGTTACTGTAGCGTCGGCGGACTTCCCTGAAAGCAAAAGAATGCATAGCACTGGAGGAGAGTACATACACCCAACTAACCCAAGGACCAGCCCCAGCCCGGTAGAACAAAATAAACGCTTGAGTGCATTACAATTACAACCAGCAAATTAGCAGCTGTACACTTCGAGCATCATATACTGTGACAACTCGCTTTTCTCCTCCCCCTTCTAATTGCATCATTGCCTGAAAAGTCATCTTATTTTCCTTCACTTCTTTTGCCCAGTAATGGGCTTCGTTCGCTAGACCGCAATTTTACTGGGTGTACTTCAACCTGTCTGCATTCACTGTGGCTACTTATTCCTTATGTCCCACTTTGTCCAGACAATTCATAACGCCTCACTTTTCCCAGTCGATGGCGTCCAGCATGATCCGGTGATGATTGCTCGCACTTACTGACTTGTCTACGATGCTGCGCTAAAGAGAAGGAGTCTACTCGTGTGCAAAATCAATTAGGCAAGACAAACGCTTCCCAGCCTCTTTTGTCTTTGCTCACTGCTGTATTTCTACAGTTGGCAAATAATGCTGGTCTAGTACGTCGGCTGCTGAATTCGCGTTTGCAACATGGCTCAAGAAAACGTGTGCTGATGGTGGAGGCATGCATGAAGATGAGAAATCGGTGACTCACTTCCAAGTCCATAAGTTGCTCGCGTACGCTGCTGATTCTATGCTTACGCTAGTGCTTCTCCCTTACTAGGGAGGGATTAAAACGATAACTGTTTTGCTAAAGGGGAAAAACAGAAGCATGAATGGCTGTATGAGGCGATGGACGGAGGAGAGCTGAGAAGCAAAAGCGTGATTGTAGCAGGCATGCAAGGTAACTTTTGTCCACGGAGCCTTTATTGCAGCTTCTCGCTCCTAGATTGACGCGTTGGTGAGTAAAGAGACTATTCGAATTGGCAAGGCAGACGTGCGTGAGGGTGTGTGCGTGTGTGTGCAAGGTTCACATCCAATTGAAGAGCCTGCTTGCGGAGAATAAAGATAAGCGATCGGTAAGCATTTATTCACTTACCAGGTAAGCCGCTATGCTACAACAAAATCAGATGGTCAACTCTATAAATACTGCCTAATTGCTTGCTTTTTTGTTTGCTTGCTAGGATATCGTTTGTTTTTCACACCAACTGCCATCACCATGTGCTTTTCCCTTCTTCTTTAACCCCAGGAGAAGAACTTCTAGGAAGTCAGCTGACTTGAACACATCTGTTATGCTCTGTCGTCAAAATTTGTAAAACTGATTTTACTTCGCTCCATCAATTCCATCATCGTTATGCAGCCTAGGTTCAAGTTCGGGGTCGAAAAAGGCCTAAGTTTATGCATTAGGTGCAAAGTCAGCCAATGAGGAACTATCAAAGAAACCTTCAGAGACCAGATTCGATTTTAAGGCGAAGAATGTATCTCCTTGAGTGTGAATTGTTATCCTTTATAGATTAGTGCCTTATATCCGCAGGATGTAATGACCGCTACGTGGTAAGTGAATTTATGAATTCGAGTGAATTCTGTCGTGAAGACGAAGGCGGAGGCCAAACTAGTAAGAGTTGTGACCATGAGAAGTCTTAAACTAGGCGTTTGATACCTTTGCTGGTCACTATGTGGTTTGTCCATTCTTCATTCATTTCCTTCTGCCCTCCCTCTTGGGAGCTTGTGATAGCGGCATTAAGCGTTGACTGTCAATAACTCCTCTGGTGACCTATATTGTTACTCAGGCTTGACAAGGATCATGTTATTTAAGAGCAAGGCTCACTCGCATTGTTTCGGATGCTAACTTCTTTTTACCTTAAGAAAGGAAGGCAATTCTACACATTTTAGGTTTGATTTCGTTGGAGCATTCAAGATTGCGCTTATTTCTGTATTTGTGGTTTTTCATGTACTGCTTTGTCATTGGGAGAGCCATGTGGACGGTTTCGTCAGTGTGAAAACATCGGCGTTTTTGAAGGATGGGTAAAGCCAACGCACACGTATAAGTGTCGCCAAGAACAAAAGGAAGATGCGACCGGGGTGGATCATCGTCCTCATTCTCTTAGGCTTTACCATCGTTGCAATGTCGTTATGTTCAACGCATCACTCAAAAATCCCTCCCAGCCTTTGGGAATGTTGCACAGACCTCAAAAACTCAAAAAGTCATTTAAAAATGTCGCATCTGTGAATAAAACCTTCATCGAATTTCGCACTTCTCACCATTTCCAAAAAGGCATTGGTGAAGACAAACTCTTCCTATGGTGACGCCGATTGCCCGTCCAGTCCTCTTCCATGCTTTGCGATGACGGCAACTTAGTCTTTGCAGGCTGTACTTTTAAGGAAAGGCAGAAGGGTCTTCTAGCAGGCATTCTCGGACCTTTGTCCCTTGGTGCACATCCATAACAAGTCCTTCCTTCTCTTGCCATCAGTCGCAACTTTAGATGGGGAACCGCCTAAACAAAATTGTACCATGTTATTGCAACTAATTCAAACATTGATCAAGTCACTTATCTTCAAACCACTCCCTAATGCCTCATACTCCACGTATCAATGCAAACGTCAGCCGTAGATGGTGGCTTGCACAAACCTACAGAGCTCTTGACCCAACATACCGAAAACTCGTAGATCCAAGCGTTAGCCGCGTTGTGATGCACACCTCACGCATTGCAACCGAGAAACTCATTCCCTCATCAACTAAAGCTCAACATAATCGTGCTTGTGCACCGATTATGCGAATATTGAAGGGAGACAGTAAGAGACTGCGCGTATGAACATGAATTACAGTAAATTGGACATTTCTTAGTCCGCACCAGAAGACTTTGAAAAATGCATACAAAACAGGGAAGCTGATTGCTAAAGTTGTAAATAGCATTTAAAGCGATTATTTGCAAGAAATTGGTCATTATACATATATTGGCCAACATCAACATCTACGAACAAATTATAGTTGTTTAGTACGTGAGCATATGCTAATTAATTTCCCATTTTTCATCTGTAATGTATGTTGTATGTGGGACTCTGTGTGAACGTACCTTGCATTCCTCTTTCCTCTTTACCTGTCTTATTACACCACTTCATAATCTGCCTTTTAGATAGCCACATCACAGATACGGGTAGAATTTCATACCCCTAAATTGCTTGTGTTTGTGATTTCTCGACCTCTATCACAGCGTATGAAATCAAGTTAGTGGAAATTGAAAGCATTACTGTGCCAACGTGCCGGAGTCCCGATCATCGTCGGCACTGAAGGCTATGTAATACCATGTCACTTTCTGATACCTCATACCACACCTAAGAGGTGAGGACACCCTACTTTAAGATGTACCCAACTGCTGTGCCGCCAGCAGCAATCAACTTCTACTTGACAAAATATAATCATCCCTGCACCCATGAAAAAAAATATGGCTCAGCTGTCTCTAGACGAAAACTCAAACCTTCCATATGGTGTTGTCATTGCTGGAAGAAGTCGAACGATCTTTAAAACAATGTATTTGCAAATGTCTTATTGACTTATATAATATAGATGGAAGTTGACCTCTGTTATTGTTGTATACTTGTTGCTTCATAAGACGCGTCGTATGGCAGAGTGGAAGGAAAGAGAGAGGATGAGAAAATAGCTCTGCCCTCTTCCCACTCCTCTTCTTTAATTCGTAGTTCATCTACGAGCTTATGTAAATGGAGCAGGAAGAGAAGAGATCCATCACACGGAATATGTAAGGTAATAGTTGCTGTTAATGGAATAAAATAAACACCGAACGAAGACAAGCATAAAATGAGGCGACACGAGGGGGAATAGAAAGTGGTGGTAAGGGGAGGGTGGGAAAGTAGTCAGGAGAGGTAGAATAAGATAGATCATGTCCATTTAATTTACTAGAGAGCATCCTTGAGTGAGATGGGGAGGACTGTATCAAGGTGAGTGAGTTCAGCTATGGTTACGATGGGAACGATTGCAACAGCGTCTCCTCCCTGCCTCCTCTGTTTCTCTTGCACTATCAGTCGCGGCCCGTTCGCCCTTCTCCATAACGTACAATGTGGTTAGTGACGCTGACAGCAGCATCAAGACTTGGCACCGCACACAGGCCCAGTTGATGGGCAAGGCTCAACTGAATGTGTATATGTGTGCATACAGAAGAGGATGTTCATCAAGAAGGTTCCCTAAGCTCCTTTACTATTTACTACTCGCATGCTCAATATCTGTTAACATGAAGTGGCTGCCACAGACTCACCCCAGCGTGTATTAGTAGCAGTGCAAATGACGTTTAGGTAGTTGATGGCTTCACTGGCTAACTGACTGGATATCAATAATTGATATGATTTTAACGCTGCAAACAAACAGACGGACGAGCATACGCAGTGGCAGACAGGTTTAGATACAAACACATGAGAAGTCATCAGCGCGTTGTCGCTCACTTCCTCAATTCTTTCGCCACTCACAAGTGGCATGTGCAGTAGATGCGTGACAGTGTTGCAAGTGATACCAACTTCAACTTCACCTCCTGCCTCCGCATGGTCTTATGTGACACGAAATGTGAAGTGATCATAGGGTATGGCAGGAGGCATAAATCAGCTGCAAACAACGTAGTGTGGTGTGGACCGCGCTTGTGACTACTCAGATATTTCACTAACTTATTTATCTATCCATCAATCATTAATTAACTCGAGCAAAGGTAAGTAGTCATCTAAGCATTCCATTTTTTCATCCAGAGTGACAAGAGAAGAGAATCTTGTTTTTTATTATTTTTAGCCCTCAGTCTGTGGTAAAATAGGTCAGTTTAAGTAACAGAAACGTAAAACCACACGCACAGTGCCCACGTGCCACCTCCTTGCATATAGGAACCAGAAAACTCAAAGGGAATTACTGGCGTTGTGATACTTAAATGTTTGACTACCGGTGAAGGTTAATTAATCGGTCATCTTCTCCTATTCGGCTGGGGTTGAACTTTGAGCAATGCCAGCTACACCTATCCCTCTGTTATTGGAATGTATATATTCTGCCCTAGTGCTACTGACTTCTTTCGCCCTCGGGAAAGTCTCGAGACGCTATAGGTGTAGTTAATCAAAATAAAAAATTAAAAAAAGTCGTAAAAAACAGCAAAGTAAAAGGATTGCCTAATTGTTTTTAACTGGACTATGATAAAATGCGTTTCGAAAAAGTAATTTTGTCAGGTTAAACGAGCCAAAAATCACTAAAATATGAAATCCAAAAGCACAATTTACAAATTGGTGTTATAAGAAATAAGCAATGTCCGTTATTATTCTTGCATTATTATTAGCTTTTATCACAAGTCTCCATTGAAAAACGTCCGCTTTCTGAGTTACCATTCCTTATTTTTCCACTTTATTGAGGCTTAAAAAAAACAAATTGGACGCGAACGTGCCAAGATTGCCGAAATGGTAAGACTTTAAGTTTTTCGAAATGGGAATACTTTTTAAGCTTACTTCCTATGCAGTGCTGCAAGCACTTATTCAAAAGTTTTCTGAGTGGTGCGTAAGTGGTGTGTAGTTTCTTAAAGGCTGGTTTTGATTACTAAGGCTTAGCCTGCGAAAGAAAACCGTAAAAGTATGCCAAGCACTTAGTGAACTAATATTGATCGTCGCCATCTAAATCTTTTTACTTAGCGAACTGCTTTCTTTCTATACCTTTTGCCATAGCGGATGCAAAGGCTGGTAGTGATGACCGCTAAGATGTTTTTTTTCCAATTGCGATATCTGGACAAGTTTAGCTTTTCTTGCCAATTACTCGTAGAGAATAATTATTGTTTTTTGCAGTCTAGCAAACAGTTTGCTGCTTTAATGGCGGCGAATATCGATTATTACGTCAACAATAGGCTCCTCTTCTCAATTCCTGTTCAAAGCTTTGTGGACTCTGACTTTGAGGGTGCTTATTTATCAGCTTTCGGTGAAGTAATTGTTCGGCAATGATGAAGGCATTACTAAACTGCACCAAATGTGACTCGTCTTTGCAATTACTTGGTACGATTTGAATAGCTGGCTTACTATGCCCTATGTCTCCACCCATTGTAGGCTGTACGTGCTCGGATTTTGATGCTCTTCGTGTGATTACCTGCTGTGGCGTTTATAGTTAGAAATGTATGATGAAGAGTGCCCGAATCTTGGCCAAATTTGACCTGCGAACTTGCGTTGGACCATTTGCGTTTAGTGGCAATGAATTGGTGGCGTATCCCACAACTGCCTGATGGCTTTCGAACATGTTATGCTTCCATAACTACTCAGGGACTGGGAGAATTGAGTGCGTGAAACCTTGTGCTCCCCTTCCTCATCAATCTGTCCTCGGGAATTGTGTTCACCTGACTTTGTCTAACTATTCAATGTTTGCAAAAAAACTTACCCAGTTCAATAGGCTTGTCCAGTGTCGATTCAATTGAATATACGCATGTAGTGTGATGTGGAAGCCCATCTTTTGTCTTGACGGATGCAGGTATAAGAGGGGAGGGAGATGGTGTGTATTTTATTAAGTCACCAGCATGGGTGATTGGTGCGTCCTACATTGAACATTATAATTGCTCAGCTAATTCATTTCCTCGATGGTAAAACGTGCGTCTAAACTGTATAGTCAGTTAGATGCAGCCGGCTGGAATTGTTGCTTTGAGCCTTCAGCTTCCAATGGTAGTTCTTTCGAACAACAAATCGACATCTCTCAGAAATGGGTGCAGTTTTGGTTAGTGTGGAAGAACAGTTAATGAATTGATGCGTTGGACAGGATTGTAACAGTAGGAATGGTGGAGGGTGGGTAGATAAGCAAGCCTACAACCTGTCTTCATGGCCTTGCACATTATCTTAGTCGCTCCATTCGGTTACAGCATCCATTCCTCATTGCAGCATAGTTATTCATTTGTTGGAAGACGGGAATGTTATTGCTTCTGAGTGTCTTTAAAAAGAGAAGCTGACTAGGCAGAGAGGGTGGGAAAAACTGCCTTGGTCCTTGAGAAAGGCTTGCTACTCACATGTTGTTAGTGCCTCGGTATTGCCAGCCAACTGGGTTGTATTTTCTTGTGAGCTAAAGCAATCCGGTTGAAAAGTGTCATTTTGAGATTTCATGCTTGCACGATTA
Source organism: Taenia crassiceps (assembly GCA_023375655.1). Lineage (NCBI taxonomy): Eukaryota > Metazoa > Platyhelminthes > Cestoda > Cyclophyllidea > Taeniidae > Taenia > Taenia crassiceps. The sequence continues at coordinate 873,776 of JAKROA010000023.1, read as the reverse complement.
TGCTGAACCTTTTGGCTACGGCCTTTCCAGTTAGTACAGCTGATTTGACGTTTCTTATTCAGGTGGCAAGTATACTTTCCCAGTTCCCGCATCGTAACATTGTGTAGTTTTTGAGAGCAGAAAGGGGTTAAAAAGGCATTTACTGCATTCGTGTCAGGTTAAGAGTTTTAATTTTCAAAGGGAAAGAACTTATCAATGGGGAGGAAGGAGACAGAAAAGGTAGAGATGGTTTTGAGCGGATGGAAAACTACAATCCACCCACAACTACAGCGTCGCTGTAAATGTGTCCCAGTTCTTAGGCTGCGCTTCACTTTCCCACTCACCCTTGCTCTACTTCTTCCGCCCCCATTGAAGGGAGGACGGGACTGGACGGGCCAGTAGTCCGAAAGGAGAATTCGCTAGTTACTGATATCCGTACGCGGTTTCAACTGTTTTCCTACTGAGTAGCAAATTAAGGCGTGGAAAAGTCACAACTGAACTAAATTTGGCAATCGAGATCATAAGTCTTTTCAATGACCATTTCTATTTCCACTCACGCGCACATAGCATCTTTAAGGGGACCTACATGCAAAGGCATCACACTATCTCACCTGCGTAACAGTTAATTAAAAGAGTGAAAACTTGTGCCATCAAGGCTTCTCTCTGAGGCGACTCCACAGAGAACTCAATACCCACTGGGTTTTTACTCCTCGCCAATGCCAGTTTGGTGACGTCATGACCGTCGAGAATGTAGGATGTACAAGCAATGCGTCGAGAGCTGGTGCTTCACACTTACTACTATGCATAAGTAGCTTCACTTTGCCCATTTTCATTGCCATTGTCTGCTCTGCCATGCATTAATCGAGATTGGGCTACCAAGAAAAAATAAAGAATGTGGTTTTACAAACTTTAAGCAATGGGGTATTCTGGAAAGAGGTCAAAATCATTGCCGGGAGTTTAACAGATTGCGCATGTGTAAATGTTACAGTGGTTATACATGCCCAACAGCCCTGCTGAGTCGTAGCAAATTGCTTTAAACTGATTTATCAAGGAATTAGAGTCGGCATTACTTGACAAAATTTGTGATCAACTCCTAGAAGACATAAGCTTCCACGTCCAATCGACTGACTTCTCTTATGTCTGATGGCTTGCCACAGTGGAACAGTGCTGAAGATGGTAACTGCAGTGTACACTTCACTTGGTAGAGTGTCAGCCCTTCACTCACTGTTCCATCATTTGTTAAACTCCCAGGACACCAGTTAGTTAGTTTATTTAGGAAAGAATGGATGGGAAAGCGGATTTGCTTAGCTGTTAATGAGGAGACTTTGGGTATCCCAGGTATGTTGAAAGTTTTCACCATTTAGAACAGGTAAAGACAAGGAAGTAGCAAGGCTTAATCAGCCGTCATGAACATTGTTGAAACGTTGGCTAGACTATTGACATAGCAAAACGCATGCCATGTATTGTGTCACTGTAGTGATTTAAAGCTTCAGTTGCCTGTGTGCTGGGGTATGCAGAATCTAGAGTCTCTGTAGACTGCCTTTCCACTAGTGGCCATTCGGCTCTTCCGTGTCTGGGTGGCACATAGTCGGGCGCACAACTTTGGAGAGGACTCGACACGCCACTGCACCACATTTGGGTATGAGTTTTTCCCAGCAGAAAAACATCGCCACCTTTAACTCCCAATTCCAGAGACCGCACCCATGCACACATGCAACTGTCGCCTATAACTTCAACGCAAAATGCTACGCTTAAATTTGCATTCAAACATCAGTCTAATTAAACGCAAAACGTAAGTAGAAGGAGCGCAAAGGGCACTATTTTGCGACACCAAATGCCGAAAGCGCGAGCTGTGAAGTGTATGTAATTGAAGTTATTAGCTTTTCTGACGCTGGAATATGAGGTGCTGTTTGATACGCATGCACCTCAGCCAAATCGCTTTCTTATGCTGCCGAGCATTCAAATTGGCGATTTTAATGTATGCCACTGAACGGAGAAAGCAGTGCTACCTTCCAGCCGAAATCTCAAGCTCCCATCATGGAATATGCAGCCAAAGTCATTTGGCGCACAATTCAACTCCCTTCATATCAGCTCTGCATCATCGCAACTAAAGATTTCAAGTAGCACAAGAAGTTTCTGAATGTAAAATATTTTTTAGGTTCTGTTGATCGCAAAGCCGAATAATAAACATCGACTTTATCATTTTACGCAGGAATGGAAAAAGGATTCGCTCCGCATACCTTCACGGCTCTTCAAGTCAGCACTTTGCTAATTCAAATTTGGCCAGAACAAATCGTGGGCAGCGGCAGGTCTGCTAGTTGTCGATGTGATGGAATGAAATTAGCCAACGCCAAGCCTTCCACACTACTGAAATGATTGGGAACCGCGAAGAAAGTGAGTTTCAACCTAACGCTTCATGGAACGGGCAAAAATTTGGCACCTTTAAGTAATTGCTGATGACTTGTGCTGACGTTGAGGTTGCCACTACGGATTTTGTTGCCGCTGTTGTTTCAAAAAGCTGCGGAGAAGAACCGCTGTTTAGTGTAGAGATTTGTAAAAAATGACGATGGATTTTGCTTTTTCTAGTGTCAGAAGTGAGCAATGATCGGACGTCACACCCGATCCAGTCTGGTTTAGGAGCCGCAAGTGATTATAAGTGAAAGAAACAAGTTAAAAGAGAAGTGCCATACTTTCCTTCTGTCTTTACCAAGGCAACTGCACAATTTTACACTTCCTTATTCTATCTGCTTAATCACCACTGTAATGCTTTGTTTTTCTAACTTCCTTTTAAGGTCATCTGGATGACCATATTGTCTTGTCCAGCTGAGGCTGGCTTTCCAGCCATGCCAGTTGTCTCCGTCCCTCTGTTGGTTGCTCTAGCGTTGGAGCAATAGACATTTCACTTAAAACGTCTAGCCATGTTAAAAAGTATGTCATTCTGTTAACTTCCGTATTCAGGCCAATTTTAAACGAAACTACCGTTACCGCTTCCAAAGCAAGTGTAGCGGTGCCATTAGTAGCACATTGCTGTCTCGCTTTCATCTTTGGTTGTAGTGAATGTTAGAATATAAGCACATTGTGCCCCTACATATGTAGCCTGTTGTGCCCGCTCATTCAGTTGTGCGTTTTCCTTCCATTTGTTTTGTTCACTTTGTTTCTTCTTTCATGCATACCTCAATTACGACTTCGAAATTCACCGCAGCAATTTCTTTCATGTTTATCCCATATTTGACCACTTTATTGCAAATTTTCCAGTGTTTCTCTTTGATTTTTTGGCGTCTTTTGAGATTGCCTTGGCTGTTTAGTTGGTTTGTTAGTTTGCAATAAAAGCTGAAATCGTCCACCAACCAAACCAACCATTTCAAGTGACGCTCCAAATCGATAATTTCAGTATTCTTTCTAAATCAAGAACATCCCCATTCCACTTTCTTGTTTGATATCCAACTCCACTACCCATGGAAAGGCACAAGGAACAGCGTCTTTATGACTTTAGCGTGCAGAATAACGCCAGTGAACGACCAGGGGGTCACAGAATAAATTAATTTCACTTTCCCCACATGGAATACAGTAAATTATTTGGAGACAATGCAAATAAACGTCAATTTCCGGATGCACGCGAAGGTGAAGGTAATCACCGAACGCGACCAGATGCCCTGTCGTCAAAGGTCTCTTTCAAGGAACTGAAGGAGAGTCAGTGTACAATGCTCCCTTATTCCTGTCATCCGGTCCCGACACCGTTAGCCCAGACAACATTTTGGGTGAGTAAGAACCACTTACCTCGATCAACTCTCTACTCCTTCATGCGGCTATCTATTCATTTCCCACCTGCTCACCTACCTCTCTGTCTATCTATTTACTTCTCTTTACTCATCCCATTATCTACATCAATATCAAGGTGACCATCCTCTCCTCTCCATCCCTACCACCATGTCCCTTTCTCGTCAGGCTTTCGCTCTAATGCTCAGGTTTAATCTCCTCATAACCATGCATAACAGTTCCAAATGTTGTCGTTGTAGCTGAAAGCTGGATCGGGCCTCGCCAACAGTCCTCTCGCCTTTCAGTAAATGCGCCCTCATCAACTACCACCTCGCTGCACCGTGCGGGTGCTACAACACACACGCGATGGCTATTCGTCCACACTCCTCTCTTTCCTCCTTCAAAGCACCTTTTGCATTTGGGTGAAGAAAACGCCTTCGCAATGACATCCAACGCGTGCTACATTCACTTTGTTCCTACTGTTTTTTTTTCTTATCGGTCAAAGTCGAGTGACCCGTAAGTGCAATGAGTTTGTACATATTCAAACGATATGATGCATAAGGAAAGTGACCCCTGTTCCATAAGCTAATAATACCGTACATTTAGTAGTGACAGACTGTGTTGCTAAACGGAGAGACCACGAGATAGGATGGGAGGGAATAGAAGCAAAATAAATGAGTTGCAGGGAGTAGAGGAGGGAAGGAGGAACTACCAAAATATCGCCTTGCACTTATCGATGCGGGTGCATCAGCGAGGCTCTTGCATCCCTCTCGCAAAGACACTCGCTGTCAGCTCAAAGACAAACCCTCTCAGGTACTAAAGCAGACCATACACTTTGGTGATAATGTCATAAAGAACTCCATTTCTCCAATGGAAAATAAGAGGAGGAGGAAGAGGTAAAATTCAGTGACTTTTCTCTTATTCTCGTTCGTATCACAAGAGGTGGTTGAGAGGGGTGGGGTTGGGTCCCAGAAATGACATGAGGTACACGTAGGGAAGGAGGACATTTCAATGACAACCGACATCACAGGGCATCCTTGATTATGGAGTAGGTGAGAACCAATTCTCCCGGTTGTTTCCAGTAGAAGTGACGCACCGTTCTGAGATTCATTTCTGGATCAAGCAGCTAAAAAAGGATAAGAGAAGTACAACCATGCTAAAGCTATATGGCGCGTTTACCACTAGGATGAAGAAGAATTGACGAGGGATTGTTTAATCTGCACACCAAAGGCTATTCTAATACGACATCGTCAGCCGAACCGGCCGATTCAAACAATGCACCAAACAAATGGCTTTAGTATTCTCCCCAATCCACGAATGATCCTTTTTCATTTTTTTGTTTTATGTTCAACTCTATTGCCCATGACAAGACATATAAGGAACGGCGTCTCCATAGTCTTAATGTACAGGATAACGTGAGTAAACAACTTGGAATCACAGGATATGTGTAGGCAGATAATTTTATCCGCTTTCAATACCATTGTCGAGTGGATTCATCATTTGAGGTGTTGCGACACTTATGCGAGCTGGAATGACTCGAAAGAGAGACGGTGTCCTTTCACAGACCGGGTGGCCTCGATGTAAAAAGTCTCCCCACGACTACCAAACTTAGTGCTTAGTATGGAGACAAATTCACCGTAATTGTAGCTTCATTTACGGGTACAAAGCGAAACCTGAAGTTGCCAAGCTGATGTGGATCGCTCTGCACGTTTATTAAACCAACGTCTGGGCAAAAAGTAAAGGTGACTGGCTGAAGTAAACTCACATGATCTCCACACCAGATCTGGATAATATCCTCCGGTGTGGAGGTGGCTTTGAAAGCGGCGTTTGCAACGGCTGTGAGGTCAGCAAGTGTGGTGCCGGGTGGTGCTTGAGCAGGCACAAAGGTCACGTTTGTAGCCATAAGCTGGGTCGCGCTTTCACCACTGCCTCCGCTTCCACCACCACCGCCGCTGCCAGTCTGCATAGAATCCGTCTGTCCATTCAAATGCTGCGATGCTAGATGCAACGAAAGTTAGTAGAGAAGGATCGCTTTTCCGGCATTTCATTGCATCAGCTACGTTTTTCTCGGTAAAAACTGCAAAAATTGGAAATACAGGCACATAAACGCCCTGTCGAGACATGCCACGTGAGCATTCTGCCTAAACTTTTTACAACTCCCATCTCTCGCAATATTCTCATCGCACAATTGAGCTACAATACTCCCATATCTTAAGAGAGAGGTGATGGATGCAAGTCGTTTGCCATTGGACGGCAACAAAGTCATTCGTTACCTTCGGAGTTGGCGGTAGTGTTTGTGGCATTCTGTGAACCATTGGACATCTGATCCACGGGCACTGAAGTGGCAGATTCGACCACTTCAAGCATTCGACGAAACTCGTATTCCATCACCTTTCGAATGGTCAGCGTTTCGTTAGCCGACAAACGCTCCCGATTGGCTACTGCTACACCTGCAGCAGTCGCTGTCGCGTTGGTTGGTGCTGTTGGAAGGCTGAAATCGCAGAGGAGTTAGGCATATATCATTTCCCGCCTCCTTCAATCTGCCTCCTATCTAACCAAAACGCTAATGGTGTGAAGGTAAGCAGCACTGCGACCACAGTTAAGGTTAAGAAGGAGCCCAACAAACGACTACTAGGAGAACCAGCAACCGAAGACGTAGCAGGAAATTTGAGTGAGGGCATTCCATCTGCTTAGCAGTCTATTCATGCCAATCCTAAATACGGTGACAGTTTTTAATCCCTACATCTCGTCCACCACCAACAGCCAAAAGCTACCAGCAAAGATTAACAACAACCTAAAAGACAAATTGTTTTGGCCAAGTTTTGGTGAAAAAATCAAACAATGGCTAATAAAACTTGCGTCTTAGATTTGGGATTGGTAATTTTGAGATCCTGTGTAAGACAAAACGGTATCTTCGCCGCTTTGATGGCTTTGTGCTGGAAAGAAAAGGTAACATCAGCCGATGCTCACTTAAATTTGAAGCGTTTGAGAATGAGAACTTTTAAGAATGCTAATTAAATTTATTCGGTGCCATAATGACAACTTCAAATCTGGTTAGAGCCATTAAAGAGAAGCGTTACTTCCATTACTACCACCGATAGCATCCATCCTGCTTTCTGCTTATAGAGACTTCCTCCCTCTCTTCCTGATGCTCCATTTGATGGCAAAAGTCAACGATACGACATCCTTCGATCCCTCGCACTTTTTCAACGTGGAAAACAGTAGACCGCTTGAAGTCATTGCAAATCAACATCAATTCTCCAGCTCACACAAAAATGAAGATCTTCGCCGAACCATGAATCTAGGCAGTTGCTTTAGAGAAATCTAACGCGATCTGTTTCCATTGGCGGATTGACAACTGTGTTTAATAGGTTCCCCCCCTACTTTTACAGACTAAAATAGCCTGTTAATATGAACTTCGCAAGACCAACCCCCATCATTCCCCGCTGTTGTGCGGAGCAGCCAATGAAAAGCCATAGCCACAAAGCAGTAGAGCATGAATTGGCAGCAGTGACAATAATACAAAGACCCCTAAAACATCACTTACGGCGACAACGACATCGGTAATCCACTCTGGCACGTGTTCGCACAACAGTCGCTGCTCTTTTGAAAGTGCTGTGTCGTGGACAATAAAACGAGCCAGAGCACGCCCACGACTGTCACTGAAACAAGAAGGGGTTAACAACACAGCCATCATAATTAATTTGACTAGGGACACTTGTTAAGCCTTGAATACAATCCCCTATCCAATGTGGCCGTAACAGCGGCAAAAACGATAAGGTTAAGTGCTTACCTTAAGATGATGGGAATGTGATCAGGCAGTGAGACATATCCTTTTGTCAAACTTGTTGTGTCTTCAAGGAGGCAAAACAAAGGCAATGGAAAGAGCAACGAGTAGGTCTGTCCATAAAAACTACCAATCACGTAAAACTTACTATCGCCTTCACCGCATAGCTGAGCCTTTGGCCAGCTTTCAAAAATCGCTTGCAGTAACAGTTGACCGTAGTTGACTGAAAAAGACACAATAGTTAAGAGATGTTTATGGTGGCTATGGCCATGTCTTCAGACCTTCATAGCCAGGAAAAAGAGGAAAGATAAGGATAGAATGTTGGGGGTGGTTGTGAAAAGTGCCATTTTGTCCGTACTAATAGGTAGGACGCATGTGTTTGTGCATGCAAGAGTATAAGGCAATGAACAGAGATCCTTCTCATCAAAAGGCACAAAAAATTGAATTTATAGATATCGTTCATTTGAAAGACGACAAGCCAATTTTTTTGGCGGCAAGACACTTCTCCGGTCACTAATGCAAAATTCGATTGACTGAGACAAGCCTAATAAAAAACGGCCACACATCTGCACGCCAATGACGACCTCAATCGTGATGGCATTGTTTTAGAATGCTCAAACTTACTTTTTTGATCGGAAGCATCTTCGGAACTTGCAAATCCAGCGTCCTTGAGGGTGATGTGCGCCGAGAGGGCGTCAGAACTGTCCAGGTGAATGATAGGAAACTGTGCAAAGAGGAGGTAATAAAAGCAGGTAAACTACCCCGCCTATGCTGATGGCGTCTAAAGAGTACTTGACAGAGCCAATACTTACACCACACCGTAGATCAACCGAGAACCAACTGGGCACGTAGATAAACTTCTCGCGTTCCTTTACCACAGTATCGAAATCGACAGGTCCAAGGTTTTGCACAATTTTGGCCTTAAAAATGCATAGTGCCATTGTTAACGAAAAGAAATGCTTTAATACAAGGACCTGGAACATTCATTCTCTTGTCAAAATGAAGTTCATTTTCAACAAAATTAAATTACATCTCTATTCAAGAGATCTTCCAATGCTCTCTAGGTGAATGATAGGACACTACAGACACTTGCTTACTTTAAAAACGCCTAATTTTCCCAAGACAATGAGTGAAATATCCACGTAAACCATGTTGACGATGGCCTTGATAAAACAATTCCTGGAAACGGTACTTTGAAAGGTTTAATCATGCTTTCATCGTGTTTACTTTACGGGGTGCTTTCAAGAGTCCATCTAACTGATGCCAAAGCAATACTGACTCTTGGATGAATAAATAATTAACACTTAGTGGTAATGTCAAATGTGGCATTGACTCTCACCCAAAGAAACGGAATTCAAAAGAACCATTCCTTGTGCCGATTCTGTTATAAAGCTGAATTTATACATTTGTGTTTGAATCCTGTAAAGGCCGTGGCCAAAGTAAGCAAGAGACAAAGACCCCAGCATAGACATCTGTCCAGGCCGTTGAGCATGGCATGGGGATACTTGAATGCCAAAAGCAGAGGGGAGCAAACGAGAATGTGAGTTCCAACACGTTTCTGAAGTCCTTTGGAGGATCAAAATGGGAACTTTTCTGGGGCTGCAAACATCTCCGCAACTTGAACAGATCAACAGAGTTGGATGCTGTATTTTTCATAACTCCTTTTGGAAATGATAGTAGCATTGGTTTACAAAGTATTCAAGTAAGCTCATGGTAACCGTGCCAATCCACCCTTTTTCCCCAACTAGACAGCAGCTTGCTCTGAATCTCACTTTTATGTGAAGAGCTTCTGACGGTCCCGATTTAACTTTGAATACACTACTCCCTTCGTCTCCCAATCCCAAAGTAAAATTGCATCATTTAAGTAATGAAGAAATGGATGATCACCTGCAAAACGTCGTAAATCGCAACGTGGTTGTTGGCATCTCGGGTAACGATGAATCGTTTCTCGCTGCAAATATGGTACTGCACGATTGGAGCGCCACCTGGAAAGAGGTGGACGAAGAGCAGATGTTTTGTAAGTAAACTAACCTCAGCTAAGCTGGATTTGCGGAGGATGGACCGATGTTTGGTGATTGGCTTACGGTAATGAAGCCGTGTCCACTTTTGTACAGTGCGATGCAACGAATTGCAACTTGTGGGAAATTAGCAGATGTATGCAAAGTGTGTCACCCCATCGATTTGACGCTGCTTAAGCATGATTGATCACACTTTCTTTCTATCTAGAACCCTCTTTGGCAAAGGGATGCATGTTGATATCGCAAGCCTCCAAAGATGAGGAATGGTGTGGGATTTCTTCAGTAGTATCATTTGGAGAAGGTGCGGTGGCAAAACGCACCTCCCGAATGCCACATCCCATGCATTCACAGGATTTATTTCTTTCAATTAAGGTTTAAAAGTGCTACATTCTGAGACTGTCCTGAGAAGTAAATGGTTTGAGTTTCTTAAAATTAAAGGGAGGGACCACACCACCCTACAGCTTTGGTCCCAGTTTCAGTCACTCATGGTTTAACCTTCAAGCTGGAGATTTAAAGCTCATTAGTGCAATACAAGCTGTTATTTTTCCACCATTTCCTTACGATCACACCGTAGGTGTTCTCAGACACAGTATGTGGGTTGCTTTCAAACCACGTGCTCATCATTATTTATTTGGCTGACATTAAACTACCAACCTTTGATGATGAAGGTGGGAACAGAGGTGGGCACGGTGAGATGAAGCTGCCGTTGCTCCACCGGCGTTTCTGACGTCTCCCGCGTCCATGGTGAGGTGCTCAGGATATCAGCCTCTACAGAATGACCGCCACCTCGATGCATGGAGCCGCGTGGCGCCTTACGCAGAGGTGTGTTAATTGGCTAAACAAAGGGAATGCACAAAAAAGCACTTGAAATCCTGGTCTAAGGAAAAAAAAGTGGTTTTTATTTAAACTATACCAAGTTCATCTATGTTTTTGGGACAACTACTTCTTCTAGCCTTCAATCATTCACTTCCAAAAACTAGCTCTTAACGCTCTGGAAGGCCGTCTCGCAGAAAATAATGTGGGTGCGTTGCTTGGGTCCGACCAAGTAACATTAGATGGAATTCAATGGAGGGTGAAAGACGCAAATCCGCTCTCACTTTTGGAAGGAAAATTTCTTAAGTGCTTTACACCCTTCATCAATGCAATAAATTATGAGGAAAGAGAGAATTTCAATTGAGGTTTAATTACCCGTTTTTATTAATACTTTGCGTTCCTACTTTTCGAATATGTAATGCAAAGCATACCCTCCCCCACTTTTGGGAAAATGAATGCATTGTCAATAATACTACTTATAAAGGATCCATTAAAAAAGACCATACATTTTTCTCATCTCCTCAATTCACGACAAGAACAACATAGGAACGAATACTAGGAAATGAAACCTTGGCTGATATTCTTTTCTTCCATTCACCCCCAATCGGCTTTAATACGAATAGGAAAAAAAATAATACTACTTAAAACTATTTTTACGTTCCGAAGGGAGTCCAGATGTCCCAGACGGATTGTAGGAAAACACTAACATTTTGGCTCGATTGGTCAAGCAGTTTTTAAAACCTTCCAATCAAAAGATAGGTCGGGTAGTTCTTTGAAGGAAGTGGAGCGAAACCGTTTTTCTTATATTAAACAAACAATTGGCAACACCTATGTGCTTTACTCTGATGACTGTTTACTAAATCCTTAGAGCAAATAATACCTTATTATTACTTCCAATTTTGCAAAAATTATGCGCTTGAAGTTAGAGAATTGCGGTTGAACTGTGCAATGTACTTTTTATGAATAGAACGTGAAATGAAGTAGTTTTTTGCACAAACAGCAGATGCCTCAAGGCGTACGAGGCGGAATGCATCGAAAGAGCGATATCTATTAGGTAAAACATAAAAAGTTGAAAACAAAAATTTTCCTGCACACAGTGCCTGCCACCTGACTTCATTTAGTGCGATTAAGAAGATAAGTGAATGTATTCACGACCCCTGTGGCTGAGACGCTCAGTTTGTAAATAACAGCACATTTCAATGCTTTTACATGGCTAATCAATGTTTAATCACCCTCCCCAGATGAAAAACAGTTCAGTTCTATTCTGGTGCTTTAAATTCGACCCACCCCTTTGCGATGCACGATGCAATCACAGTTGCCACAAACTGATCATACAGATTTCATGGATTCGAAATTCCAAGCTCAAGCAAGGAAAATGATACTAGGAACGTAATTGTCATGATTCGTTTCTGTTGGTATTATCTAACAACGTTCTTGACATTCACTGATTAGGTTAGCTTTAAAGCAAATAAGCTTAGGTAGTGAAAAATTTTTTTTATAGCAAATCATTTGGTACCCGATGAAAGCAAGTAAAGTCAGTTTTCCCAAGATACCGATAAGTTGCACCAGGTCAATTCCACTCCACTACCTCTTTTGGTATGCAAAATAAAATGCGATTGCGATAGCAAGAAGAAAACGCACCCAGCATTTCACGTCGGTTCCACTAGTAGAGGCCCAAAGATGGGGACCATCGGAGTTCTCCACATAGAGTAGCTATCAAAAAAGGCGAAGTAAAAAGAACCAAGTACTGATTCAAAGATTCCCAAAGAAATCAGTCCACAAGCACCTTCAGAACTGGGTTCGATTCCCAACCAATAAGAAATGAGTCATCGGTATTGCGAAGTGTCGTTGCAAATATGTTCTTATCCCGCCCCGAAGAATAGACCTCTGTCCAAGCAGGATTAGTCTACAGGGATTGGTTAAGTTATATCAACCAGTGAGAACAGGACACACCTGCAACGTCCACACCCCTTCTGAATGTCGATGGATAGTCTCTGTGCATCGACGCATTCCCACTGACCAGAGTTTGATAGTTCCGTCTGAACTGCCCGATAGAATCTCTTGTGTATCGGGACGAATCAGAAGAGCCCGTACATTGTCGGTATGGCCGCGTAATTGACCAATCGGCTGACAGGTTCGGGGATCCCACATTCGGATCAGTTTATCGGGGCTACCGGCGACGAGGAGCGATCCAGCAGGGTCCATAGCCAAGCTATAAATGCTGTCTTTCTCATCGGAGAAAGATGATGCTAAGAGAGGAATGAGAAAGTCAGAAAATTACTTGTAACTGTATTATTTTTAGGAGTCAGATTGCGAAGTGTGTTGACATCCCACAGAAAAATGGCATGGTCTAAACCGGCACTAGCAACTTCTTCTTTGTGCTGCGCGTAAGCCAGAACGAGGACGTAATCTTTGTGCGTTGGAAGAGTGGACATACAGAAACCTGTGCGCGCATTCCAAACCTTGACTGTAGTGTCGTTTGATGCGGATATCACTGTAAAATAAGAAAAATTGTCGCTTCTCGACAAAGTACTAAGCTTACGATACTCGCTATCACAACACAAAACGATATCATTAACCCAATCAGCATGGTGCTCCATGCTTTGCAAATATGGATCCTAACGAGCGAATAATAAAATGATGAAGTCTTACTGACTGGCGCTTTGTGTCCCAAACACGGATCACAGAGTCCCGACCAGCTGTGTACAGTCTTTTCTGATATGGGTCATAATCCAAAGAATTGACACCGAATCGATTGCGACGTTCTTCTTTTGCCCTCATCACCATTGACAGGCATATCTTCTTTCGCGAATAGTTCATCCGGGATAGAATGAAGGATATTTAGGTAAAGTGCAGAGTTGAAGCGGCTTAATATATAGAAATATTAACGAGAAGAAAAATCCACACCATAACACAGGCACTTAAATATCTTATTGGTCAGACCTAAAATACAAGCGGGCACTTCTGCCCTTGGTTAAGACAAAGTAAGAATGAACTTGATGCACGATAAATTAGACTTTTTAACATATATCGAAACATACGGGCATCCTTTATTTTAAAACTTAAAAGGCAAAGCTAGCCTTTTTTACTTTCACTGCAAATCTTTGTACTTGTATGTCGCGCACCAGAAATTCTCTACATATTCGCTGAGCGCAAGCATCGTAAGTTATTGCTGCACTTTATTGCATATGCATTAATGGGTTGGATTTAAATAATTGCTTAGGACTGTGATATCATAATTTCTTTACACACAAGAATATGCGCATAAAACCTCCGTACCCTTTAATACCATGATTTGTTTTATTTGCATGTACTCATAGAAATCTAGGGCAAAGAGTTTCAGCATTTTTAAAGCATTTGCGCCTGCCAATTTCTTTGTATTGCATCGCACAACTAGAATCTAGCAAAAAGATTTCTCACTTAGGTATTTGCGTACTTGAGTGAGATCATTCAACAAAATATTTTTTAAACTAGTTGTTTTTGGCTTTCTAATTACGAAAGATAGTGCACTTGCAAGATATCCATGCTGTGCTGAGGCTACTATGCCGATATCTTTAATACACTTAGTCCTGACCAAATCTGCTTTATTCAGACACACATATACCCTTCGAACTTACAGATCTCATTCAAACCATAACTGCAGAGCATCTGGACTCCCCTGAAGACAAGAGAACACGTAGCACTAGGGCAGAACAAGTATGTATTTAACAATCAGTGGGGGACTGGGTCATTTGGCATAGATCGAAGACTTGTCACGCCAAAACAAAGCATTACATAGGCTATCTTCTTTTGCCAGTTGTCTCCGATACTCCTATTAGTAAAACTTCAGCTTCAGTAATCACAACGTAATCAATGCTCTCAAGCTAACCTTGTTAATCATTGAAATTCATGCTCAACTGAGGAAATGTTTGACCACCACGTCACTGATCCCTCGTAACTGTTTGACATTGTCAAGAGATTTGTCAGGTTTGGAAACTGGACTCAGAGTAAGAGGTTTTATCGATCATCATGGTGTCCATGGGAAGAATTTGCAACATCAATCTCTTTAAGCAGATATGATGGAGAAGTCTTCGAGACGATACTTTTGAAGGAGGTTCTTGGTTCTTCAGTTGTTAAAAGGTTTCTTGTAGAATAGAGGGTTAGGGTGGATGCTTAAGGATGTCGTTCCCAGCCCCTCTTTAATAAGATATTAGGGATTCTCTCACTTGTAGTGCATGCACTACTTTGGTACCGCTTTTCACTGCCTCCAATATAGCGTTCGAAGATTTCCTTAAAGGAATTAGCGCTACTGGCAAAGTCCGTAGGCCAGCCCACTTGAATAGGAAAATATGGCCACTCAGGTGACTGTAAGCAAAATCTGCAGTCAAACAAACAAACAAACGATAACCATAACAATTGCTTGCAGATGCGGTGGGTTTATTTTGAGCGCGTCAGCAATTCCCTAAACAGAGTAAAATTAAGTAATACAGTAAATCAATTTATTTTACAGTAACTTCCACTTGCCGTTAAAAATATATCCCTTAACTCCCATTATGCGCTGATGAAGCCGCATTTACATGGTGCACAATACTCTGTACATGGAGATTATGCAAAATTAAGTCCATCAGGCGATCTATCCCATTACTCCCTTTATTGCCGTCCTTAAATGCAGCATCGTAAGTCTACACTAAAACAGCAGTGGGCCGAAGATGCAATACAAATTAACGAAAGAGTTGGGAACTAATGGCGGGGTCCAAATGGCTGAGGGGTAGAAGTGCAAGCCGTAGATACTAAAGTGTCAGCATAGGTAGACCTGCGGCAAGAAAATGTAGCATATCATCACATCAAATAAGTCCAAGCCTTTTGCTTCGGTGACCAGATGCATTCTTTACATAATTTACGGGCATTAGCCTAAAGGTTAGGCATTGCATAATGAAATGAAAGCAAATTGATGCTGTAGGAATGTACAGGGGCAAACACCAAGCATTTTTTGGATGTTTAAACCTGTGGTACACCTCGGCAGCCTACCAAGGCGTGACTAAAATTAGATCTGTTGCAGTCCCAAAAAGCGAGTCGCGAGGGTTTTAATCGCCGAGACACTCAACGCTGGGATGGGGACAAGTCGTGAGATAATAAAAGGGTCCTGACAACGGTAAGGTATTGGAAGCTAAGAAATAACCGAATTGGGAGATTAGCGGTGGAAGAACACCACTAAGGCCATAGTCGAAAGTCGCCTCAGATACCACCATCCTTTTGGAGGAGATATGCTACCATCTTGGTGGATTACCGGCCCAATACTCTGCCAAGCCGCCGACGTCGCCGTCGCCAGCACAAATTCTGGTTTACCTCACTGCAGCCACATGGTGAGGAGTGATTTGTGAAAACCGTCAATGTGTCGTTTGTGCACAAGTCTGCATCACTCCTTCGTACGATGCTCATTGTCGTGTTCTCTACTTCTCTCCAATCCATATTCACTCCTACTTACACTCCATTTTGATTGCATCTGAGGTCATCTGAGCTTGTATGTCTTGCAAGCTTAAACTGAGTTCGCCAAAGTCAGGAGAGCATCCTGCCAAACCTACGAAACGGCACTGGGGAAGATTGGGGTTGGTGGTGGCAGAAACAGGCGTCTAGAATGGCCCCAACTACTTGCCTGCGGATATTCCTCACTCACCCCCAATTCCTGCACCAACACCAGGCCAGTCGCGCACATCGGAATAAACCGCGCCTCCGGTACGCCTTGCCACTGATTGTCGACGCGTCGAGCGAGACGCATTCATCAGCGACGCGTTTCCGACGACATGTTGATGGTGTGACATTGAAATCAACAATGTCTTGACACATGACCTAACCGAGAAAGTCATGGCAAAAGGAAAGAGAATGGGTGTCACATGTCAACCATGAACGCACGAGTGGAAGCTTCACAGACCACCAATTCGTTCGCCTTCTTCAGCTCTTTTAACTATGTTGGCCGTGGCACGCCGAGCACGTGAGATGGTTCACCGACCAACTGGCACGTGACAAGGAATGCCTTTGGTGTTTTGTGGCACTCCTAACCCAACGAACGCGCGTCATGGGCTGTATCAAACAGTTCACTCTCCAGTTTCGCACTCTCAAGGCCCACAAGACTTCAGTATGATGGCTTTCCTGCTAAAAACCATGATATTATGACTTACATTGTCGTCCCACGTGTTTGGAGTGGAGAAGAGGTAGGATTAGTTGATGAGTGCTTAGGGAAGGAGGGGAGGCCGCGTAACGCCAATGAGCATAGCATCGAGGAAAACAGGGATGCGTCTGCTTCCTCCTTCCTCCTATGATGATGCCGTCACAACACTCCATCCAGTTTAGAGCAAACTCCGTTTTACTGACTAAGCTGTGGTGGGTAATATCTTAAGCACTTTTTCGTAAAGCAAATCCAAGGAGCACGCCATGAATTTCATCAAACACGTCACCACCCGCCAATGGTTCTGATGCTTTTCAACTGGATGTACGAGTAACTACCATTCTTTCCTTCCTGATACGTATTTCTACATCGCAGACATTTTTATAGTGGAAGGCGTCGATTCTTTCCCACTTGGGGGAGAGGGGCACACAGAACTTGAGATTGGATTAGCAGTGAGAAGTCAATGGGGATTGGATAGCCCTTCTTTCGTGAATCCACTATGGATTTGGCCACTCTGAGCAAGTCTTTCCCTTCATTATACCTGGAAGCAACACCTAGGCAGTGTAATCGAGACAAACACAAACCAGTCGATGCTGCCACCAATGACATGAAAGGACGTCCCCACTCGGTATCGGCCAATAAGCTAACAACTCAGCTCATGCTTAGGGCTCCGTGCCCATAGTTAGGTGCCAAGTCAAGAGACTGAAATTTTTGAACAGCTAAAAAGATTTCGTAGTTAACTATTAAGTCGCTCTCGCTTTCTCATCTAGATTTAACTTCTAAACATTTTGACGATTTAGTACCTGCGTTCCGCTCCAATGTAAGCATACGGCAATGCAACAAATGCATAGATGCTTTCAGGTGAAGTAGTTATATATACACAAGAGGATTGAAAAAAGGAAGGAAAGCACAAGTGCTAGGAGAAAATACCGGTAGAATTATTGAAAGTAGATGTCAGGTAGTGCTCTGGTTGATGTTGCTGCTGTTGTAGTCTTGAGTGATCGCGGAATGCTGCATGAAAGGTCTCGTGACAGACTTGAAGGAGACATTCGACGGAGCAGAACTGGCCATCCCATCGATCGTCCGACTGAACCACCGGTCGATGACAGTGCGGAGCGATGCAGAGCAATGAAGTGGTAGAAGGGGTGGCTGTTACTGACAACGCCGAGGGAGAGAGAGGTTGTGGCGGTGGGGCCACGCGTTTGTAGAGATAGGCCAATGGCAGATTGTCTTTCACTTCTTCCTTTTCCTTCACAGTCTGTTCATCATCATCATTTTCACTTAGTACGCCGAGGATATCTTCGACATTGGGACCCTATAAAGAGGAATTCGAGACTGAAGGAGGCGCTGGAAATGAAATATTGAGGCATGCGTCGAAGTCTACCTGCCATGAATTGTTAACATGTACTAACGGTTACGCCTAACTTTGGCATAAATAGACAAAGTTGCTTGAAAAATGGCAAAAAAAGACCATAAAAGGGCTATTCAAGTCGTGTTAACTTTGAGCAAACACGTTCTCCAATTCTGTGTGGGAGCAAGTTGACCGAGAGAATCGTCGAAAGGTTTCCTTAAAAACTCGCTTCGTATGCTGTCGACCTAATGGCACAACAATATGGTTTTTAAGCGAATCGCATGTAAACGGTATGAATGGTGGAACACTACTTAGCCTTCGGCGAGATTTAGGCAAAATTCCCTCCTCCCTTATTCGATTCGCCTATAAGTGGACGTGGTAGTGATGCCTCCTTACAAATGCAGCAAGGAGACTTCTCATTTTAGCTAAAAACGCTCTGTTTTTGCGTCCTCACCTTGCCGTTAGTTGCACTCAACTAGTTCCTCATGATCAAACTTGAAGGGATCGGCGACCAAGAGAAGGAGATGAGAGCTGTGCTGTGCGGCGGATTTAAAATGTTGATTGACTGGATACATGTGAGCGTAACTGCACACAGCAGCAGTGATGGTGTAAGCTACTATACTGTTAAAGGAATGAATCAGGAAGGATCCAGCTAAAGAAGAAGATATTAGACGAATATTCCCCGTAGCACATCACTTCACCACCGGCGTCACAAATACGTGACGTCTTTTTCCACTATTATGATGACTTTGACTACAGTAAATGTTGCATCTCAACTCAATTTTTTAATTGCAGGATAATAAATCAAACGTAAAAAACTTCCAGACAGGAGGAAAGAAGTTCATTTTCAATGCTTTTTGGGTAGTAAGACTAACTCGAGTAGCCAAGGTATGCATAGACGCCAGCTACGAGCATAATAAAATGACCATCAAGTAAGTGGGCTATCCAAAGGTTTGTCACTTCGTACCAAGAAAGCTCGCCCTCTAGACCATTTAATATGGCATCAAATAAAAATTATCCCGCAATTTGGACCAATGAAAGGAAGCTCACAACAACCGTAGCTTTCGCAAAAATGATCCCAGAGCATGTTTCAAAAGTGAAGAAAATCTCTTACAAAGTATTTAGGATGAATGAAAGTGACCACAAAATCACCATGTAAGAGTTCAGTCAAAAGCTACGTGAGATACAGGCTTGATGGGTGAGGAATGCTCAATATTGACGTAGGACACCACCAAGCCATGTCTTGGAGAAATTAGCAATCCCAAATGTTAATGAACCAGTTGCAATAGATGTTAATAATTACTACAAATTAGGAGATGAAGACACAACATAGAGTAAATGAAGGGACAACGACTTGAATCGGGAAAGATATTCAAAGAGACCACTCAGTAGGTCAATGGCATAATCATTGCTGCGCCAAGGTAACTAACAAAAATAAGTGAAATCACATCAAGACAATGGGTAAGTCAGTGGTGGTTTCGATCCAACACTCCATTCCCCTAATAAAAGAACTGAACGCAAGATGCAATACGGATCACATCACTTTACCCACAGGGTCAAATACCCAGTACTCATTATCATTCTGAGCAGTGCGAGTTGTGATGCGGAGCTTTACAATGATTGTACCGCTTTGCAAATACCGATTTATTTTAGCTGATGTTAACTTACCCGGAAATGTGCATGCATAAAATAACAAAGTTTGGGCTCACGTGTAATAAGGATAGAGTCACAGTAAAAAGATAGCCTAGGATACATTACTAGTTAGGACACATTGTCCTAAATTACAAACCCCCCCACAACGGCAGAGATTCTGGAGACAAAGAGGATCCAACCATTGTTTCTCAATACTCTAGTCAACTCAATATACGAGCATATAATTGTCGAATGCCAATGACAGTAGGAGTGACAATACTAAGAAAAGGCGCCATGTGCCAATATAGGCTTGGAGAGCATGAGGAAATACAGCCCAAAAATGAGGGATACGAACATTGAACTAATAATTATCATAGGAGGAAGGAGGAAGCAGACGCATCCCTGTTTCCCCCGATGCCATGCTCATTGGCGTTACGCGGCCTCCCCTCCTTCCCTAAGCACTCATCAACTAATCCTACCTCTTCTCCACTCCAAACACGTGGGACGACAATGTAAGTCATAATATCATGGTTTTTAGCAGGAAAGCCATCATACTGAAGTCTTGTGTGCCTTGAGAGTGCGAAACTGGAGAGTGAACTGTTTGATACAGCCCATGACGCGCGTTCGTTGGGTTAGGAGTGCCACAAAACACCAAAGGCATTCCTTGTCACGTGCCAGTTGGTCGGTGAA
The DNA here is from genome assembly GCA_023375655.1 of Taenia crassiceps. Taxonomy (NCBI): domain Eukaryota; kingdom Metazoa; phylum Platyhelminthes; class Cestoda; order Cyclophyllidea; family Taeniidae; genus Taenia; species Taenia crassiceps. The sequence goes on along the minus strand of JAKROA010000023.1, from coordinate 853,608 downwards.
CCATCTCACGTGCTCGGCGTGCCACGGCCAACATAGTTAAAAGAGCTGAAGAAGGCGAACGAATTGGTGGTCTGTGAAGCTTCCACTCGTGCGTTCATGGTTGACATGTGACACCCATTCTCTTTCCCTTTTGCCATGACTTTCTCGGTTAGGTCATGTGTCAAGACATTGTTGATTTCAATGTCACACCATCAACATGTCGTCGGAAACGCGTCGCTGATGAATGCGTCTCGCTCGACGCGTCGACAATCAGTGGCAAGGCGTACCGGAGGCGCGGTTTATTCCGATGTGCGCGACTGGCCTGGTGTTGGTGCAGGAATTGGGGGTGAGTGAGGAATATCCGCAGGCAAGTAGTTGGGGCCATTCTAGACGCCTGTTTCTGCCACCACCAACCCCAATCTTCCCCAGTGCCGTTTCGTAGGTTTGGCAGGATGCTCTCCTGACTTTGGCGAACTCAGTTTAAGCTTGCAAGACATACAAGCTCAGATGACCTCAGATGCAATCAAAATGGAGTGTAAGTAGGAGTGAATATGGATTGGAGAGAAGTAGAGAACACGACAATGAGCATCGTACGAAGGGAGTGATGCAGACTTGTGCACAAACGACACATTGACGGTTTTCACAAATCACTCCTCACCATGTGGCTGCAGTGAGGTAAACCAGAATTTGTGCTGGCGACGGCGACGTCGGCGGCTTGGCAGAGTATTGGGCCGGTAATCCACCAAGATGGTAGCATATCTCCTCCAAAAGGATGGTGGTATCTGAGGCGACTTTCGACTATGGCCTTAGTGGTGTTCTTCCACCGCTAATCTCCCAATTCGGTTATTTCTTAGCTTCCAATACCTTACCGTTGTCAGGACCCTTTTATTATCTCACGACTTGTCCCCACCCCAGCGTTAAGATTAGCCGGACCTGTAATTCATAATGCCCACTCGGAAGCACTTGCAGGAATTATGCAAGTCCCTTCAAACTGTAGGTCATTATAGGAGGCAGCATGGAGAACTGCATGATCTTTTTATTCCTCCGATTGTCGGAATGACATGGTTTAAATAACGTTTACACCACACTATGGCAAGAAGCTTTCACGGATGAAACATTCTATTTTTTAAGATAATGGCGTAGGCTTGCACATGAACGTCAATAGCAGTATTGGGAAGGATTATCTACAAATAGGTTTGAAGTAACTGACCGAGATTATGCTCCAGTATTTATCACCCGCAGAGTCGCCACTACACATTTTATATTTAAGTGGCAAAAAGAATGAAGATGAATGTATCAGCAAATGTCATTTCTGCACCTGTCAAAGCAATGAGTGATGGAAAAAAACTGAACACAAGGTTAGAAAGGTAGAGCGAAAGATATAATGGCTTTAACCACAGACAAATAGGCGAGAGTAAAATAAGAGCAGAAAGAACTTGCAACACGGACGCGATTGCCATTGACGTTGCTGCCATGAAGATGGTTGGAAGAGGAGGCGGAGGAGGAAGAAGCCCAATAATTGGACCGATGGTGATCCACAAGATCTTCCATGGAGGGCTTCGATTTGCGACTTAAAAGTCGACGCTGCATGGATTGAGAGGAGATGCAGGATTAAGAGTTGATTGTGTCTTCACCTATGCCAATCTTTCCCACCGCACCTGGCTACTACTTCTTAAACCCTTCTTGGCATTTAGAATAAGGCTATGTCTTCAAAGGTAATTCTTGCCTTACATGGCTAAGCTCGAAACAAGAGGACATTTCGATTATTTCCTGAAAACACCAAAGAAGGAGGACATCGGCTACAGAACGACCCTCAAACACCTATTAAAATGACAAAGAATTCTAGTAAATATCAAAGCCTGCATCATAACAAGCCTTAAATAGGCCGAATTTAATTTAAGAATACCGGTTGCATCAATACAATCAAGAGAGTAAATAATCTTCACTGAAGAAACCAATGGTGTAGGAAGTAATCTCGACGTGGAACGCTATTCAACCCTTGACGCTGGTGTCTTTGAGAAATTAGTGGCTTTATTTACTTCTCTTACTGGGAGGTGATTCACCTTCCACACTGGTGGTTTTAAGCTCTATTTAAATCATGATCTTAGTTCCTCAGCCTTTCTGTAAGGTGGCAGCACGCTTACTCCCAAACCCGGAGGACTCCTAACGGACATTCAAGAAGTCTCGCATCATCGTGACCCCAGGATGACTCATCATGCTTTAAGGTCATGGTGAAGAAAGTGGAAACAGTTGAGACTAATATCCGGGTTGGCTATAGGCTGAAAATTTTGACGAAGTTGGCATTACAGCATGAAAATACCGAAGGAAGAAATGTGACCAATCATTACCCAGCTTTTTTGCATTGTTGTTAGTACAGATTGTGTATGTTTGTCCGCACAGCTTTTGAGGTCTATCGACCTAAGATGGCTGATAAAACCACATTAATTGGTTGTCTTGAGTGGAATAAAATAGGCATAAGATTATCTTGATCTTTGGTTAGCATTGAAGCCGAATACCCTTGGGAGGAAGGCAACCTTTATGGACGGTAGTTACCGGTTTTTTGTCCTAATGGCAAATGTATCAAACATGCCAATCTTGTTCCGCCTGTTTCAAGAAAGTTGGGAGCAGATTTACCCACCGCTTTTACCACAGTACATCAGGGCTACCTCACAACCTGGCTCAAGTCTCCCACGCAATTAACCAGCAAGTCATTGAAACACGAGTACAATAATCTCAATTACCTCCAGCAATATATCAAGGTGACTCTGTTACAGTGATTTGATGTCGAAATTTGTGCCCTTAAGCACTTATTTTGATACGGCAAGGATAATTGCACAGGATGAGAGTAAAAATGTGACATGAAGTGGAATCTGGTACCCCGATGTTTAGTAGTATTGAAGGAAAAAAACTTCCCGAATAATCAGAACACACAGTAAGCGCGAGATTTTGCAATCGAATAAAGTGGATGTGCAAAAAACTGGACTTGAAATACCAACTAAATAGGCATGGGATTGTATAAAATAATTGAATAAGTTTGTGTAACTGAAAGGTTCTGCAGAAAAAGCATAATAGCATCCTATCTATCCCTCTAAATGGGATAAAAACTAGCAAATTCTACTTTTATTCGTAGTGAAGCGGTGCCTTGGAAGTGAGAAGTAGGTAAAGGGTCCACTGGAGATAGTCAGTGACATTTTCGTTTGTTTAATGTTGCGACCCGAAAACTATTTCCTACCACGAAGGAAACAAGAAATCATTGATAAAACTGGAAGCCTATTGACTACAATCAACAGGTACATAACTTTGTTCCTTCCACCATAATCCTCCCTTGCCAGTAAATCTTCTTCACTATTGCAAATATAAATTCTTCCAGTGTCGTAGCCATCACCAAAAACAAATAACCTAAGTCACTAATTCTGAAAATAAATTTTGGTGCTGCACCTTAGCCAACTGGTCAACCGAAAATTGGATTAACTCAGTTCGCTTCCTATTCATCGCATTCAATCGAAACTTAATGATAGAAACGTGGGTTAAAAGTTGGCGAAAAATAGTAGTGTCGTAAAATGCATCGTCCCAGTCGATTGGCGCATTTCCATAGTCGCTTCGTAACGCACGCATATAAACAATCACATGCACTTTACTAGTCCGCATTATTGAGCCATACTAAAGATTATGGGTCACCTGATATCCACACACCCTGGCCCGCCCATTTGCTAATTTGTGCTAGTGTACTTTTCTCTTAAAGATAAGTACGAAATTTGGTCCCATTAATTTCGTAAGCCCTGGATACCCGTAATGAGGATCCACTTACACACCTAATTTACAATTTATACGTTCGCCGACAGAATTCCAAGGAAAAATTAACCACAACAGCTCTAGATAGTTCGACGTTCTAGTATAACATCAACACGAGCTATTAAATTGACCAGCCAAACTACTGTTCAAAACCCAGAGGCGACTACTCTCAGACCATAGACATCCAACATCTATTTGGTGTTTTTAACTCAACCGCCTCTTTTCAGTGATCAGATTTAACCAGTTACCATTAAAAGTGATAGGAAGGTTGTGCCAAAAATTTGACATTAGAGCCACACAAGATGACGAAGGAGCTGCATTCGTGGCGTTGGTAGCAGATGTGGTAATCAATCCTGATATTTTGCAATTACGTTTTAAAATTCTGCTCTAGCAACCTCAAAAAACCAATTAGCATCAGATAGTGATGAATTTTCAGAGTCTCACAAATCAAAGCAATCTTAAACTGCTATGACCGAAACATTTTAACGAGAAAAAAGGATAAAAGTGGATTTCGGAAAGCATGTGAAAGTGAACTAACCACCAACGGTTTGAAGCAAAAGCGAAGGTTGGGCACGGTTAAATGCTTCCATACACATTTTTCCTACCTGCAGCTATGATTCGACAGTCCACCCAAAAACAAAAAACTAACCACTGTTAATGGGAAAGTTGCATTGAATGTATCTAGAGACCACAGCCAAGACAAATAACCCATCTGTACAAGAGAAAGTTCAGTTCAAATCTAATCGCACTATATTTAGGTCCGATGAATTAGACTCAGAAAACAAAATCAGTTCACACAAGAAAAGACGAGCAAGGCATCTTGTGCTAGCTGTGTGTAGGAGGACTATTTTGACACAGTTCACATAAATAAGGGATACTCATAAATATAGTTGCTGCTGGCAAAAGTAGTATTACATGAAGAATATTCAATTGGAACAATAAAGATTAAACTTACGATAGGATGTACAGCAGATTGATCATCCATGAACATGTGACCAGTAGACCATATCCAAGACACTTTATCTTATCTCTAACAATATAAACAACAAGGCTGATGAAAGAAGTCTAAAGCGGATACAGTCAATTTAGAATATCCGTAACAGCTAATCTGAAAAATGCGAGTGGGACACGTACAAGGGACAACTACTTCTACCTAAGCAACCAACACTGAAAACCCGAGCGGCAAATTTAGAGACGAGCCAGCTGACAGTTTAGCGATGCACAGAGGATACTCTCTCAGGAATACACCCAATTTAATGCATGTTCAAGCAATATTTTATTTTGTACCCAGTACAGTATGTTTAACACTGTGATAATTACAATTACAACTACCAAATATTACTTAAAAAATAGGCTGCTAATCAAAAGCTATGAGAAGCATCCGCCGATATACTTACCAACCACACAATCTTCAGGCGGTAATAAGTCCGTAAACGTTTTCAAGCAACACACAAGCAACCGTAGGGGAATAAACAAATGCAGAACTAAGGTTTATTAAAATTTAAACTGCCGCTTCAAATTAAAATTTGATAGAAGGTTCTTTGGTTAAAGTAAAAAAAGCAATCTAAATACGGGTTTTTTGTGGCATTCTGCAGTTTCTCCATAACAAAAGGCGGCATAATGCTTGAGCAGAGTATGCATTTTCAAAATACTATGAGATGCAAAGGCAGAGCACATGGTTGGCCTTTTTGCCGAAGGCGATAATTCAACCGACAACTATCGTATTACGCTGGTACTACGCCACCTTTAGCCACATCTGGCTAAGTGGGAACATTGTGATTTGAGATTTTAAAGCGTTCTCCTGTGTCGGGTGTTATTAATTTTCGTAGCCGTGCAACTCGCTTCCCTAAATTACCTACCGTAAATTTGTACATCAGTCATCAGCTTATATTTAGCAGCCATTTTCTTTGATTAATGTCATTTATACTTCTAAAACTTTTGATGCGATGAATTGCAACCAAAAACTATTTGGATGGAGCGGCTCTCTTAAAAATTACTTCAGGTGACTATTTTTTGACGCAGACCAATAATAATCATAGGTAATGTTGTGCTTATGCAATAGATCTAAAGCTCTAGCACTGCTATGTGTGGTAACTTTAAACCTAAAAAATGCCTGAGAAACAATTATAGGAAACCTTGCAGGTTGGAAACAGCTTTACCACATGTACATAGTGAGCTGGGTGGGTAAGACAGTGCAGAAAAATTAATTTGAAGATTCTGCTATGATAATTAGTACATTTTAATCGATCTTCATAAGGTATCTCGTTTTCAGTTTTTTGCGATGGATTTGAAACAACATTGTGATAGTTATTTTTAACACAAATCAAATTATCTCATGGAATCGGTTATAGATATGCAATGGAACTCCTAAAGTCATTCATCTCTTCAGCAGTGAACGCTGTTAAAATAGCACTTGGCCGTGGAACTGTTGAAGTAGCGGATTTAGTTAGGGACTTCGAGATAAAATTAAAGGCATTATGGTCATTAATGGTGCCAAAAATTGGGATTCATTTAAACATCAGTGAAGATGTTCAGTACTTCAACACACATAAAATACTTCACTCTTCAAACGGGTGCAGCCATGTCCATCTGGGCTAAGATGATCATCATTCTCGATCAATGAGCACATATTTTTCAACGAAGCATCTGTGCTCAAGATTAATGGCACCTTTGGGAATCGAAGGAGAGCAACATCTTTGATAGTCGAAATGTCGAAGGGATTACCAGCCTTCGTTTTTACGTGTCAAAATATGTGACGACTGGAGACCAAGCAAGATTTTATTAATCTTTAGCAGGTGAGTTTGAAGTCAGAGAAGTACCAGAGATTGATTGTCAAATAGGAAAGCCCACTAAAAGTCGAGTGTTGAGTGTGTGGCCATGTTAGAAGATCGATGGAAGACAAAAAGAAAGATAGGTTGTCTTTGTATAAGCCTGGTGGATTGGCTATCACATCAGCCTTCACATTCAGGAATAACAGGAGCCTCCGGTCCACACTTACTGAGTTCGTTCCACTAGTTATTTGGTCGCGGACACGAGTGTACGTTCGTTCATTGAAGTCGCAATGGCCTAATTACTTCGGAGTTTGAAGAATGAGTCTTCCGATTTATCAGTTCTTTGTCTCCAGGACGAATACGTACATTCACTCCTTCCGTTGTGTAAGCGACAGTTAGATATGCTGCAGGTTTTCATTTAGACTTGAAAACGGCGGTTTAACAATGACTAAATCCTACGTTTGCCTTAAAAACCACCCAAGAGAAGTGGCCCATATAAGTTTTCTGTTTCTAATCCTCAAGAGTTCTGCATCAAAAGCGAGCGCATAATTCTTCAGTACTTCGATATAAATCTATTTAGAAAGCTTGTAAAGAAGGAAGAACTAGGCACGAGAAAAGAAGGCACAAGTTCAAAAAACCTGAGAAAATTCAAATATGCGGTTTCGGATTATTTTCTTACCAAAAAAGCCTAATAAAAGGTAAAAAATAGAATAGAATCGATCAATGCAATCACGAAGCTTGCAATCAACCTAAAAATATTTCTTTCTCAACTTTAGGCCTAAGTGCGAACATAGTTAATTGTAAACCCCAAACCAAAATTCCCTGTTATTAACTTTTTTTCGTCCAAATATGAATATGCCATGACTTTCAAAAGAGTAGCCCACACAATCGTTGCAATGTTGTTGCTTTTACCCTCCCCCCTCCCCACTTCCACTATCAGATTCCTGGATGGAGGAGGCTGCTTAAAGGAAGCTTGCAGTCTTCTCTGTGGTTGGAAAAGGCCAAGATAGCAATGAAAGGCTTATATTAGCATCATGTGAAGGACTGAACGGCTACTGGGATAGCATGAAGGCCGACTCGCAGGGACCCAAGCGCCTTCTTAGTCAGACACAGATGTAGAGACAAACCGTCAAAGCCATGCGGCTTTTATTAAGCGGGATTAAAGGTGCTTACAAATAACAGTTGTTTAGCGCACAATTTCAGGCCGTTGGCACCCTTGATACCGGCAACTGCTTAATCACGAGGTCGATAAAACCAAAAAAATTTGTATTACAGCCTCGGATGAGTGTTACCGTCCATTGCAAAAAATCCTTTCGACATGCTTAAAATTAAGCGCCTGTCATTAAGCCTCTAAGGAAGCATTACAATTTCAAAGTCAGTACTATGTTCGGTTCTCGATTGCTTATACCTAGTAAGAAAATGACCAGCCGTGGACGTACCATGCAGTAGGGAATCTAAAGACTCGGAGGATAATAAAGTTATAAACAGGTAAGCAAGACGTCGTTTCATGGCTAATTTTAGCAAGTAAATGAACAACTCCATTCCCTGTGCTATCATATCTGCCAAAGCAAAAGCAATACATGAAGTCATCACGGATTTACTAGATTAAGTTTAAACCAATTTTACGTCTTTTGGTGTCCTAGACCCTTTTAACTGTCAAATGGCGTGGTTTATCAACTGCAATTGTTTTGTGCGCTATTCAAATAGCATGGGACTACTATTTCGTGCATCCGTAAGTGAGGTATAAGCAAAAATCTAGTCCCATCCATTTGAATCGGGCATTTGCAGAAAACCAAATACGCTCTATTCACTTTTTTAGAGTAACGTACTAACTTTAATCTCATAGAATTAAAAAAAATTAAGAATGCTATATTGCTCCAGTTGTGAGGAAGGAATGCCCCACATATCCCTACACTGTTAGGAGCCGCCATTATTGTGCTTGAATACAGATTTTATTGAGTTCTCAATCGGAATGCTATACAAAAGGGACCATTGTGAGCTGGAGGTATGGGAAATGCCAGAGTAAATCACTGGACGATTGCTAGAAAGACATCTGATGGTTCCATTCTTGCGTAACTGTAGTTCATTGGTTGACCTTAGCATTATATTGACTGCTAAGACTTTCAAAGGCTATCTGGACGGGTATTAGCTAATAAGGGGGCATGGAAACGCCGTCAAGATTTTAGGTACTCTGAAATATTCGAGGAGTAGACTCTGATATTTTTAGTGCTTTGGTATTCTTTTACTGCAATTTCAAATATCCCCACAGTATACACATGCAGATTTAGTTATCCAAACGTGTTAAACGCTTCATCTGGGTTTAGGCCAATCGAGCCTTTAGTTCTTACTCTGTTCCATACGGTCATGATTGTAAATAGTCCACTATTTGAGACAGTCGGTGTTCATTTCTCCAGTTCAATCAATCATGACTTAAAGGGATGCGATTTTGCTCTTTGCCCATTCACTCACAGAACTCGATGCTACTCTCACCATAAGGAACTGTCTGTTGAAAAACCGCCAATGCGGATCAGCGTTTCCTCGCATTTAGGCATAGTTTTGCCTCAAATTCATACTTTAAGTACGCAATGTCCTTGAAAGTTATATAAGTTTCGGCTATTTCACCTTCCTTGGGTTGTAACAAGGTCATAAAGTGGTGATATCCATAAATCCGATCTTTGGGAAATATTTTTCGGGGGATTTGAAGAAAAACCACTCATTTTAATGTGTGCAGCATGATATGTGAGACAGCCCTTTACCATACATGGAGCAGTTTTATTCTCAATGACTGAAAGAAATTTACCAGTGCGTAAGACAAGCCCCTTTCAGTCTGGACGAATAAAGCCGCCTCACACTGCATAGTAATCATGAGAAGATATGCACTCTTAAAGAACATCTCTGCCTCCTAATCTTCCCCCTTCTTTACTTCTTCCTCAAGCTCAGAATCATGGTCTTTCATGCAATCCTTTAATGGGATTTTCTTTAGTATCAAGTATTATGTGTCACTTTTTCATGGCATAATTATTGCTTAGCTTAATAAACGATGCAAAATTAAGATAAATTTGTGAGGAAGAGCAGTGAAGCGATTGAAAGGAAAGTAAGACTAACCGAGTTTTGACATTTAAAAATTAAGTGTGTTAAATGAGTTGAATTTGCAAAATGCTCGTGACTCATTGAGAGGAAACGCCGGTTCCCAATGGTGGTTTTTTTCCAACCAAAGGGGTAATATAATTGACTTCCTGTCGCATAAGTCATCCTGTAAAATCAGTCGTATAAACTGCTATGATTTACTTTATGAGAGCTATTTAGTCCATTTTATACCTCCTTTCTTCTCCTTGGTTGAAAAATTAAATAAATACTTCATTTTATAAGTACAAAAGGGGTGTCAAGCTGGCCTTTTCATAATAACTGCCATTCAATTTCTTCAGCGTTTGGATAATTTCTTGTAGAGTTAACAGCATCCTCCTTTCTCCTCTCTCTCTCTCCCTCTTACACACACACACAGGCATAAACTGAAGTTCAGCCCCCGTGAGGGAGATAATTGGGCGAATTAAGCAGAAATCGGGATGTAGGTACCCTAATTAGTGATAGAAAAGGTGCTTATTGCAGGGTTTAATTACCATGCCAAGAGTCCATCTCTTTCATCATTTACCAGTAAAATGAATATAAAACATTTAAATTAAAATACTAGTCAAAAGCAGCGCTTGGTTTTTTGAGCAACAAATGCTCTTTGTTTTTATATAAAGTTGAGAAAAAAAATCCTGCTTTCTCTATTAGTTTTAGTTTGAGACTGAGTAGTTGGAAGTTATGTAAATCAATTCAAATGTTCAGGTTACAAACCCTCATTCGGCATTAAAGACACTGCCACTCCGAGGACCACAGTGCCGCCTATAGTCACAAGCAAAGGTTGGTACCGAGTGTACCACCCTCTATCCTGTACCAGTTAATCCTCTATGCATCCATCCACCTATCATCTGCTTAGTCATTCGTCCATCCTACTACTCTTCCACCCACACCTCTAGGGATTGACTACGGTTAGCCCCAACTGGAAAATTGTCCCCATCTCCAACTCGTGCGGATCCTTGTTTGTTTTACTGAGTCGTCGTGCTCATTAATTTTGAAAATGATTCAGCAAATATGTCGAGATTCAATTTTTACCATAGTCACATCAATAGAATGGACTTTTAAAGGTAAAAATGACACATGGAATGCAACAAAGTACCCAAGCCTTTTGGTCAAATTTGATTTTGACACAACCTAATGTGAGGCTCGAATTGGAGCAACATAACAAACTTCCAAGGATGCGAATAATAAACATTAAATTGATTAGGAAACATCAAAACTTTTAAGCGAGGTTTTCTTGGTTTTAATTTAATTTACATTGAAGTACGACGGTTACATACGATAAATTGTTTGTAGATAGATGAAGACGAAAGATGAGACGAAATTATAAGAAAGAATGCTAATTAGAGATGTTGGATTAGAAGGCGGGTATAGGGAATCACGGCAAATAGAGTGCTTTTTATAAACAAAATAAGCGATTTGTAATAAACCGTTTTTATGTGAATTTCTCTTAAAACCTCTGACTATCCTACAAGTTAAATTAAGCTCAACTGCCTCACGGCACTACCAAGAAAAGTTGATATGCATCACCTGAAACACAGAGTGACGTGAAGGATAGAACTGGGGCTGAGATGAGGTCGGGACCGAAGGAAATGCTCAATCCACTAACCACATCTCCACCACAAGTCTGAGGAAACTTACAGCAGAATTCTGTTGTATTGGTGGTAGACAAATCCACGTATTCACGAAGCGTATGCCATGAAGATTTCTTCATTTTCATAACCTGGTGTTAATTGTTTCCTAATTTGAGGATCCCCTTCACACCAATCTTCGAGCTTCATAGGGCTTCAAATAGCTAGACTTCAAAAGTAAAATTCCATAGCACACGATTCTGTCTGCAGTGGACCATTCGTCTTTCTTTCCCAAGTTTGCACTTTCTAAACAGGTAGGGCTATGCAAATCTAAGAATTGTGGCTTCGAGAGTGAATGGAAGTGGTTAAGATGGCTAACGATGGGTTGGCACTTAGATTTCTAAGGCGATTTTACTAATCCAGTCGCATATCCAGCAAACAATTTGTAATGTATCGTGCCTTTTGAGGTCTACGTAAGGAACCAAAGTCCGGCAAAGTGATGAACAATAAAACTTTTAGCTAACTGTCAGCATTTGACACGAGACAACCATTTTGCTCCATTGCTACTTCGCTCTTACCAGTCAGGGTGCCGCCTTCATAAGAATTTGTGTCTGCTCTACAAGCCGAGTAGAACATTTGGCAAAGTCATGGTGGTAAATTTAAATCCCATAATAAAGGCGTAATCGATTTGGCTATGCAAATGCTTGAAATAGACGCAAGCACAGTACCTTTTCCATCAGAAACATATCGTAACTAAGATGTTGAGAGCTTCAAGTTATTTTCAATGTGAGTTGTGAAATCCAGAGCAAATTTGAAGGATACTGAGGAGTGTGGAGGAATATTTAAGTAAATAGCTACCTCACTCTAATAAAATTGGGCTTTTATATTACTTGTTTCCTTCCTGATGCATTGAAGGACTTCTAAGTTAAGCAAATAGCAGTATCGCAGCGGCCGCAACGTTGCTCTTCACTGCCCATAGCACTCCACATATGCAGACTAACAAACGCCATAATTTTAATTTTATTTTCTTATAGCAACCTTGAACTCTTTGTCACTAGAACTTTCCTGGTTCAGATACTCTACTGTTACTCTTGTATAATGCTAACACTCTGGTACGAGAAGTTATTGTATCTTACACTGTCTTACAATCTGCAAACCATTTTATAATGCATGATTAGGAAATATTAGTTGCATTAAATTGATACCGACTGTGCCACACTCCCACAACAGCCAAGGAACTTATTGCGTTACATTTGGGTGACGCTGGTGTCACATGCAGCAATACACCAAAATTCTGTAAGCAATCGCAATTAGCCACCCATTTGTCCGTTTTTCGATAAAATAGTAAAACGCAACGGAATAAAAAACAGCATGCAAAAGGTTTTCTTATGAGGATAATATGCTGCTGAAGTTATATCCAAAAGGGTTTCTTAAGCATTATGCATGTAATACCTTAACTTCTTGCTTAATTCTTGGTTTATGTTAAGGTCAACTTGACTGAGAGTTGTACTTTTGCTAGGCGAGTTTCAATGTCCTTCTGTAAGTACCCGGGAGGTCCAGGAGCGCTACACTGGTGACAGCTTAAATGACATGCAACGTGCAGATTTGAAGGAGTTTATTAGCAGCAAATGGGGAATCAACGACGACCCCCGAAAGTTGGTCCGATAATGGCGCCAACATTTGATGACTACCCCAATTTCGTTTCGCATGAAAGGTATTAACAAGAAAGTGACAGTGGTTATGAACTATCTGAAAAAAGCTTCGCTTAGGCGAACCTTTGCAATACCTACATGAGGATGTAAACTAGGTGAATTTACTATGTCTTTTCCAATTTTATATTAGCTGACTAGAACCCAAATGATTATGACTAGACATCTTCATTATGAACACAACGTAGTGAGAACAAGTAGACGCAAGAACCTCACTCAGATTAAGCACCTTAAATTTCACCGTCTTTACTATAAACATACTTTAAGTTGGTGTTTTCAAACCTAGCTATAGACCCGTGCGATGGTCAACACAATTTCTCAGCCCTAAATTCTGCTCCCAAATTAGACGAAACTCGGAGTTCAGCTAAAGTGACGCTATAGTCAGGTATTTATACAAGTGCATGGCAATTCTATGACTGATACTCTTGATTCGTGGGTGTTTAACTACAGCACTTATAGCGTCGTGGTGTCTGACTTGGGAAGCTTATAATAGAGACGACCGAGGGTGACGCTTGCGAGAAAAGGGAGGCTGTGAGATGCGTTTGCTCTCCGGTTTCGGCCAAAGGCACCCACTTAACTGTCTTGCCCTCGCTGCGTGCCTGTAGGCTAACCACACACACACATTCTGTCGAAGCATTGTATTCACTTTTGTTTTATAGGACTTTTTACACTACGATTTGATTGAAATGAGATTGTCATTGTACTTATTCCACAAAAGAACATTCAAAACCAAACATCATCGTTAAATCGGAAGCATAAACAACTTTGAGGCCTTTAGGAAGTAAGCTTACCTTCTTCGATACATCTTTATCACTAAAGAATTTTATGACCTATTTATGAAAATACGTGGCACTGTAGTACAATGGAAGGAAGTATGGAAAGAGTAACACCAGCAGTTTAAGTGCCTTTTAAAAACGTATATCGCATAAAGATTGCGATTTGACAAAGGGTAGTAAGTATCTAAGACTTTAAAATAATTAGTTAAATGTAGTTTGAATGTATGCAGGAGAATTGACAGGTCAACAGAAAAATACGCCCGCCAACTCGAAATGCGAACTAAGCATAAGTGCAAATGGAATCTACCTAAAGCAAAGCACGAAAAGAATAAATTCTGCTATTTTTATCAACGCATATGGATCAATATTTGGGTCAGAAAATAAACAAGTTTTTGATGATAGGTTTTAACGAAATTCTCGTCGAGGATGTGTATTTAAGCGTTCGATCTCTAGGATCATTTGCTGCACAAGACCTTCATCATTGAAGATTGTATGGTTAACAGTTTATCTGAGGGTGTGAACTGAGAAAGATTGATTCACTCGGTATTTTATCAAACCGCCTACTGTGGGAGCACGGTATCTTTCTTCCATCCAAAATTCGCAATTGGAGACTTTTGCGATCAAATTGAACGACCTCGCTTCGTTTTAGAGTATTTCCAGACTAGTTTTATATTTTTTTCTACCATTTTAAGTTAATCAAACGTGGATATACACTACTGTCCTACATTATGGGTGAGAAATTCATCCAAGCGATGCTAAACCCATAAAATTGCAACCACTGCTGAAAATTAAAAGTAGTCGTCTGCATAAATAAATGAACATCTTCAAATCTGCTTCGAATAGGAATCAATTTGTTGTGACAGCAGTGAGTGGGATTTAAGCTGTTGCTTAAAAAGTGATTTACAAATGGTTCGATTATAGCTCACACAACATAGTAATCTCGGGTTTTCTGGCCACATCTTGTATGTGTAGGAAATAAATACCTCTAAATTATATAGCACCACCTCCTCAACGCCACATACCAGGACATGAGTGAAATTTTATGGTTGATTTTAATGGACAATACGATATGAAAGTATAAATAGGCTAGGTCTTGTTGCTAATGCTCTAATAAACCATACTTTACCACTGCTTTCTTTCTATCTTATTAGCCATTAACTTAGCTACTGTTTTGGTTAAAAATGGACGTCACCTCACTAAATCGCTAATGGTAGTAGTTTTTGGATCAACGCTTCATAATAGAACCAATTTGACAGTTTTCTACAGTGAATGGACGAGTTTTTTACATGGCCCTCGGACTTATTTACATCAGTAAAGCCGTTGCATAAAATACCAAAACTAAAACACTGAATAAATGATGCACTATCTGACCATCCACCTGTCTCAAAGGGATAAGTAGCAGGCGACCAAATAATCAAACTTTAATGCCAGCAAAGGTCTTCTACAAAGTTTTGTTTTGTAAAGAATTTGCAACATTTTGCAAATTTAAACTTTGTCAAGCTGTCCCATTGCCAAGTCAATGACAAGTGAAGTTGATATGCATCATGTGAAATACTGAGAATTGTAAAAGGACAATGAATGATGATGAGGATAGTACGGACGATGAGACCGTATTCGTCTCTGTTTTTTCCATTACTAGCGTAATTAATTTCAAGACTAAAATTTGTTGCGTTGACGGCTTGAGCCATTTTTTGGGCATGTAAGAAGTAGGATGGGATTTTTTTAGATGCGTAGTTAGACCTGAATTAGAATCCTAGTTGTAAAATGGCCATAGTGCATTGCACCCCACCCATAATCCCTCAAAACAGGCATTTTTGTAACATGGAGTGCTGCATGTCCCAATAGCGTGGGTTCGGTGAATGCGATGGAGGGGGGACAACCTTTAATGTTCTAGCATCTTATGAAGATAAAAAAACGATTCCTCAAAATAAGTTTAGACAATTGACTAATTTTTTCGATCCGTCAATCCGTCAAGTGGTCAACTGATCAGGGGGAGAGAGAGAGTGACACCTTCAAGGTGATGTACAGTGAACGATATGGGGCAACCTTAACTCATCACATTCTTCACTTGATCTGGTTGTGCCATTACCCTCATTAAACAAGACTGGAGGTTCTCCTTGACACCTCGATGAACAGACTGAGTTTCCAAGCCCCCTGTGTCTAGGTTTTGGAGTTTCTTTACCGAGAGGTAGACTCTGGCGCCATGTCTTCTTCACACCTCATCCTGCTTTGTGAAGTAGCCAGGCTAAAGTAAGATGTGATTTCAAAAGGATTTATATGAAACTTGCAGTAAGGTGTATCGCACCGGTAAACGCTCGCAGTTTTTACAGTCGTTGTGGTTAAAAAGGAGTTTTTTGTTTTGATTTGACAGGGCGAATTAAAAAAGACGTTTGAATAGGTTGGATTTTGAGACGCATGCAACAATACATCTTAAAGGAAGTACTTTTTGGCAAGGACATTACTGGGAAATTTCTGAATCAAAGGTGTTTTTAAGCAGTGGCTAAGAGTATGTTTGCTATCCTAAAATAGAGTGAAATCGTAGGCACGCTATTATTTGTGTTAACAATTCCATGCTTCATCATAATTCCCGCGGTATCAGGAGCCTAAAATGTATGCGAGTGGGATAATTTTTTATCCTCAGAGCACCTCCATTGGATTCCAAGCAAAATAACTATTTGCCGAGAGAAAGCGGACAAGTGTTACGACTTCCTTCTTTGTGTTGTCAACAAATGCACAAATAAAAGAAAACAAAGTAACTTCGCCGTGTTTGAAAGGCTCCTTTGTTTTGCACCCAAAAACGTCTTTTATTTCAAATCTATGGCATTCGGCTGCTTTTAGACATTTTGTAAACTGCTCTGTTTTATATTTGCGGGTAAAACCATACATCAAAAGTGCTTTGTTTATTTAAGATTTGTGAACGAAAGCTGAGGTACAAGAACGTCATAAGGAATCATCCAGCGCTATAATTTTACTTCATAGCGTATAAAGTGGTCAGGACAGTAAATACACATTAAGACACGAAGAAGTTTAATTCGGTTTCACCTTGACAAGCAGCCACCCAACGGATTACGATGCTATAGGACATTTATCTGGAGCTATATTTGAAATGGTGAAATAAAATCAGCAGAAATTGTTAATTCGCAAGGAGTGATACAGGCCAAATATGCACCAATGGGATCAGCTCCTCCTGGCGATTAGTTTTCCGGCTTACGATAACACGCCTCTCGCCTACTTTTCATTGGCTACCGGGCTTTGAGGTCGTATAAATGATCACTTGAAGCATACTAATTATAGCGGGGTAGTGCTGAACCCTCACCAAATACTCCCGATGCTGAATGGTGGGCAGGCTTTAGTGAGCCTACCTCAATGATGCAGTCAACAGGAAGTGTTACAACAATGAGCCCGTTGGTTTTGATCGCACTCACCCTCACCTCACTTTCCTACGCTAGACCTCTGTCAGTTTTGGGAGCTCGAGCCGATCAGGATGGTCCAATTGACCCACAAATTGTCCA
Organism: Taenia crassiceps; assembly: GCA_023375655.1. NCBI lineage: Eukaryota > Metazoa > Platyhelminthes > Cestoda > Cyclophyllidea > Taeniidae > Taenia > Taenia crassiceps. The sequence continues at coordinate 836,378 of JAKROA010000023.1, read as the reverse complement.
CTGGCTTCAAAGTCAGGATCCTTCGCTAACAACCATTCTCAATAGCAATGGCAATGCCAACTATGGCAACAACTCGCATAGTTGGAAGGACCTTTTTAAGTACATGGCACAGCTAAATGATTACTATGTGCTGTTTGGTAGAGCCAGGTAAATTCTTTCGGTTTTAACAAGACATATCTCCATGACTCAAAGTACAGTGGTAAACTTCGATTTCTTCCCATGTTTGATGTTGTGCATAACTTACTACTTATCTCGATTAGTTTGAGCTTCAAAAGCATAGCACATTAGACCCTGAATTTTGTCTCATAATCCTCCGTGGATGTTCTAAATATCTTGGTAATTGAGCTACACCTGATTTACTTAACCGCAGGAAGGTGGATGTCAATTTCCTCACTATCAGCAAACACCCTCCTGCGCTTTACCACATTTCTCAACTTTTACAGGTTTGGCTGAAGGCCAGAATGACCAGAGACGGAGGAAGATATTTCAGATCCACCGGTCTGTGAAACTTTCTCCAAAAGTGCGTTTGTTATGCGAATAAATTTTGTTCATACTAAGTTCCTCTTCCGCCTAACTCTTCAATCGTCACTCAAGAATTTTGGATGTAATCCCATCTATCGTGGAATTGACCTTTGTATACCCTAGTAACGTGGATTGCTCATATAACATTTTAACACACTTTCAGTAGACAAAAGTGGCAAAAGGGGGAAATGGATTGTAGGCAAGTAGGACAATAGGATCAGTAGGCGACTTTTTACAGGCAGAGAAATCCAATTCGGATAAGTATTTGGGTGATGAAGAGGGGTTCGCTAGAATAACTCTAGCACCGATACACATGGCTATGTACAATGTATACCATTAATGATTCAATTAACTCAAGAGGTTCATAAATGACCATTTTAGATGTGAAAATGCGATCGCACAGACTGCAGGGTAAAGTAGGCCATTCCCCAATGGCAGAAATCGTTTCAATTGAGAGTTTGGTGTGGAGAAGGAGCCACTAAAAAAGGCCTTGAAGCAAAATTGTTCCCCGCCTAATTTGAGCGCATACATAAGTTAACCATTTCAACCCTCCTCTTGAGAGCAAAACGACGACAGACAAGAGCAGAGCTGCACACATATTTCATCTGGCATTTAAGACAAGGCGTGACTTCTCAAGCCCGTAGGTTGATGAGCATCGTGTGTTCGCCATACGGGGACTAGAATCGCTAATTTTGTGGGTGATGCTCTAAGCACTGCGCATCTGAGCTGATGCTGTTTATTTTAAGATTAGTTGAGCACAAGGTCTATAGCATTGGGGGCGTATAGAGGGCTTCTTTAGGCATTGCGGTCACTAATCTCGAGGCGACTTAAATAAGTAATGGGAGATTTGCTTTCTCCTATCAATGGGAAGAAATTACCTCTAATTAGTTGCCTTTGTATTAACACTAACTGCTGAGAGGCAGTTAATTTAATGTACAGAATGCTTTGATAGGCAATAATCCTTTGTCTGCTTTCTGTCTTAGGGCTTTTTCTTTATGGAGTTTATAAATCAGCAGCATCTACTTGACCGTCTGTAAATTAGCAACTTCCTTCAATGCGGAAGGACTTTGGGTTTCGCTTGTGATTCCGACGACCATGATGAACTGTCCATGTCTCGGGGTAAAATTATCTATGGAAGTGGATTCGCCTATTTTTATAGCACAGAATCATTGGCTCCCCAAATGAATAGTTGGAATTTTGGATAGCAGATGCTCCTATGGAATCCAAAGTAATCTAGTACCCTACCCTGAACATTCTCGATGGGCTACAAATGAAGGCATTAAGAAGTTTGAAGAACAAATAAGAAGGTCTGCACCTGACTCCTCTTTGTTTTGTCCATTCGTGAAATAAGTGTCTGTTTTGTACTAGGGAAAATTTATCAAAAGCTTTTGCTCCTCCGCATTTGTGTCCCGCTTTAGTAGAAATTCCTCTTAGTGCTCAGTTAAAGATTAAGGTTATCCAAGTGACGAGTAAAGTAAATTTGAAGCTATACGTCTGTCAAGAGTGCTGACAGAAGCCTTTGTCTTTCAGGTGCCTTAAATTGCCCCTAGCCACACTCGAGTGCGTGTGCGTGGGTGCGTGTGGTGAATAAGGTACAGAGATGAGAATTTAAGGGGTTTTAAAAGGCTTCCTAAAGTGAAAAATAGGTTGAATGCATGAGTATCTCTGTACAAGGCAGAAAGCCTAGCCTTTTTAGCCAACTTCTACTTCCCCGATCAAGTTTTGGCTCCTTGGTGCCGACGGCGAGAGGTGACAATCAAGTAACAATTTGGAAAATGGGGACAAGGTCCTGTCTACTCTCTACACTGTGGGTTGCTGTGGTGATGAGAGCTATAAATTGCAAGAATTGTGCTAAAAAGCCTCCCTGATCCTACATTCGACTTAAAAGGTGTTTAAAATGCACAGCTTTGAGTTGTGGTCATTTGAACTTCGGCAGACACTTTAAATGATGTGTAGAATTAAAAAATGAACTGTTTTAGAGTCAAATGACGAGGCTGATCGGTTAGTGAGTGAGGTAAATAGCAGAGAATAACCAGTCTTTGGGCCTGTTGCCGAGTGTTAATGCATTACGTCCGCAATTTACTTGTTCACCATTCCACACTCCCGCACAGAACTGACAACAAGAAATTCTTTTACATTATCAAGAATTGCGTTTCTTCCAAAGCATGATGTGCAATCTGTGCTTGACTTTACCATTACTAGAATCTAGTAGAACACATTGTTTGGACAGTACGATCTGCGGTATCATAAAGCACCTTTTTCTAAATACTATTAAAGAGCTTGTACAGCTTTAGAACGGGTTTCCAGAGCAAAGAGGTTTATTATTTCATCTATCTGATTGACTTAGCGATTGAGAGACAGTGAATTCCTAGTAAGAAGTACATCACCGATAGACTGACAGGTGCTCAGTCATTTCAAATGCAATCCGACTAATCATTTCACCGAAGAAAAGCATTTTTTTGATGGCATAACAAGTTTTGACTAAATCTTGTACTCAATGAAATTTTCATTGAATGAATGAGGACATTTTGCAGATGAGTTCAACTCCGCAGAACACAATACTTATCAATTAAAAGACTTAAATTTGCTGAAGGACATTATCACTGTTGATTACTGAACCTTTATGTGCTTCAAAATAGCATTTGTTTTGAGCAAAGACTCCATTCTTCTTGCTGTACTAATTGCAGTGGCTTCACGTGTGAATGAAGGCGAGCGCCAGTTCTGCAAGACTTCCCTGACGACTTGAGGCCTACTGGTAGGATCTGCAGATTAGCCTATCGGTTGGAGTGAAATTGCGGCGCTCTGATGAGTAAAGAAGCAACGTAAATATTATATGAGCATCAAACAGTTTCTTTCGAATTGGGGCAATTATACTGCAATTAACTTGAAGGTACGTATAATGCCCTAATAGTTGTTTTATCAAAGTCTCTTTAAGTTGTACTCCCCCAGTCCATACCATTTAAGTAGTCTCCAAACCTCCTCTAGCCTCTCACTACCTCAGAAAGGTTCTCAGTGCTAAATATGCTTTGCTCAGCTTTGAAAATTGCGATAACTTTTTTCCTTCAGTAATGATATTTACCATGAAATGCCTACTCGAGCCTGTGAGACTAAGTGTTTATTTAACTCGACGTTTTTATTGTATGAGCACTTATGACTCCGTCGCTGTACTTTTGCTAACAAGTATGGCCTGTGGGACGTCAGCAGCCTCTCAGCCCTCCGGTACGTCCGCCCTTGTGCTCGGACTTCAGAAAGGTCTCAATGCCGTATACAGTCTACGGGTGGGAGAGTCAAGTTTAGGCGCTTTTAATTTTGTGCAATAAACAACAGACTGAAGTACAGACCCAGATTTTAGGCAGTGCAGCAATTAATGAATGATTTAAATTGATTGTGTAATCTCGGTTTTAATGACAGACTTCGACTCTGGACCATTCCGAATCCTATCCCCATGGAAGCATGCCAAATCCTGCCTTTGGCCCAGTGTTCCTACAACTAGCGATAAATATGTGTGACGGTCAGCACATTTCCCCTTCTCCATTACTACTTCCAAAGAGGATACAACTTCAGCTCCAATGGAGCTGCTAAGAGGGGTAGTAACGTTGCGGTCAAGCATCTCCTTGGTTGAGTACGAATTTCGGCCAACTGACTTGTGAGTGTTTTTCTCACAGCACCGATCTAGTTGTGATGGCTGACGGAGGCGTGGACTAAAGGAAGCTCCGAGGATGGCAAGCTACCCCTCTAATTTCTTGTTTAACTCGTCGTGTATGGAGGGGCCCGCGCTGCGACGTGAAGCAAAGGTCATAATGCAGTGGTCGAACTCTTCAATATCTACTAAATTAAATCTAAAATTTTAGAAGCAACCAAATTTTAACATATTTTTACTCTCCTCTTGACTCGAGCTCCCTAGGCTACCCTTCTTCGACCTCTTGTGTCAACCATCACAACGTACTCAGTGCTGTAAGGAAAACACTTACCAACAAAGCGTCCCAGTCACTAAATTTTGATGCTACTTAAAAGATATTTGATGAAGTCACCACTGATCTCTCTTTACAATTCTTTTAGATTTAAAAGTTTTGTCCTGAATGGGAGCAGCATCTCAGGGAATGGGACGTGCTTGGCAGTACCCATGCGCATCTTTAGTTATTAGAACATCGATCCTCAAAAAGTCATATAGTAAATAACTCTTTTTATCAAGTTTCTCACGCGGTAAAGTTCTACGTGTACTCCTTGCTACTTTGTTCTCGCTTCGGTACGGCTCAGCCAAGTCTCTTTGGGATCTTATCAGCTTTTTACCGAGCTTTTTTGGACGGTTCAAGACTAGATTGACTTCATTTGTTGATACTTTTGCGGTAGGTCACAGAAATAAAGTACTTACCAATGCTAGCAATGGTCATGTATCCTCTTGTCTGCAGCATGCATCCATTTTTGGTCATTTTATGGTTTAGGCATCCACTGTTAGCATCAAAGAAGCGCATTTGACGCTTGTCTAAGGATGAAAGGAAATACAATACGAAGACAGACCACGTGTTAGCGACGTGCAGAAGGATTGAAGGCTCAGAATCCAGGTCACTGGGCGTAAGGACAATGAGTTAGTCTTTAAATACCGCTCTACCAAAAAGGTGGATAAAGAATCCAAGCATTGCGATTCATTTTATAAATTGTCGCGAGTTAACTACCGTGCCGAACTTTATAAGTTGATATGCAAACATTTTTAAAGCCGGTGTAAATCTTAGCTGCATGACGCGTTGTGCTCAGATTAGCAAAATCCATCCACGGACAAAACAAAGAAAAGTGATTAAAAAGGGTTTCGTAGGTGAATTTCAAAGCTTTTACTTAAATATCAACAGTAGCAATGCATTTGATAGTGATTAAACTCGCAGCACTATTTCCACACTAACGTAGATTTAAAAGAGCTTCTTTACTCCCTTCTGGCTTTATTGTCATCCCCTCTCTCAGTGCCATAGGACCACTTATGGTAACTACCGGACTAAAAGTTGTTTGATGTTCCTTACATCGTCTGTTCATTTATCGCCAAACAATGCTGCTGAGTAATGATAGCAAAGAAAAAGATGCAAGAAATGAACATTTAAAAAAGGTTTAGTCAAAAACAATTTAAAATTTTAAACCTTTGATGAGTTTCCTAAACAAACCTGTCATTGTAAGTAAAAACCAATTAATAACGCTACTAACAGAAATAATTAGTAGTATTTCCTGAAGCAAATTTTAATTCATTTCTAAATTAGCGCTAATATTAGATCCATACAAAATACCCATGTGTAGATATGTGTATTATGAAAGATCGGGATGAGCTGCATTCAGGTGCAAAGAAATCTTGAGAGTTGGGATGTAAAAGATTTGTCGTTCATGTAAACATTTATGGAAAAGCGTAACAATAATGCATTAACCAAGATTTCTAAAGTGTCCATGGTATGCCACCTTCATTTGAAATCCTATGAAAGCTTGACTAGTCTGCCACCATCATGGCGTTCTGGCTTCCTTGTTTAGGCTCGGCTCATCGCAATGCGTGCGATGAGTTCTTTGCCACACGGTGAGGGCTAACCGCAGCAATACAGATGCCTTAAACAGATTGCTGCCTTTAGTCTAGGACTAGAACAAGAAATTTTACCATGTCTTAAGCAGCAGTCTTATTGACGGCGTCATGCTAGCTCGACACTTTGGTGGTCAATTTACTTGTGAGGTAGGCTCTGCTACTAACCAATAATGTCTTAAAGATCTGCAAAACACGGTACGAGCATTTTTAAAAGGATAACATGAGTTAATCCCATTAGTGCTTAAATGAGTTCTTCTTCCTATTTTGGAAAATATGGCTATTTCCCTCGAAAACTCACTTTTATAAATTTCCACCAATCAAAACTCACGGGGTGTATATCTGTTATTTATAACACTCGAATTATATCGGTATGTTGGTTCGGTGAATCCACTGAATTCAGGTGCCTCAAGAATGGCACTCAAAAGATCAGGGAAACTATGTAGCCTTTCGAAATGCCGCGTATTTTGGCACATTCTCCCGTACTTCTGAAATTCGCGATGCCAAATCGCATACATAATTTCGAATAAAATACTTTTAACTAGCACAGTTATGCCAAGCTCACGTAGTCTTGCTTATCATACGTACTTTTAGCAAATTTAAATGAGCTTTAAAAATTAATGCTTATAATTTAATAGGACTGACCTCGTGTGTTAGTTGACCCCTTCTGTCCATCCATTGTGACCATTTGTCCTACACACTCTCCTCCATTCAATGGTCAGAGGTTGAAAGCTAACGATATGGCGGTTCGGTGGCAAAATAAAAAAATTGCCCAATCATAGCATGACTGGCATTTACTGCAATGGTGGTAAGGAGCATTGGGTAGACAAATGCATCCCCAGATAGCTAAAGAGTTATATGATATACATTATTTGAATGTATCCCTCAACCGACTGAGCTGCATGGTAGAGTTCTTGATGCTTAGAGCTACTCACTGAACCTGTGGAAAATCCTATCTTCTCTTCTTAGGTGAGCCGCTTCAACCCTTTACCCCACGAAGGCCTTAGGCGTCCTCACTCAGGGTAAACGAATTTCCGCATTGCTAAAACATTTTTGAAACACGACAATAATACAAGGGTCCTCTGGATAGCGCCTAGTGTTATCTCTCCATCCATTATAATGATTCGAAGTCAGCATGTGGAATCACCCTCGACATTGTACAGATGGGGATTCCTCGTTTTTGACGCACTACCCATTTGATATCTCTCCTCCTTCCACCTCGTTTTTTTCTCTAAGAGTAGTAGCAACAATAGGGTGAAGACAAATACTTTTTGGGTTTTCGAATCACCTCTAAAGTGGATAAAGGGTGTCAAAAATCAAGCAAGTGGTCACGGCCACTCCCCTTACCTCCGCATATATCTCGTCTGAGGATCCCCCATCATCAAGTGGCTCCGGGTAAAATGGAGTGTGGATGGTTCCATCAATTCTTTGTACATCCGAAGATGAAACCCTTTTGTGTTGCAATGAGTAAGAGACTTTGCTAATTAATCTTCTCACGAGTAAATTCGATGATATGAAGAGCTGAACAATTAATACAACTTCCGTCTGGCTAAATGATTAGCTACTGCTAATTTCCAAAGCATAGGTTTGCAAACGCTTGAGTTGCAACGAGTTAACCAAAACATGCAAATCCAACCTTTAGCGGGTAAAAGATTCCGTCTTCTCCCTACTTCAGTGAGTGCTTTAGAAGTGACTGCTTATTTAGATCAACTATGGAACTGCTTGGTCACCCCAAAATGGACTGTAAAATGCTATTCTAGCACAAGTCAGTCGTTCATTTTTATGTAAGATGTAAAATGAGTAAAGGAAAAATGGCAGCTTCTAAAGCTAATAGTCCATGCATGGTATCCCGATGGCCATTTGTTTAGCGGGTTGCGTGATTTACCCCGCCTTGCTGACGTGTGCAGAGGAACTGTGTCATTACGCAACTTAAACATCACCGAAAGTGCTTGGCATGTTAACCCTACTTTTATTGGGAATTTCAGTGATGACATGTGTTGGAGCCTCTCTGTAAATGCTCTTTCTTAGGTGCAATTTACTACCACATCCAAGTGGACAAGAAATTTCCACAGTTCTGGTGGTGAATATCGTCTCGTTGGGACAATCAACCCCAAATCCCGTCCACAAGATCCATTGAATCGCGTAATTCATTAAATGGCAATGTAATGCAGAGAAACGTGTGCGCACTAGCCGACTGACACATCAAATCTGTGCTTTGTAAACACGTTTGGGTAAATCATCGGCCAAGCAGAGATGCTATAAATCATTGTAGGAAGTTATTCCTACTTTCACACGAGTTTCCTTCCATCGCTAGTTGGTAAGAGTACAAACTGGGATATTGAAACCTGGATGATCCATTTGTCACCCCCATACGGCATGATGAATATAAGTAAAAGGACATGTCATGAGGCAAATCCATTCCCTCATATTTGTGGAATTTGCCTGCCCTTGACCTTAGGGTAACTATTACTCCACTTAAAGCCCATGTGTGTGTTTATTGGCCATAAGCAGAATTGGATGAGATTGTGATGTTCTAGAATGTTTAGGGCTTTGATACGGAGTAAAAGCTGTAGCATGTGGAGAATCCCTCAAAGGCAAAAGAAGGTATAACACAAGGATAGAATATGGATATTGCACTAGGTGAGAGACCGAAATCCAAACCGGGGAAAGCATTGAATAGCCCATCCCTTCATTTAAGCGCCGTCTCCAAAGCTGCCCTTTGCAAACCTCCCACATCAGGCGTCACAGCGCTTAAGAGCTAACCGTGCCTTTCATCAACATTCGAGCGCAATTGAGTAGATGATAAACCAAAATATTACCGATCCCTCCCAACAGTTCAACAGGATCTGGAGTATCGTCCGGTTTGGAAACTGAATTTGGAGTGAGAGGTTCTGTCGACCGTCCTTGTGTCCATAGCTAGACATCAAAACACCGACCTCCTAAGCAGCCAGTGCAAGCAAAATCTTCGAGACAAAACTTTTGCGGGTAATCTGTGGATAGTGTTGCTTCGGCCTTTTGTTGTCATTATTGAAGCGTCTTGAGACTTCTTTAAAGGCAATGGAAGGTATTGCACTAGGGCAGAGTATATGCGCTCATGAAAAGAGAGGGATTTGGCGCTGCTGGAGTGGCCGAAAGGCCAGATCACTCAAGTCACTGCAACCGACACCGTCAGTCAAACAATCAGAGTATTACAAAAGCATCTGCGATTTGACAACTGAACTCCTCGCCTAGAACATGCGGGCAGACCAACACTTCTAATCAGCTCCAACCAACCTCATGAATAATGTTTATAGATTCTAAGGAAATACCTTTTTAGGGGCCCTTAATGACATGAATAATTACCTAGATTAAAGCCTTGTGTATACTGATTCTTAACTTCTGTTCAGTTTCTGGAGAGTTACAGCAGTGTGTTTGTACTAACAATGAGAGCTAAATTCATCGGCTGTCAGTCAGCTTTTAGCATAACCAATATGAGAATAATTGCATGTCGCTGGAAAAGAGACCGCTATGGTATTTCAGGGCCCCTGCGTTGAGAGCCTTATGATAAGAAGGAATTGCTGCCAAAAGTTTGTAGCAAATGCATTGCGCTTACGCTACTAGCCTATAAACACTTCATTAGTACAGATGAAAGGTTTTGCCTCACAATGTTGCAAAAAGGCGCAAGAGCCGAAGGTGCTAGTACGCGTTTTAGTGGAAGATTAGGAGATTTGTGGCCTCACGGTAAAGCATTAGCTTTGATGGTGCTATTCCTCCCTGCACCGGTCTCAAGCCCACCATCAGCAATCAGCCCTGTAGGTTCCCAAGTTCAAGAATTTAGTGCACCCTTGGCTCTAGGGCAGATAGACTGGCTATTCTAAGTGCCTGTTTAAGCCGTATAAACGACTACGCTAAAAGTGAATATAAATTTGGCTCTTGATCTTTTTGCCTTCCTTTTATACAATCAAAAATTGCTTTTACCGTTATTGACCATTGGAAAGCCTTCATAATACCTCATTTTATCCAATCGTTCCATCACCCTCTGCCCACCTTAATGACCTGCTAAGACCTAAGGCTATTTCCTTTAGAGTTACGTCAACAAAATATTGGGCAATCAAATAAACATTTTATTATTTAATTTAATGTCAGTGAGGGGAAGCTGACAGGTCTTCCCTTGTAATGCAGTAGATCTCTAATTCCGGGTGTCATGCACAAGCCTCTTAGAAGCGTGTGTTGACAAGTTCTTCGTGAATAGCATTAATTAACCTTCACAAAATCACATTTTGAGGTAAAAAACATACTCGACTGTCTGTAATGGTTGAGTAAGTAAGGTGAAACATTTGCTTCATCATCTATTAGAAGATAAGTAACTAAAATAACTTACCAATGTTGAGGGAGCAGGTTTTGATTGGTCATTCGAAAGCTACGGTCCGCCTTTTAAAATCTGTTTTTTGCGGTGGCCGTCACCTTGCCATGTCCTCCACACCTGGACGCATATCTGCAATCGAATTCGAGAAATAGTCATGCATGTAAGGCGCTACCACGCCACACAGTTCCAAATGACTTGTGACGCCGCAGTATGTGAATGCACCAGGGGTGACTGAAGGCATGTCCCAGCCATGACCTGCTCCAAGGTTGGTCATCCATACCAACGTATCAGCTATGCCTACCACACATGGGTCAGTAATTCCATAACCCTTTGTGCGTAGTCAGACCGAGTTCTTATATCGAGCATTTCCAATATCCACGATACCTCAAGCACACCACATTTTCTAGCTAACCAGGATAAGCACAGTAACCCATAAACTGTTCCACCTTATTGTTCCAAGCGGTGATTGTCTTTTACTCTTGCTTAAAGGCAAGCCTATTCTGGTCAGTCTCATACACGAAATATCATGTTTCGGTGCTTATATGCTGCATTCCAAACCAAGCGCTAGTGCACCTCTAGTTTTGACTAGTCCCAATTTTTTCGCATAATTTTAGTCTGCTAGAGTTTCTACTTCAACGATTTTACTACCAAATGCACTTGTATCCCCTTCATCGCCTTAGAGTCAGGAGTTCAATCAATTTATCTGTCTACTTCTCCATATTTCTCTTCCTGCATCGTATTTGATAATTACCTTTTTGTTTTCTTTGAAGCCAGTTGGATTTTAAAGCCAAAACTGCAGAGGCACCGATCTTTTTCGATTCTTCCAAACTTCTCATGATTGCCTATGTGGAATGAAGAGTTTAATAAGAAATGCGCTTCACGAATTCCATCATTTGTTCTTGTGATTATCAGGTTTCCGAGCTTATCGCATCCCACTTCAATGCAAGCAACAAAGGCCGTAACGTTAGTCTCAGTCAGCACTTTGTTGCCACACAATTAAAACGTTTAATAAAAGGAAACAAGCACATTACCTTTTGAGGACAAAATTGCTTAATGCAGATCTTACCAGACTTCTGTCTGTAGATTGACAACCCCATCCTTGACCTTTAATCGTTTTTTGTAATTGATGGTTTGTTTTCCACATTGGCATTATTGCTTGCACCACTTTTCTGCCATTCCTTAGGCAGGGCAAACAACGGAGAAAGGCATTGATGGTGTGAGATACCGCAAAAGCTGCACAACGCACGGTTGTAGGTAGAGGATATCCAGTTGTAGTGATTGGCACATGTATAGGTAAGATTTCTTTCATTGCTGTATCTTCACAATGAGATAGTTGAATGCTGCTATATTAGTTTAGAATTGGGAAGCGCTAGATCCAATCACGAACGCCTCGGCTGCAACTCTAATTCTGTCGTAGGGCTTATAATTTTGAGAAGTTAATGAACGTTAGGCACCGGGGTACGTGGATTGACTGTATTGGAACGATTAAACAGTACAGGGAAATCCTTCACTGAGCATTAACTGAACCTCGCCTACCTGGCGGAGGAAAAGGTGAAGAGACTCCAAATCTCTGATGGCTTTGCCAATAATGAACTGCAGGCTTTACTTTTGCATCCAGGTCCTTGATTATACATTTTCAAGGCTACGCCCATGTCAGCGCAGTGGTCAATGGTCGACTGAATGGACCATTTATTCTCAAAGATAGCTGAAGGAAGACATATTAGATAAGATGGTCCGGATCCCAAACATTCAAAGGATCAGATGAAAATAAAGAATTTCAGTTGTAGGTTTGGCTTTAACTGCACTGATCAAATGTGGAGAGAATGAGCATCTAGCCATGGTGGGGGGTCTAATCATATCATGGAATTAATAGGTTTTGAGGGTTCACTCTGTTACGTTTCCTTTTCCCGAATCACACAGATTAATTTTATTTGAACGGTGTTGGGGATGGAAGCTGTGATTAAAGTGTAAGTGCGTAGGTTCAATTTTAGCATATCTGTAACTTCTTGATCCTCTTTGGCCTCAGAGTGAACGTCAGCACCCTTAAGGTTCCTCTTTGCGTGATACAAACCAACTAGGAGAGTCGGTCAAGGAGGTGGCGTTATAAGATGCACTGAAATTCGAAGCAAAATAGGCCGATTTTGGAAAAAGTCACCTCAAAAAAGGTTGCTGAAGTTTGAAGCATCCCCAGAAATGCTGCTTAAACTAGGCAGAATTAGATGCAGGCAACCAACTAGGTGTATACACATCCTAAAGTGCATACTTGGATTTTCTTCCTCTCTCGTTTCAGTAGCCAGTCTAGTCTTAGGGTATGCTAGGTGTTGATTGACTATGGAAAGTTACATTAAATAAATACAGAAAAAAATGCGCAATTTAAATGCCATGGTACAAGGTACAAACGGCTATGTTGGAGCAAAGATTGGTCTCCTTCTGGCCTCCTTCGTAAGAAGCTCTGCTCCTAAAACCTTTGCGTTATATTGCAAGGGCAAAGTAGAACGCGACAGTGCTTATTTGGTCTTCAAAACCTCAGCAATTCAAGATGACTACTGCATCTGAAATCCATTACGCTTTGTTACACAAAGAGGGCGAAAAAGCGTCTCAAAGGTGTGGGTAGCTGATTCTCTGGGATAGTTGATGAGGCTTTAATTTGCTAGCCTTTACAATCAAACTCCCTCCCACACTAAAAGTCACTTCCTCAGCTAGCAAGAAAATAAAATAGCCTTTGATGTTTGCTGTCATCTGTTAATGCATGACAGGTGGCACCTTTATGCTTGGCAGCGTTCATCACGGACTTTATAGATTTTGCAGCCGCCACTCAATCACTCACACTATCCATTGCAGAATCACTTCCTATCTAATAACTCTTAGCAGTTTTCAGAGCTCTTTATTAGAATGAAACAATCCTCTTTTTACTATATTATAGCCTAGAAATCTACCCTAACCTACTTTAACTCTAAATATAGTCAACAGAACAGTCGGCTCTCAACAACATAGGAGCTCAAACGAAGGAGAAAGGCATAAAAGAGGAAAGTAAGGAGTACTTACCAACAGACCATCAAGCAAAACAACAACCGAAAGTTTTCACTAGTAAGATTAGACGTCCGAATCTGAGTGGGCTCCTATAAACTGTTCCTATGTTTCTAACAGTAAACTTGACAAACTTGATGAGGCAAGAAACTACAAAGAATGACATTGCTAAATTAAAACAGTAGAAATAGAGTTAAAAAAATGAAAGAGGACTTGGAAACGGACAACTCCAAAGTAACATTTGCATCCTTTTTTGTCAAAAGAAGGGACTTCACTGATAGATACCCAACGTCACAAAAAGTAGCCGATCCTTGAAATGGGCTCAGTGTAGAGCAAGAACGAAACTGCATTGGCGGCGACCCCAAAGGGAGGACGAATTTTCCTGTTCTCCACTGTATCCTCCCTATTTCCAACCCATCATCACAATAGGATGGATGTAAACTGCGCTCAGAGGCTTTGCGAACCAAATGAAAATTCATTTTCTTGCTCATCAAAATCGTCTTACTAGTTTGAGGAGAATACACAGGCCAATGCGGATAAATGTGTCGCGTTTGGAAGGCTCTCCACATTTTATCAAGAGCCAAAAATCGTTCCAACTCATATCAACCAAGAAAAGAAAGTCGTTGAAGGTAGTCCTATGAGGGGTAGAAATTTATTTTTAATAAACAAATAGTAGATTGTGGGGTTCACAATAGTCATCCACTTTTCTTCACTTCCTCCTTGATCGTTATACATGTGCACAACGAGTTCTGTATTGTACGCAAACTCCGACGACCCAGGGAAGTAACTGAATTAGGGATAGGAGGAAGTGACTTTTGTATTTGAACAATAGTGAAACAAATCAGCGTACCATTGGTTTTACCCAAACACATCATTCCCAGTTAACTATGCATCCCTTGTGTGTATGCGTGGCGGCCTACTGTCAAAATCATTCACCTGCATCATTCTCTTCTTTATCGGCATTTTCTTAAGTAAACTACCTTTTATTAGCATGAGACAATCACACAACCATGCAGAATAACGGAACGAATTTCGAGAAATAGGAAGCGGGGTAAGAGAGTAATTTGCCCCTAGAGGCAAAACTTTTATAATTGGGAAGAAGCTCACGCCTCTTCAGGTAGAAATAAAGTGATGAATTTGCCCAACTTTTCTCCCATGCTTGTCCCTTCAAATATGCTTGGTGAAACTCATCATTTTATTTTACTTCGTGGATGAAATATGAATGTGGTTGCTAACCATTTTTTCGACAGCGCTACATGAATAATTGTTTTTCCGATTTCCCATCATAATCCCGCTGGCAACCACTCCAAGGTCTAGACGGACCGTGTATTACTCGTGTTTTCGGTAGTTAGTCTGCAGTCAGCCCAGAAGACACGCTCAGATGGACGTTTTGCTCCATTGTCTCACTGGAACTGAGAATGAAAGTGACAGTGAACACTTTCCGTGCATTTGCTTCCAGTTCCCTTACAAAGCCGTCTTTTAATGCTCACATAAGCTTTAAGGGTCTGGTTTCCCTGAGACATTGTCGTCTACCTGGTCATGGACTGTTGAACTAATTTTGAAGCCTATTAGAAAGACTATAACCCAAAGTGAGCTGCCTTGGAGTCACTCTTTAATCTTACTATTCGTCAGGTAATCCTATGCGAATCCATTTTCTAATAAGCTTATTAACCAGGTTCCCAAAAAGAGTTTGAGTATAAAAATGCACAATTTCTATTCCTTTTCCTTCAGGGGCAAGTTCATTTCGTAAGGCATCTAGAAATGATGTTTGGCCTTACTCAGAACCTCAGAACAAATTTAGGTCATAAAGTCCGTGTAATCTTTGTTACAGGCTAAGACGCATTATTTTTGCTCAAATATCTTTCAAAAATGCCAAATACTTGTCCCTTATAACTAGGCTAAAAATAAACATAAATGTGTACTCAGCCGTAAGTGATACATTTCAATGGTCGTATGTTATATTTTCTGCCCTTTTTTGCGACTACTGCGCTGCAATACTCCACTACAGTGATCGTACAAGGTAGCAATACGGAAAGAGTACCCATTAAATTATTCGTGCTTTGGATGCGCCATTTACCTGATGATTGCCACTGCACATCCCCATTAGTTGCAAATTTGCTCTTCTGAGTCATTCCTTTTAGCTCCTGTTGTTTCCTTCTCCAAGGGTCCATTTTTTCACGTCGCTGATTCCTACTCATTTGCCTAAAAAGTAGTATCTTGTTTTATAATTTGATGTTCCATAATGGCAAAGGAGTACATTAAAGCGAAATGATTCCCCGTTCATTCGCAACAAAAGTTTTACATTTAAAATGACATTATTGGTGAAAGTTGCATAATATCCTATTAAAGTACTTTTCATATCATAAAAGAATGAAGAAGTCTTCCCGATTAAGCTGAAAAAAACTGAATACGAAGTTGAACCATTTTAACAGAGCACGTTCGCAGGCTTACATACCGTAGTGTTAGGCACTTATTGTAGCTAAAAAGGGTATAACTACTATAGGAACAGAAGTGATTTTTTGACCACCTACCGTATGTCACCTTCTCTTCAACGTCCTTCAAGACGTCTTTGGACATTATGGACTAGAAAGAAGGTTATAAGATCGTAAAATAAGAAAAATTTTAAGGATCAATGCAAGAGGGCAGGATTTTTTAGCCATTTATCTTTGTCAAGGCAAGGGGGCGGGATGCCCTCTGCGATGATAGCGAATTATAGAAAACATAACGGTGAGTGAGACAAAAAACCATTGATGTATAAAAGGAAGGATAATACTTGTAATGGGCGCGTGCATAGTTCTCATAGTCAAATTTTTTAATTTTTTCGTTGCAGACAAATCTTAATGTGTTAGAGGCAAGAGGCGCGGAATCCTCCAGTCGCGGTGACACGCAGCCTTTATTACTCTGTAAAATGTTTG
Organism: Taenia crassiceps; assembly: GCA_023375655.1. NCBI lineage: Eukaryota > Metazoa > Platyhelminthes > Cestoda > Cyclophyllidea > Taeniidae > Taenia > Taenia crassiceps. Next base: position 820,024 of record JAKROA010000023.1, on the reverse strand, counting down.
CAGTTTCCTTCTCGAATCTTATCGTTCACTTTCTCATAGCTCTGCTTAGGCAGTGAATGCTTTAAAATTTTACCGTAAAGTGACATTTCAACGCGATGCATCAGACCATTTGCAGATCACCTTGAAGGTACATGATAAGTCCTTAAATATAAAATGTGCCATGCGTTTTACCACTTGTTTTGTCATTACTTTGTTTGGAATTTATTCACTCATGTCGGTAGAAGTGAAAAAGAGTGCAAAAAATGTTAATAATCCTGTTTACGTCTGTCGTTGCTTACACCATTGAGTGTTAAGCTATCGACAACTCGGAGGAACTTGGCGATGACAATATCTTTGGCTTACTCTAAAAACTCTGCAGCTTTGACAGTGTTTCCTTTTCTGAAAACTGTTTGTCGATTTGAGAAAAGTCTAGCTGTTTAAAAACGGATATGGATCTTGTTCCGACACTAGGCACGAACGACCTGACAACATTTGTGAAGGCTTTGATACCCTTCGAAGCCCTCTTTACTGGTTAAGAAGATTGCACAAACTATCCACTTTTTACCTTTCTTATTTTGCAAAAAAAAACCCGAATTTTTAGACCAAAAAAAGCATTAATTTCGCCTTAAGTGGAGCTTCGGTGCATGAAAGCAAATATACTTCAGATGTGTACAACCCAAAGTCCCAGCCTCACTTCATCGTATTGGCTCAAGCCCAAAGCGCTTTGTAAATTGGACCGAAAGACTTAACTGCAGATGCTAAGCCGCGCTTTGGATGAAACATACTACTCTGAAGTGCCTCAAAAAGGTACGTTGTGAACGTGTATCGGCTTCCCCCAAAAAACGTGTTCGCTATTAGCCCCTCATGTACTATTTTGAGATGTCTAGAAGGCCAGGCAAGGGTATATATTTCAGCCTATACCGAGATTATATTGCCAGATAGGGCTCCGATTTCACTCTCCCATGCCTACTGCCCCACTCTCTTCCCTTTCCGCCTTCGTGCCATTGTCTCATGTACTTGGTGGCAAATTTAGACTTTATCCACACACACACAGGGGCTGAATTGTACCCATCTTCAGACTTTTATACATTAATATATTTCGTTATATTCGTGTCTAAGGTTTGTCGCATCTCTGTTGCACTTTGAGTGAAACTGTGCGCCCGAAAATATTGTTCTCACTAATGCGAACAAGAGTGCAGAACAATAAAAATTTCCTTTGTCGCCATGGATAACCGAATTTTGCTGAAGCAATCAACCAAGAGTACTCAAAAGGTACCGGTGAAAATCCCCTAAAAACAATTTTACATCCTGCCTCTTGAATTCTAGTGCTTTACAAATCTAAACACCTTTTGCTTCTATGTGGACACAATGCATCAAATAGAGTTCAAAAAAAGCTACCTTAGGTGGGACTAAAGCCTCATGATTTCTGAAAACCACTTTAAAGGGAGCCTGAACACCCAACTCCACACATGCGCGATGTCCTGATTTGCCTACTTGACCTCGGCTTCATAAATGTGTGACATGTGTGTTTTATCGGGTCCCGATAGCTAACGGCTACATTAAAAAGTGATGAGTTGACTTTGCTAAACGGCAGCCTAGGCGGATAAAACTTATGCTTTGGGAAGAAGAACTTCTCTTTCTGAACTGTAGCTAAATCTATAAGTTTGTTTGTGTTATGCTAGAGCAAAGGAGGAGCGTTTTGGCGATGATGTTACGCACTCCTGCTAGATCGTGAGGGTGGGCGTTTACCTATAAAGAGGGAATCTGACCCCCTTACGTTGTCTGTGGATCATCTGACAAAATTTTTGATAGTTCCAACGTCACACGTGTTTGACCCCGCCTATTCTCTTTGACTTCGCGCATCGCGCTCGTGTGACAGACATACCCGTATAAAACTAATTATATCAACAAAATTTCATAATTAGGATTTATAAGGCAACTTTTCTGAAGGAATGTAGTCAGTTAACTTTTTTCAACACAATCTGTTGTTAATAACTTTGCTCCAGCAGCTTATTTGAAAACTCCCTTCATTTACAAATCGAGTATATTATTAATGTGTTAACAAGACAAGTTGTTCCACCCTTCATTTATGTCGTACATTTGTCAATTGGCAACTGAAAATAAAGACAGAATAACTGCAAAACAAGTGGCATTTGCTTAAAACCGGGTCTTTTGAGTTCTTGAAGGGTAGAAAAATAGCAGAAACTCTGTTTATTTCTTCATGTTGTCCTCTGTCAAAGTTACATTCTCCTACTAGCATTAAACCTCTTCAAAACATTTCCAAGACAGCCTACTCCACTTCGCTACTCACGGCTTTTCACCACTGGTCTTATTTTCGTCGAATATTTACACGATCGAGAGGGTTCCAGTCCTTCCTGTAAAGGCGCGCCTTCAACTCATTTTAGCGTCCGACTCTTGTACGCCGGTCACGAGGCCAGCGTGACATTTGCGCCGGCCATTAGGAAGGACTAAGGCAAATTGGACACCCACTAGTGCTTTTAGAGCCACCATAATGGCGTGCATTGCATTAGCAAAAAAACAAGTGACGATGTGGCGTAGATGCTTATTTAATTACCCGCATTGGCATTTCTTGAGTTCCTTTTTTCCTATCGACGTGAAAGAGAAGTCAAGCAGTAGCCAGGCCATACCATTTTCACAAAACCCCTCCGTATCCAGTTATCCCGTTTATAGTGTCGCCCTGACATGATGCCAGTTGCTATACCCTCAACTGCACTTTAAGTCGGATGCACTTAAAGGGGACTGGTGACAAAAACAAGTGTGGAATGCATGATAGGCTGGCGTCAATGTGCGGAGGCACCGAATTTCAGCAAAATAAAAACTAACACAGATCTCTTTTTCCATCTTCCGAATATTGCAAAAAAGGTAAGGTGAGTTGAGAAAACTTAAAAAATGCAGAGCTTTTTAAATTCTATTAAATCAAATGATTATTAAAAATATCTACCCAAAAGTCAATATTCAAACTAACAGTAGATGGGTACACAATTTGTGAAAACAAACTGTTTATTTGCACCAGTTTTGGTTATTTGTAAAAAAATTGTAAATTATTGGACAATTGCTTCTTTGTTTCATGAGTGGTTCGAACTGACAAGGCGACTAATCAGTGATTCTCCCGGTAAGACAAACAAGTGTCTACTACTCTTGTCAAATTTAAAGAAAAAATTAAGGGACTACTTGCCTAATCTGCGAGGTATGAGGTCTACGCACCCAAAATGACCAGCAAGCTTTAGACAAGATTTGGTAGAAATTTGATTTAAGGGAAATTGAGTCCCTTTATGCAACCTAATACCCCTCTCGAAGGTCATACGTTCTCCAACTGTAGTAACTAAGCACAAAATGGAAACCGTATTAAGAAAACTCATTTTTGCATCACGATAAGTTATAAAAAGTGACTGTCTGGAAACTCTGTCAGGGGCGAGACACTAGGATGGTCTGTTGAAATAAAAAGCGACTGCTCATTCAACTCACTCGTTGATAGTTGGATGGGAGTTTGATACTTATGACGTGACGCTAGCAAAAAAACGTGAGAAAAAAGGCCAAAGAACTACAGAGACGGATCGCAGTCACAGCTGTAAAGTTTGATCAATGCTAATTGCTCTCCATGTTGCAGATTTATATATTTGCAAAAATATGCTTGGAAATGTGATGTGGCATCGCGAGACTTCCTCGAAGGCAAAAATAGACATAATACTAAGGCAGAATATATATATATATATATATATATATAAAATGCAAAAGACAGAGGGATCACAGCAGTTGGCGCGGTTCAGAGGCCAGTCCAAGTGACAGAAACCGAAACCGAAACCGGTGGTAAGACGAACAAAGCGTTGTATAGTCATCCCCGACGCTCCCCTTAATATGCCTTGCGCATCAGCCGTCACACCGTAATTAGTGCTGGAGGAAACACCCAAGAGAAAACCGCGCAAATGAGGAGATGGTTAACCACAACTTCACCGATCTCTCCCAGCTGTTCAACTGGGATTAGGGCACGTCCATAGAAAGACGTTCAGTCATCAATCAATCACCATTCAATCATCGAGACAAAACTTTTGCATGCGATTTGTGGATATCGCTACATCCCTATAGAACACGAAGATAGGATGGATGTCGAAGGCTGACGTCATTCTCAGTCCTTCTGTTATGGAATGTCAGTTCGTTACAATCGATATAGATGGGATGAAAATCCTATAAAGTCGAGTCCGCTTTCAGCTGCCATGACTGTACAGTTCCGGGATCTCCTCGAAGGCAAAAGAAGGCATAAACCTAAGACAGAATATGTATATATCCAAAAAACAGAAGGACTGGGATAGATGGCATCGCCCAAGGGCCAGCCCCAGATGGACAGGACAATATGGCCACTCAAGCGGCCGTAACCAAAACCAACAGCTAAAAAAAACAAAGTATTGCATGTGAAATTTATATCTTGCCTGACTAACCAACTTTTTGAATGAAAAAGACTATTAAATTATTATGGGCGTCGGTTTGCAATGTTTCGTTGTTTTTTTTGATTGATACGGAAACACGCTTAGGCGTAGTTTTAACCACAATTCAACACACTTTTCATTCTCCAAATTAGAACTCTAAATGTCCAAATTAAGCAGCTCTTAGATGTGCCTATTATCTACAGAGGCACCTACACGCAAATGGAGAATCTTTTTTACCGTCTAAAACCTGGGTTTGCAAAGTACTATCAAGAGAGGACAAAAATAAGGCGATGGGGACGGTTAATAAGGCCTAAGTACGAAAAAGGTCCTCCAATTTTCTGTATGACCCACCGCAATGACCTACTGCAAGCAGTAGGGTCTTGTAAAATGTGTTTACATACAGTGCGCGACCTTGACATCCGTCAACCTGTCAGTGTGATGCGTTCTGTGGTGTTCCTCCGCAACTTTTCCTCATTTTTTAATCTTCAATACGATAATAATGTCTAGGGAATCAAGTATGTACGCATTAACAATTAAAGTACACTTTTAAAGTCACGCAAATTCTCTATGGAATCCGCGTGCTATTTTGCAAAGAGGGTGGTGCTATGTTCGGAATGATCTCCTCTGTTTTCCTAGCTTTTCATGTCAAAAGTTTTGCATTATTATCCAGAGAGGAGGGAAGGTGCGTTGCTGTGAAAGCTACTAATAGAGCACATAATGATTGGCTTCAGAGGCCAACAATTTGTTGTTCAGTCCCTTCATGTAAATAATAAAAAAGCGCTGTTAAGGAAGAAAATGTTTGCTGACTGGCTTGTGACTAGTGCTGACGTTTGTGTTCCGAGGTTGGGTAAAGGAACATACCATTAACCATTTCAAAGAAACCCTCATCCATTCCACAATTTTATGCGTGTTTCATTTTATCTCCAGAGATCCATGCATTCCTCGTGTGCTTGGCGGGTCATAAGCAATTTTTTCCGCAATGCATTTTTTGTTGCGGTAGCCAAACACCGCCGACTCGGACATTTTGACTAAAAGGGAAAGACACTGCAATTTCTCTAATGCCATGCAAGCAAACTGCTGCATCGCCATTCATCGCCATCTCCCGGCATTATTCCTCTAGGCGGCCATAATCAACAACACTTGGTAAAGAGGAGTTCCTTGGAAATCCAAAGACACAATGTGGAGATAAGACACAATAAAAGTAACATTAGCACAGACATCTTGTTTACTGCAAAGACAGAGAAATCCTCCATGGAAAGGAGACCCACGGCTATTGTAGAGAGTATTACGGCAGAAACAAAAGCAATTTGGAGATGCTTTCTGAGGTTATCCAACTCTTAAACTGGATTTATTGCTTGGCTGCGTGGAGGACTTATTGTCAGTGTTCACTGAGATTGAGAGGATAGCACAGCATCAATTTATTGTTAAAAGTGCTAAACCAAAACACTTCAAGTTGCACTTCACTTTCTACTCTCCTGCCATCTTTTTATCTTTGGCGCTTAAATTTGCTGACTTTTCACAACTTAAAGCTAGCAAATAAGTTTGGTGGATCAATCCCAAGTTGTTAGACAGTTCGTCTCAAAGTGAAGCCGTTTAAAATAGTAAATGGCTAAATGCAACACCATATGGTTAATGGCTTGGATCAGATGGGCAGTATTACCTTGTCATCTGCCAGAGGTCTACTCAGCTATTAAGCCTGGCAGACTGATCGCAGTTCCTCGAGCTTCAATGGGCTCAGACAATAAAAGGAAAAAGTATTCTCAGTGATCAAAGTTTGTAAACTAAATGATTCTATGAATAAAAAGAGCTAGAAAAAGAAGCAATGTGAAGCTGTAGACCCCTGTTGTTTTCTTTAAACTTTACGGTTAATGTGAGAAGTCATTTAATGAGACCGTCCTTCGTCTACCGTTCCTAGGCTAGTCATCATTGTCCAGTTTGTGATTCTTCTCGATGGGCAACTGTGCCTTGATCCCTAAGAAGGTGATTTTAGCTTAAACCGATTTGTAAATTTTTAAAAAACTCAAGGCAACTTTTAGAAAAAGTTGGGAAGTTCTGTATTTGTCTTTTTTTGCGTGGATAGTCAGCCATGTTCTTCCTGCCTCGAGATCCAGGAGTCTGAAACTGGTGATCAAAGCGGGTATCTGTGTTCCTTCTGTCTTTGGCACATGTACTAATTCTTACCCATCCAAAAAATACCAGGAAAATCTTTCCAACTTTAAGAGGAGGCTAATAAGTTTTTCTTCGCCTTTTCTTGTTGTATCGAGTTGAGTCTATCCAAAAGTAGGTTCCAACATCCCCAATTCGCTGTTGCCTTGATGCCTCTATTGTTTGTTAGCCCTTTACATGCATTTGTTTAATTAGTCATTAATGTGGCTACACCACTTCGGGTTTCGGGGATTTCAATATCTTCTTTAAGCAATTCCCCGTCATAAGTAGAAGTAGGACTTCAAAGGACAGCTCGCCTATTGGGTCAGCTAACAATCCATGTATCTTTGTGTGTAACTTTTCATTAAGTAAACTTGTTAAAATCACTGTGGCCTATTCTGCAAGAATAGCTTTGGAGAATTTCTTATTACTCTGCTTAGCACGACGTCTTTTCAGCATTTTATGGCGTGCGATCAAGGAAGATGCAGGTTTGACTGCAAGGAAAGTCCTCTCGTACATTACAGCGCTAAGTTGTGAAGTAGGGACATGGAATTATCCATTTGGTATGGCAGGCGCAGGTCGTCATGTGACCAAAGCAGCTCAACATGCAGGTAGGAACGATGATTCTCCTCTCTCAAGGATTCTTTTGTTCTACTGGTTCAGACGGCGCATTATCCAGCATATAACAACTCGTGAACACTGAGAAGTCTCTTGATTTTGATCATCGACGCCTCCACTAGCCATTCGTGGACTTCAATCTTAGTGCACTCTTTTATGTTATGGCATGGACCGCGAGACAGGAATAGCAGAACTGAAATTTCGCCTTATGAAAGGTGCTGTTTCACCAGTACTAGCAGATGCTGAGATTGTGAGCCATCGCTGCTCCTGAAGGATTATCTTCTTTGAATTTCGATTTGTTAAGAGTTGAGTGCTCTTCATAACCATGGTTCTTTATTATTCCAATTTCCCATAGTAACGTTTGCTTAAGAGTATCATAAATGAGAAAGTCACTAAGCCGTCATTTTTTATAGGTGAACCCAAACATGATGAAATGGACAAAGGGATAGGATAAAAAGTTATCATTTGGTTACTTGAATGGTGGAAGCTGCACAAAACAGTCACTAGCTGAAATAAGAGTGTCGATTGACGACCTAACTACCATAATTAAAGCTGTAAAGGAAGCTCTGGAGGTTAGCCTGTTTATCCTTAAAGTGATTTGTAAATCCAACACTTTTGTCAATATTCCTCTCCTCCTCCACATCCCGTATTTTCCTAATTAAATCCACCCAAAAGTACAGATTCATTAAGTTCACAGCATTCATCTAAGCATTAAAATTTTGGCTACAAAGAGGTGAACTGTAGGATGTATTCCCATTGGGGATGCAATTTACTCAAATGCCTGTCTCTCGTTTGGATTCCGTGGTAACTTTATCGCCTAAATAATTGCTATCAACTAATTAAATCGCTTCCTATTGTACCACTTCTCCACATTCACATTAGCAGCTCAATTTCTGATTTGGTTGGACTTTAAATCACTAAATAAAGTGAACTCATTACTGTCACATCTGCGTGTTCTCTGTCGGTCCAAAACGACGATCATTTGCACCAATTTGTGGACAAAGAAAGGGTTAAAATGAGGTAAAAGCAATAAAGCGGGTATAGGACGCTCCTGTTTTTGGCTTTCGTTAATCGTGGCAGTTTACTTTCCAACGAGGGTTCAGTGGCTTGAGACTTTGAGACTTCCCGAGAGCATAAAGTGGTCATGAACTCTCAGATAAATAGAGTTATGCAAAGTATTGGCATACCGAATTCTGGGCTGGAGGGATGGCTGGTGGCTAAAATATTTCACTTTCTTGAGGTTTAAAATTGGATTTAGTTTAAACAGCAGAAAAATTTGGTGTAAATACGCCTTAAACTCGCCTATTTGATTCAATTATTTTTCTTATCAACCCTGAGACCCGCCTCTTCAAAATGAACTTAAGTGAACTTCTTTATCCCTTACACTATGATCTGCAAAAGAGCTAGCTAAAGTCGTCCTTCCCCGTTAAGTTTTTTTATTTGGTGCAATTTTAGCACTCCAGCATGTGTGTTTCCCTTAAAAATGAAGGTACACTCCTCAGTGCTACAACACGGTTCATTCTACTATAAATGAATTTACTCATATATTTATATGTACACAGGTGAGGCGATTATGAACTTATTTTCAGTTTGATACAAAATAGTCGAGGGAATAGGATGGGAACATGTATACTTTTTGCTTCTTAACTGCCATCTTTAAGGCCTCGATCCCCACAAACCGGGACAAGATGGTGGGAGAGATTTCGCAGACACCTGCGATAAGCTCTGTTGCCCCAAAAACCGTAGAGTACTGGATCTATAAAGATGCATACCCGGGACCACAGTGTCACCAAGAGCAAGAGTTGTCCACTCACATCTGCAAAGAACCACCTCGCACAAAGCCAAATCGCCCGAGGTCCATGGCACACAACAAAGACGATAAGAATGCTCGCCAATACCACCACAGTCCGCTTATGCTGCCGCTGGAGTTGTCGCACGAAGACAGAATCTGTGACATTATCATTGCGAGGCTTTTGTGGCATCAGAATCACAGGTTGATAGAGCTCTGTCATGCTCTTGCGTCTCATTTGAGTTGGTGCTATCTCCGGGCATGTGAGCTTACGCTTTGGCCCATCAGTGCTGCAAACAGTGGTTGTAGAGCAGTCAATTGAAGACGCGGTGCGAGTGAGAGCCGCTGCGGATGATTTTACAGTTAGAAAGGAGAGGTAGTCGACTGGATTATTTTCATGCGGCGCGGGCAAATGTTCGTGAGACGTCTCAGGGACATCCCACAACTGGTTCGAACGCACATCCAAAGGGCGATTTAGGTTCTGATCACTACTACCGGTGATAGTGAAGGTTGGTATACTGGATTGTGCTAGAAGCTGATGTCGAGGTAAATCAGTTTTGGTGAGTGAAGGACTTGATGCCGCCTCCTCATCGATTAGGAAGGTGGTTTTGCTTGAATTGCTTGTTTGACGTAAAAGAAAGCGCTTGTGTCGTTTCGCAACCTGTTGAAGCAAAAAGCGGACGTAAAACAAGGAAGTAAATGCGTACTCAGTCTTAGATCATCTGTTATTGGTTCATTTTACTGACGCACAGGCGGCATGGTTGATCCGTTTAGAATATTTTAGGCATCAGACGTACCGTCTCAATCTTTGGCAAACTTAGGCATAAGCACGGAAGCAGATACTTGAACGATCCAATATACTGCATTAATTTCCTACGGTGACAAATGGGCGATGTACTTACAGGTCGCTACGTGATTTCCTAGTCGAAAACAGGTCATTGCGAATGGTATATGTTGTTTAGAATTTGAAGGGCTACTGACCATTGCTCTTGCAACTTTTAATTACCGTCTTCTGCAAAAGGGGCAAGTAATATTAATGTCGGTTGTTTATTTCGAAAAAATAGCGTGGGTCAAATAATATTCCCAGCTAACATCTCTTTTAAAAAAACCAAGGCCTAGAGGAGGGGCACCCGCTTATTAAACCCCATCAAGTAGGGCTTAAACAACTTTGCTTTCTTCGATAAAATCCACAGCAATCGTGGGGAGGATGTTCAACCACCTACATTCACATTCGGATTTTATTTAAGATGCCCCAAGATTCTGTGCAAAAAGGCATACTTTATCAACCTTTTGCTTCTCCGTAGGGGCAAAAAAGGAAGTATGAGTGCATGCCTATGCATTCTACTTTTTTCTTGCCAATCGCATACCAATGGTGACTTTTTTTCTGCAAGTTGTACGGCTTGACCAAAACAGAGCTTAGATCCCAAAAAGGTATAGAAGCAAACATTTGGACAAAATATGCCCATTGTCTGCCCAAATGCTAATAGTCAGGTGCCTATAAAGCTGTATTGTTAATAGTCCTTTTCGACTATACGGACCTTCACGCCTGTTTACTTACACTATGACAGCTGCAAATCTGTACTTTTAGTTTGCATCGTAACAATTACTCGACTAAAGAGCGATAAAACTTGCGCCTTATTAATAAAATTTATCCTCTGGAAAATGTAAAGTACAGCTGAAAGTAGAGCAAGATGATGATGTGATTGGCAGTTTATGAAATGTTGACAGTATCAACAACCGTATCACTAAGTGTCGACAGACGAACCACATGTACAGACGGCTATCAAAAAATGTTATTCGGACGAGGGTTCAAAGGCATTTTTTTGAACTCCTGGGCAGCATCCCGCCTTGTTAGCATAGAAATTGACATTACTAGCGGAAAAGATCAGGGTTTAGCTACCGCTTGATTTGCATGAATAAAATGTTTCATTTTCTGTCCTAAGAACCAACGTATTTCTTCATTTAAGCAACTCGTGTGATTTTTCATCATATTTCAGAATAGACTGTGACAGCTGCAATATCTCAAGGCGGTTCACAGCATCCAAGGCTTTGACTAATCGTCGTGAATGGAAGCATGCAGCTCTTACAGGCCATAAATTCATCAGTTGCATTGAAAATAGGGACTGTTGGAAAAGAGGAAGTAAAGAAGTGGTGAACTTGACAGTTAGTTGGTCATTTCTGGCTTTAGAAAACCAGTCGCCACGATCCGCTTAAGACGTTCAGTCGTCTTCCATAATGAATGCGGGCTTTGCGAGGTCTGGAGCGCAAAATTACAAACCCTAATTCCATCCTATTATTGCAGTTCAAGGTCTCTCAAAATTTTACTCTCTCAGCATAGCTATTTATTTCTGTGCATTAAAAATATGCCGCCTAATTCGTATATCCAAGAGTGATTCCAAAAGTGCAAGTCTAGCGCTTCTGTTGCTTTTGGCTACAAAGAAAAAGTTCAAGGCAAAAGAATAGGGGAATTCGATTGAGATTAAATTTCTATCGAATGGATTGGCTTGCTAAAGGTTGGAAAAATAAATCAACCGTAGGAAGGCGTAGGATTACGGCCTGGAGGAAATGCAGTTAACTAATGCCTGAAAGAGAGATGATACCATTCATAACAGCTTCATGCATCATTAAAGAGATGCCTTCTCCGTGCCTTAGTGTTAATAGGCTGGAGGCGCAAAAGATTTAAAATGGTGTTTAATGCTTTGTTGTACCATAAGAACAAGCGTTTTACGATTGTTGCGTACACAAGGATTAGCTAAGCGGCTCCACTCGGTTCAGCAAAAGGACGGACAATCAAACACTTCTCCCAATGCGCTGAATTAAAGACATGAAAGGCCATACTACGCTGGTGCTACTGACGTCAATGCAAGACATGAGGGTTTGTAAAGACCATCAAAATCAAGCCGCTAACTGATTATAATCCCTTAATCCTCCCTCAGGGTCATAACAACGCTTTTATCTACTTTTTATTGCTATTAAGGAACATTAGAGTATTTCCAAGAGATTTTTTCGCTTCTAAAAAATAGGCCACGCTTCTTTAAAAAGTGGAATGATTGACACGAAGAAGGAGTTTGACTTTCTCAACATTTCCAAAAACCTCACCTTTCTATAGATAAGGCAGTTGGTAGAGAGGAGGAATGAAGTGGGAATGACAAATAGTCCAACGAAGACACCAATGCTGGTGGAGAGAGTGTAGTAAAACAATTCCAAATCCTCTTCCCCAAAAATGAATCGATTTTTATGCATCCAGCTCCAAATACTGCAGCAAAATGCTACCAGCATAACAATAAGAGGCAGGATGCATAGGCAGAGTCGGGAAACCTTCTGAAATCGCATTACGAAGAGGCACTTCGGCATTGACTCATTGACTGTTTTTGTCGCATCTTCTAGATCTACTTTAGTAACGACGTTTTGAACCCTTCTACTACAATAGCAGAAACAACAGCAGCATCCAAGACAAGATGAAGTCTGTCTTTCTGCTGTCAAGTGAATGGGCTGAGAGAGAGGTCGCCCACTTTCATTTGCTGTTGTTTTCCGGCTGCTGTGACGTGAAGTACTGTGAATGGCGTGAGCTCTGTTTACCGCTATCCACAAGATAGCACCCACTTCGACTGCTTGAAAGGCGTCAAGGAGGGCCGAAGTGACCACAATGCCTGCGGTGCCCACATCTGTTTTGTAGATGGAGTAAGTTGCCGATATGAGGAGAAGGAAGGCAGTAAGGAGATTGGATGAGGCGAGAATTAGTAGACCTTGAAGGTATACCCTATGTCGACGGCTTTGAGAGCGCCTAGCCATTTTACCACTGGGCTTGGAGTACCGCTGGGACATATTCATATCCTGTTCCAGCCGACTGATTGAAAGGAGCGATGATAGCCTAAGAAGGGAAGCATCTGTATTGGGAACAAGCATCATTGGCCTCTTCGATGCCATGAATCGTGATGTGGTTTCGGAAACACGCCTCTGAACAGACGAATCAAGACTGCCTGTTCTCTGAGGTCTGTGATCTGAATAGGTCTCATCAGTGCTGCAACCACCAATTGAATATTTCTTTTTCCTGGGCCCTACGCCCAGCATTCTGGAGAATATGAGTATTCCAGCATTGGTAGCAATTCCTAAGCATGCAATGAGAATAGCTATGCTTATCTCACTCAGTAGCATGTCTGCGTTGTGGGGGAGACCTAAATGGCCTGGTTCCCACGTAGAAGCAGAGGCTGGATACTGGTGGAATGCTACACCAATGAGCGAACAGGCGATCGTGCGATTGGTCGACACGCCAAGTTATATTAACGAGGGGAAAATGCATGCACACATGGGAAATGGTGGAATAGGTGATTCAAAGTACTATCTTATCAACAAAAGTGCGTAAAAAATTCCTCACATTAATGGAAATGTTTGTAAGCCACATTGTATGGGGTGATGAGCTCACTTATTTGGTACAGAATTTACAAGGAGTCCAGCATTTGATTCACGGAAGACTCTCTGAACCTAACCCTTATGATTTTAGGTGACGGACAACTTGGGGCATAGTTTCTGCCCTATACCTTAATGAGAACCACCTCTCAGTCTTGAAGCTAAATATTTTAAAATGGATAACCTAAAGGTCAAGATATAATAATCCAAAAGTGTTGACATCCAATAGTCAATGTTTTTTGCATATCACTTTTTGAAAAAGACTTGTGGATACCAATCTTGATGTGATTTAATTAAGAAGATTTCGCCATATGCATATATCGTACGAGTGGAGGATTGTTTAAAGGTTAAAGACATTTCCACGAGCAGGGGCTGGATGTGTAAGGTAAGTAGTGATGGAGATCGTACCTCTTCGAGGCCAATTTGAATCGGTAGTTTAGCCAGTTTATTCAACATGTGTGCCAGCCTTGACATCGTTGATGAGAAATGAGTGGAGATTAACGATTACTAATGTCTGGAAGAAAATTTGGAGCGATTTATGCTATTCCTTATACCCCACGAAAACAGTATCTGAAGGTGGGCATTAATGGGTTTTTACCTACTCACCAGATGGTCAGTTGTGCAGGCTCTCTCTTCACCTCCCTGCCTCACGTGATGGGGAGGAACAATGTCTAATGAAGAGGTCGTGACATTGGAAGTGGATGTAGAGCCCAATCTCCTCCGAACTTGACAAGTTTGGAAAAAAACGAAACACCTTATGTGATTATGAATTCGCGTTTTAAGCGCGCCTTGCAATGATACATTCCCATGATCTCACTTCTCTGATGTCAGTAGACAATCTTTAAATATAAAACCAAATCCTACTGAACTTAAAGCTCACTCTACGAAAGTTTGAAATTTGCGTAATAATTTCAAAGGAGCCGTAACATGGACTAGTTTATCCCAATAATTTTTCTGGTATTAAGGGGTTCGACGACACATAGACACGTGAGGGCTCAAATTTGAGCTGATTATGTACACTTTATTGTTGCTACCTTGAAATAAGGAAAAAAATCCCAACTCAGGGATTTACAATGGGAAGGTATGCATCTCATCACTTAGAGAATGCTTAAGTAGTAGCCGCTCCTTGGGAATACCCGATAATACGGCTGGATTGCTTCTACAGGTTCGATGCCAAAATTAGCTCAAAAATGCACCGTTGAACCTACTTTACTTCACCCCGGAGAAAGCTCTGACAATTATATTGCACATTCAAATCTCCTGTGCCGATCAAGGGCTAGAGGATTTGCTGTGCTCGTGGAGAAGTACAAATGCCTAGGTAATCCCAAGACTTATGCGCACATCCAAGTCAAATTAATAGGGGAATCAGCACCCAGGATAGCAGGAAGGACTCAATTTTTTACAACGGGAACCGAGCTAACAGAAGTTCACGTGATGCATACGTCATTCATTCCTCCCACTGCTGGGCAGCTGAGTGTGCCGTCCCGGAGGCATAAGAAGCAGCAACCGGTTCAGAAGGAGACTCGTTAATCATCCCACACTGTTGCGTGCAAGCCTAACCGGCTTTGACTACCATCCTCACCTCATAACCTATGACTGAGTCTGCATAAATCACGCTATGAGCGCCGTCTCCCGCAAGTAGAGATTGAGCGTACTTACTGCTCATTGTCTTTTTTAGTACCGCTATAGTACCACTTACATTTACAGCTGTAAAATTGACATTTTCTGTTCAAACGATCACATTTGTTTGCAACGGATATGCCTTTCTTTATGGTGAATGAGAAAACACTCCTAAAAGGGGAAATAAGGTAAAGCCGACTTAAACCAGGCTAAGGGAACAAAACAAAATGCCTCAATTCAGCCACGAAAGATCTGCATTGCTCCTTGCGGGGATGGCCATTTGCCATAGCTCTGCGTGAAAGCCAAAGACATCCACAAGGCCAGTTAGTTTGCCTTTTAGTGGCACTAAATAAAGCTTCTTGAAGCAATATGCCTTCGCAGGGTGATTGCAGGTTTTAAGATACCCGAGTTTTAGAATTACACAGCAATTGTAACTCATTTCAAGCACTTGTAATATTTTTCGACTTTGTATTCGATCTTCCCCTTGAACAGGTGGATAAACAAGAATTTGTAAAAATGCAGAGAAACCAGGTAGTCAATTTAGAAAATGAAGATCGTTTTCAAAAAAATACTGAATTGTGAGCGTTAAAATGTAATTATGGTAGAAACGAGTCTGGCGGGTGGTTTGAAAATTTCCCTAGTACCAAGTGAGCTAAGGCCATTGACATGGGAATGAGCTGATGGACCGTTTAAAGAAGTAGGATTTTGCGCGCTTTTTGCAATTAAGTGCAAAAACAAATGAATAGATGCCTTTGGATTTCACTAGGTTACAGGAAGTGAATGCCCAACCTACTTGATCGAGTGTTATGGGAGACAGGCTTTGTGACTAGGTTGATCAGAGGGTCTGTGCACCGGATGGAAAGGAAAGTAAGGAAACCTTTTCACAGACAGCACTTTAAAAATTGATAGGCGGGTAACAACTGACTAATTCTTCGGAGAAGATAAAACTTCGTCACGGTTCTATGGAGGTCTATTTGTTGATTACGTCGCACAGTAATTGGCAGGCGTAGCCTATTTTTTGAGGACGTAAATCCCTAGCTCTGATAAGCTACAAGAAATGCACTGACTTTCCAGTTAACTGGCATGTAAACAAACACGAGTTTGTCATTTTGTTTACCTCCCAACTCCCATCATGGGATGGCCTGGAGATGGCAGCCTGTGGCATGGAGTGATTCATTTATCAGATTAAAAGTTTGCACACACACCCACACACCCCAGACGATGTGCACACACATCCAAATAACATTTGGAGGAATCCAGGCCAAATCTCGCAGTTACGCATTGCTGCGTCCTAAATTTTTTGTGCAGCCTTCAATAAGACCTGAATTTAACTAGCCGAGGCGGGTCGCAGCACTGTGAGTACCGATGTTTAATCTTGACAACGGAATTCGCAGGTCGCTGCTATCAGTCGGCAATTAATTCTTCTTCCTCCCCTTCTTTTAGCGTTTAAAGCCATTTTTCCAAAATCTTTTGGAAGGGAATTGCGATTTGCTTGTACTGGCTGACAAGTTCTCTGAAGCCGTGTTCGTCCACTTTATGATTTCAAGCCTGACGAACAGTTAATAGCTAATACTTGGCTTGTAAGGTAATGGGGTAACCTTCCAGCTTTTGAAACAAAACCACACAAGAACCCTATATACACACTGCTTTTAAATGTACAAATTTGTCCTTATTTTCTAGCTGCAATTTCCAACGTTGCGGCTGATGGAAGAAAAACTACCGGAATTTCGACAGAAACGGTTTGAGAAGGCGAGAGGTGGGTGAATCATCTTCACCTGGATGCGCTTTTATTGTCACCAGAGGTAAAGGGAAGTAATTGTCCAAAACGCCAAATAACTGGTACTGCAGCTGCTCATCTTGGCGTTGCATAAATTCCACCCCAACCCTGGAATTAGCTTGACAGTGGGACATGGAACAACAGGAGCCTCGGTTATTCTTCCTTAACTCCCTTCTTCCAGTAGTTAAATTTCAGTTTTAAAACGTCTTAAAGGGAATCATCAACTGGCGAATAGAGGATAATCTTTTTAAATAAACCAACTTGAGCATTCCTTATATTTTAATCTCAATTCGCCAAATAGTCCAGAGCACTTTCTGTTTGTTTTCTTTGTATTTTTCGTTTAAAGGAAGCCGCTCTCAGGAGTGGGTAAAGAGTCAAAACATTAAGTTTTCTTCCTAGAAGACTGGAATAGATTGAAAATGGAGTCCCAATCCTTTAAGTGTAGCATGCAGCTACTTTCCACTTCGGTCCCACTTAAATTGTGCCCCAAATTGGGTCATTTTATTTGGACATATGTGAGGAGAACATTGTGACCCATTTTATTCTGCTCCTTCAATCATCCACCTTTGATCCTGCCCTTGATCTGTCTTCAATCTTCTTTGACATCATGACACAATCTGCTCACGGGTAACTTTTAGGTCAATTTTGCATGATTCTCTCCTCACACCAGTGGTCCGATGGGTGTTAAAAACATTCATGAGTTACTGTCAAATGGGATTATAGACGTCGTTAAAAGTAATTAGCTAATTTTCTCGTTTTACAGAAATTTAAAGTTGAATAGCGTAATTGGAGGTTTCGGCAAGCTGGCGAAGGACACAAGAAGGTGATGCGCGTGATTGCTTGTCTTTCGGCGTGACCGTACAAAATATTTTCTCGTATCTCTGTCGGATGAGGAAAAGAGACCTGTTAATTTTCCCAGCAAGGCTAACACATTAGTTTCGCATAAGCAAACTCCCATCCGAAAGTTATCTACCCTGGTTGATAAATAAAAAAAAGAGCGAAGTGAACGTGACTTTGTCATAAAGGTAAAGCTTCCGCCCTCCCGTTGGTATTCGAGCCTCTGCCGATGAGTCAACTTAATACGGAAGGTTTTAAAAAAAGTGGCGGGCTTTTTTACACATTCCGTTCCACTTAAGGACAAACTTTGTGTGCTTTAAAATTTCAAGGGCAATTTCTCCTCTGCAGGGCAACTTTTGCTATTGAACAAATGTAATGTTATTTATAGTTAAGTTGTCAACTTCATTCCCCTTATTTTTGCATGCTTTCGTGATGTTTTTTGCTCATAACAGACTTAAAGGCACACTCAAACGTGGCAGCATAATCGACAGGAGTGAAGTCATTTAAGATTCCGGCAGTACCTTCTCTATCGATGTCGAAGGGGATTTCTGCCCAATTTTTCCCAGATGCACCTTACCTAAGCATTAAGGGAAAGGGGTGTATGCGCTGTTCTTCCAGGGATCAGGGACCATTTCGAGTCGAATCCTTCCCTCATTTTGCTGCACTCATAAAGTACCTTTTCAAAGCTTGGAATGCTTTCGCAATCTAAGCACTACGAAAAAGTAATTCAGGGTGCCGCTGCAAGCAGAACTGTGGAGATAAAGTACCCAATATATTTCACAATCCTGTATTTGATAACCTGAAGTTGAAATTCCTGGGCAATTTGATGATTTCTTATGCATTAGCGATGCAAAAGTTTATCACTGGATCGTGCCTAAGAGGCGAATTTTCAGCTTGAAAGATATCTCTCGAATAGGTGGCAATAAATAATCGTTGGCTTAATACCTGGATACGCTCTAAAGTTTCAAAGCCAAAATCCGTAAGAAAGCTACAATTTGTCAAAGTAGGAGTCTAGACATTCCATACCGAAGGCATTCATTAATACCAAGGGATCAGATATGCTGACATTTATCCGCTATTCGGGTTGGAATGCACGATTTCGTCAGAAGTTACTTAAGTTAGCACTAAAAGTGAAGAAACGGCTTCGCCTTTCCCACAAAGGCGAAGGCTGACACGGGATTAGCATTTCCGAGCCAAGCGAAAGTCGCTAGAGTTGGACATCCCTCGCTTAACAGGTGCGGGTGAGAGAATAAATTTTGCATTTGTAAATGAAACATGCTTTTACTGGGGGATAAAATCTGGGGGACGTGATAGCCAAATCAAAGTGAAGGCACCGTCGCCTTTCTTCACATTTAATCGGCCCCTATAAGAAATGGACCATTAAATGCTTTGGAGAAGCTATCGACAGCCTGAAAGGTACAGCGATTTAAAAACAATTGCATACTTTGCGTACACAATTGTTAATACGAGGCCCTTAAAACTTCACACTAAATTTTGCTCTTCTGCGTTCCAAGTTCACACCTAATCCAAATTTTTGCTTCGAGATTAAAATGAGCACAGAAATTAATAAATTCACCGATTTCCGAATTCTATCCCAGTTATTTAAAAATGAGTTTGAAGCTCCTCAATATCCACTACTTAGTCTAGGTTAAGCCTTCTTTCGGGTTATAATTTTAACCGAAATTGCTTTTTTAGCACTGTTCTTGAGAGTAAAAAAACTGGGAGACAATTCGACATGGTTCAAAATGTTGCCTTTACGGGAGGCAGAAAACAAGCTTCATCTAGCCTGTACTGGCTGTAGACTTCGCAATTGACAGATCCATGGTTAATTAAGTAGGCAATGATGAACATCAACTTTGCTTTTAAAATGGCAACAAATGCATGAATTCCTCCTTGTACCCCACTTCCTTGTTGCTATGCAGCCTTGAAATGAACCCCAGGCGACATTAGGGATGAAGTCCCTCAATCGTCAGCTCTTTTAAGCAAACACATTAAAGCAGGTTCAGCATCTATTTATTTAAAAAAATGCTAAAACCGGTCGTTGCGTTGGAGAGCACTTTGTCGCCGTCACTAACAACGTGGATTGCTTAAGCTTTCACCCACACAATTACTTCATCGCGACGCTCTATCAAAAGCCGAACTTGCGCAAATCATTGCAAAGGTAGCACGGATTTTCTGCCAACTGAAACGCTTGTCAAATCACACTATCGCCTTGCACTTTTGGTCTTTTAAAGTTTGTTAAAATTCGTCGATTAAGGCGAACTTTACCTGTTCACATGCTAATACCACAACAAGTGTTTGATTGCAGTCAGTGAATGGAAAGTGGGGAATAGTTTGTCCCGATACTTCATTATTGCACCTTTTGGAAGCCTTCTGGTTGATTTTGCTTTAGCGTTCCTCAAACTCACAAATTGGGCCAATTATAATCAAGCTGCGTCTGTTTCTGTAACTTCCTTCCACAAGGCGATTTCAATGATGCACGAGGAATTTGTTCGCAGAAGGTAAAGAGTGTGAGGCACAGTTTTTGCACCTAAAAGAGATCGCAAAATTTGGTCAAATCCCAGAAGGATGGGATTGTCAGTTGGCAAAAACTTTAGTTGACTAGGATAACAGTACGTTGTCTTCATCTCTGTATCTTAAAAACATGTGAATGCATTATGCTGCAGTGTTTGGGGTTTTGTGGCAAAAATACTAAAATAAAACATTTGGGGATTTTTTTTCCTAACCGGAGCTCAAGTAAAACCACACTGGCTCAGAATTGAGCCTCATATTTCTCAAGAACCACTTGACTTGAACCCACCACATCCAACCGCACGTGCATGCGATGCCCTCTGATTCTGCTGCCTGGCCTCAGCCTCAAACAAACTGTGATACATGCGATTTGCTGGTTAAGCAACGCGGTGATTGCTACCTTCTGGAGAAGGGCTGCCACGTTTTGCCTCACTTTTAACAGGTGGCCAAATTAATTGGTTCAGTGGTAAGAAAATGTTGGTGCTGAAGCAATAGAGGATCGCCTCAACGATGGCGGCTCCCACCTCTGAGACTACAGAGGCGAGGAGGAAGAAAACAAATGCTTTAATCTCCTCCGCTAATTTAACATTCGTCAACAGTGTATGTAATGCTCCACTTTTCCAACCAACGACCACAGGCCACGCCTGTGTGGCCGATTCCATTAGAGAAGAACGAGCCAAATTGAAAAAAGCATAACAAAACAAGTGCATGGTCTTGCATTGGAATTTAGAGAAAAAACATAGGCTGTGGCGATTGATGTCTTTCTGAAACAAATTCCAATAGGATGGCTGCATCAGAATGTCACCTCTGACTTCCACAATTATTATTATATATCTGTTCTGGCTTATTTCAATTTCGAGTAGACTCAATCAAGACGATCCCAGGGGACTGAAGCGACACACTTGCATTGCCTTTACAGGGCGCAAAAAGCGACAACCAGTCACACTTGTATCTCCCTCTGTCATCCATCTGTGCCAGGAGTTCATATTAGGTATTCCGACTGTCTTACTGTGGATGGGTCGATGAATTTGCATCTACTTTCATTGTTTGGTCAAATAATGCAATTTTCTCAACTAGAAAGTAGATTTGTTTCAACTTTGCTTGTAAAAAATTGCAAGTTGACCTGCTGTAGATGTGCAGAAAGGCTGGGGAAAGTGAGTGCTTATAGACTCTCATGATTCAGTCTTCACTCTGATGGCATATACCATTCAGAAGACAGCATTACCTCTAGTATCCCACATGACTTGGGCGAATATGATACTTTTGGGTTGTTCCACAGGTTGAAGGCGGCTATTAATGGTTTCGTTCAAAGCTTTCAAGCAAACAATACCTTTTAGCACTCAGCCAGCAAACCTATTGCCTGTAGCATTCCTCTGCTTTGGGCTACAACCAAGGTCATATTCCACGAGTTCGGAAGGCCTCTAGCAGAAGGAATAAGAATACAGACATGTGTGTAAGAGTGTGCTAATGCTGATGGGATTTCTTGTTAGACTCCATGAAAAACAAGCCGGAATAATGTGTTGTGAATGAATTTTCGGACAGGCCTTCATGTTCTCCTCAGCGTCGGAAAAATGGAACCTTTGCCTAGACGATTGGGAGTTAGACTTCCTCGGTGCAGCATCAACGCCAATGCGCCAGTTTTGAAATCTCTCCTACTGAGGTGGAATTTAAGTCATTTGTGGACATTTTTTCTGACATTCAAAACACTTAAAATAACCTTATCTGACGCCCATTTTTTACCAACAAAAAAACGAATAATTTTAATAAACTAACAACATTGCTTGTCTGAAATCGTGCAGCTTTGAGAGACCTAATCAGTATTTTGAGTACTCGGGTAAATGAACGACTTCGTTGTTGAGTATCTTTAAAAGTTCTAGTAAGCACAAAAAGGCTTAACATTACTAATTTTGTATTTGGTCTGGGCACTTTAAAATGTCCTACCTTAATAGAAAAAATGTTTTTTTAACAAAGTCAGCAAACGTTCTGAGGCTTTTACTACCACCGACTGTGTGTCAGATCTAAATTATCCAACTCCAGTACCAAGAGCACAACGGTGATGAAATAAGAGCCTGCGTCACACATATGTGACGCCGGCAGCAAACTAGAAAAATTAAGGACAATCTTAAGACCCTGAGCAATAGAAACTGCTAGTAATAAGGTTTTTTTAAATAACTTAAAAATTGTAATGATGAGACACATAAAGTTTACTTTCCTCCTACCCTGCAATCACTTGTGCTGTAATTCAAAATAAAAAAGTGCGTATTTTGTCACCTCTATGAAGTTCTCTGGTGGCTGAGAAAAAGACAAAGATATTCTCCAAGGTTGGATATTGTCAAAAATGTCAGATTTGTTTGGTGATTTAAGGACAGTGCCAATAACAATGCTCTGAACAAGATTTCAGTCGAAGATTTTGTGGTTCTTGCTTCAGAAAGGGCTCTCACCAATTTCAGACAGCAAGAAAGTTCTAAATTAGGAAAGAAAAGTTGAAAGTCAACCTATTTTAACCATTTTACTGGTATTTGTTAATGTAACCAAATTAACCTTGGCCAAATTAGCCGATGTTTTGGCTCAATTTCTTTTTCCGAAACGCTACAGACAGGAAAAGATGCTAACAGAAGCAGCGTAAATCTGACCAATGAAATCAAAGGCTTCTCTCGAATGCAGCACGACGAGAGTCGTTCGCCAAACTACCTCGACAAATGTCTCCTATATTCGGCTCTCAAATCAATTGCTCTAATCTGCTCCCCAAAAAAACGCCCGGGAATTGATTCATTTTAATTAAAAATGCCATGCATTGTTGAGAATTTCTATTTGTCTCCGCCTTCCCGACAGTGAAAGAAACCAAGCCCTCGTTGTTCTCGGCTATGGATCAATGCGAGCCGCAAACTGCTCAACACTGTCAAATCAAACAATTAAGTAAATATCTCCAATCATCGAGGCATTGTTGTCCTTTCCTTTAATAATTTGTCTGCTAAAAATGTGCAATATCTCCGCAGTTAAACAAAACACTCTTCGCAATAGTGATAATGAAGCATTTGTGTAATCTGGCTCTATTCTTTGGACTAAGACAACAAGGCTTGCGGAGCCTCCTCTAGACTACAAAGAGTATGAGAGTGAACGATCTTCAGACTGCGGTTGCGATAAGTTATGGTATCAACACGTAATTTCACTTTCGTCTCAATAATGTCATCCCTAACCACGACCTTAAAATCCAAGACAATGGCACAAGGCCATGTTGAGCCTGTACAGCTGTGCCACCCAGTTCTTGGCACTTTAACAGCAATTTAAAGTACCACCGCTTAGAAGGAAATTGTTGACACGGGAAGTGTTTTAACTGGAGGATGCGCAAAAATGGGCAAATCTAGTTCTCTGTCAACGCACCGAAATGAAATGGGGAGGTAATGTAAAGGAAGACGGTGAGGCGGTTTGCGAACTCACTAGCATTAGCCGACTGAAGTGATCGTGCGGTTTTCAGACCAGCCTGTTTGGCCATGCAGTGCGCAAAAGGGATTGTGCGCATGCATGCCTGATAAAGCATAAGTTTGATGTGGATAACTGTAGGTTTAAAATTTTCCATTGCATTCGTCATCGCCTTTCCACTACTTTATCTTGCTTCCTCTTAACAATGAAGCCTAAGTTGGCTGCAGAGATGCTGATGTCTCTTGTCAGCTTGGTTGCATGCCAATGCACCATTCAGCCTTTTACCCGCGCCAGTTGACTGACTAACCTGGCCGACAGAAAGACAGACCAACCGTAGCGTCGTGATGTTGATTGAGCGAACGAACCTTTTATTGACAACCTTCAAAAGACCCAGTGATTGCACATTTTTGTGCTATTTTTGCAGATGGAAGTGTTCATTGGAGAGAAGGCCAAACAACCGGAATTATGATGTATTCAGTGCATACAACTTGACACAACCCTAGTATTTAAAAAATGGGTCTCATTTTTTTCCTCTTTCTCTTTCCCTTCTTTTCTCTCATTCCCCTTGACATGCAGTCAGGCCTTGTTGGTCAGTGGGAGGGTGTTGGTCTTGCGAATCAACGCTAGGCGTCTCTGAGCCCTGATTTTGACTGTGATCCTTTAAGTGATCGCTGCCTAATCTTGACATTAAACCAGCACGTGTGAGGTAAGGTTGGAAGTTGAGAAATACGTGAGACAAAAGCAGGATCGTCCAGAGCAAGGTTTATTGCCTCCACATTGCAGGACGCTTGATAAACGTGGGGATTACTGTAAGTTTGTCACGTTCCCCTAATTATACCACCTCAGGAAATAAAAATGTTTTGAAATTTTCTTTAGGATTTATTTTTTTTCCTTCTACACCCTTTCCAGATATCCACAAGCAGATTGTCATTTGGGGTTGCGGACCCACAGCTTCATCAATGTTGCTTGACTGCATCATTCCGGCTCTAAAAGCTTTCGAGTTTCATTTATAGCAGAGCTTGAGAATTCTTTTGCTTTGCTTTCTCCCCTTCCATTCTCATTTTGCAAGTTAAAACACTCGAGAATAGGAAGAACATTATTGCTGGAATTACATGATGATGTAAATAGAGGAAAACAGCTAAAGTTGCCACCCATGAGGCATATGGACATGACTGGACTAACGGTTCTGCATGTTGAGGATATAATGGTGAAGAAAGCAAGCTCCACGCTTGACTTCGATAAGGCAAGACATCATTTCATTTCATTTTCTTTCGGATTTTCCACAATTCTGTGCATATTAAGTGATACAAGTTTTCATTTGAGTTTTGTGATAAAAAAAGCCAAAGACGAGTGCAATTAGCAAGGTTGTTATCATCCAGGGATAAGGCATTTACTTTTTAGTAAACTCAGACCGCCGTTGTTAACAGTTTGATAGAATGTTTTCGCCTTGAAAGCGAATCATCAATGTTATGTGCCTAATTAAAGCATCCCTTTGCTTCAGGGCATCTGAAATCCGCTCTTGGTAGGGACTAAGGAACCAACAGTCATTTCACCCTAATCTTTAACTGGTCAAGAAATAATGAGGTGCATCTTCAGGCAAGACGGCTGTCAAACTTTTGAAAGGCTTTGCGCAATATGAGCCAATTCCATCATTTTGGACGACATCAAATTGTCATTTTCGATGAATGAATACAAAGGGCTAGTGAACATAACAGCAAAGTGAAGGTCAACAAGACCCATTAAATAACGTTGACAGCACTTACATTATTCTGCTGATCCAACCTCAACACCAAGTAGTCGCAAGAGGCTTATTTATTTTCTGCCATTATTTCTCCACGGCGATTTGACGGTTTTATGTAATGCATCTTTCATGTGATGATCGCCTTAACAAGTTACATGCCACAGAAGGAACAAACGCAGCTTTTACTAGTAAATGTTTACAATTTAATGCTTGATAGCCCGAAAACTAGGCATTTTTTGAGAGAAAAAATGGAGCATGCATGATGCTGAAAAAGTGTGAACTTGAGACCAACCAGTTGTGCGTTTTCAATTGTCCTGAGGGTCTTTTAGTCAAGCGCATTGAATTCATCCTTGGAAGTAGTAAAAAAACTGCAAGAATTTAATTTCTACATTCTTCACATGGACGCACACTTCCAGATATCCACACACTGATTGACATCATCCCTACCTAACCTCATCATTTCCGCCTTAAAAGCTCTCGAGTTGTATTTATAGCAGAGCAGACAAGACAATGAAAGAGCGTGAACTCAAAGCTCCCAGTTGTGCGAATTCAACTGTCTTGTTAGTTTTCGAGTCAAGTAATGAGTAAAGGCACTGCTGTAAATCACTCCCAGATGATGAACGGACACGGGATTTGTGCCACGGATGTGGAAACACCGATGCGGGTGTGGCTGACCCCAAACCAGGAATGCTTCGTGGAGGAACGAGCATTTCAAAATCAGCGGCTGCGCATTCAGCATAAATGATAAGGCATTGAGTAAGTTTACGACATCAACAATGCAAAATTAGAAGAAGCGCTGTAATAAGTCAGGAATAAGCTCCGACACCTGATACTTTGTTCGCCGCTACAGTAAAGTGTTCTCCGCGAACAAAATAAAATTTGCGATTTACCAGAGAATGAACATGATATATAATGCACAATCCTTGATCAGTCCCACCAATATCACAAGGCCGAACACTTTTAACAATCTTTACGATTAGAAAATACAGGATTCTTGTCAAACCTTCTCCCATTTGATCCTTTTCTACAGTAGCAGTCGAATTTTCGTCAAAATACCTACTCTTCTCATGTAATTAAAATGGCTAAAGAGTGGACCAGCACATTTTCCCTCATATTTTGTTTTTAACTACACCGACAATTTATCGTGTTTTTATTTTTTCCGAATATGCGTGTGTGTGTGTGTCAAGCGTATTATTTGCGTAAATACTGACAGAGCACCAGAAAGGGTGATGGGGAGGGGAGCACTTGACCAGAGTAGAGTAGCGGATACATGGTATAATTTGATGGTACAGGCCAAATGTCGTTGAATTTCCTCGAAGATGGATTTACCTAAAGCCTCTTAGGCTAGGCAACTACCACTTAAGTGTTTACCATTCGCAATCTAAAATAACCTTCATTAGAGGTCACTGGAGCATTATTTTTTCATAAGTGTTTGACCTTGTTAATAGATGTCTTATTCGTAATACATATATATATACATATATATATATATATATGAGAGGAAGTAAAGCGTGACCCGATACTATTTCAAGCCCAAAATTTTAGCTTAAATCGAGACAGTGCGGCACAAAATGGCAAAGTCGCTGCGCAATCGCTGAAAAAAAACATTTATTACAACTTTAGTGTTTCCCGCTCTGAGCTCCAGGGTCCACTTTTGCCTGACCTGAAAATAAGCCATGAGATATGCTAGGAAAACGGATGTTTCCACTCTGCCTCTACTGCTCGGATTGTGATTGGCATCCACAACTTTGCCTACACAAAATGGGGCCCTATTTTCATGAATGGAAGGGACACCGTCCTTCCAAAATTCACTTTACATGCCTCCTTTCTGGCATGAAGCCTTCGGCCAGCTCGGTTTTGCATTTGAAGTTCCTTTTTGCCGTACGACGCTTGCAAGAGGCTCAGGGCTGTTGCAGTTTGACTTTCAGTCACACATGAATGCACCACTGCAAGGTTTAATTCTCAAAGGAGGTTTACGGATGCAATGAAAAATTTTATGCACAAAAATTTGCACATTTTTAATCGACACGTCTTCCGCCACTAGCAAAAGTTTTAGGCATTCTTACATAAAGCCAATGAAAAATGATTTTTTTCGTTTTTACTGATAAATGCGCCCGCTTGTTTTAAATGTCATGCAGGTACAACTTAATTTATCACACTTAGGAAAAAAATTAGTCCTAAAAAATTGGCCTGCATTCTACTTCCCAAATCAAAGGTGCTCTTTTAGCACAACAAAGCGTTGTTGGGGAGGTGGGAAAGCACCGAGGGTGGAACTCACTTCTGCTTAAGTCTATCCCTAGATGTGCTTGCTTCTTACTCCTTCCAAGTTAACCATCCTAAATGCATAAATTCTCATTCATAATTATGAGATTCTTGGCCTTCTACACTTCCAAAGAATATGACCTGGGCTCTAAAATTTTTTCGTTGGTCACGTGCCAAAATCAACCATGCATTGATTAGCACCGCGAATGTTGTATCCTACAAGACGCACTTAGTGTCCACCGGGTAGTCAAAAATGGTGCATAGTTGGATTTAGCTCTCTGCTCTGGCTCCATGCAGTCTGTAAGGACTTCAGATTCGCAAACATCAATTTAAAGGCACAATGCTTCTGGTTGTATGCGTTGATTTTTTCCAAACCTCCTCCTATTGGATACAATGACATGGTGCGATCAGAATACCTCCTCTTCATTAAGAACGGAGGTGCAATCATTTCAGGAGGTGGAGAATCCTCCTGTCATGCATGGATGATACCACCTCACGTACAGATGAGTGAGGCATCACAAAAAGTCAGACAATATGGCCCTCCACCGCAGTGACGGAGGAGATTGTTTAGGTGTGTCAAGTGAAGGAAAACTTTGTGTGATCCACTGAATGAAATGTGAAGCAAAGCATTGGCCGAGGGAAAGTGAGCCTTTGAGCACCCCACATCAGTTTGCGCATCTATTCCTTCTTCTGCTTACTGACTTGTTAGAGGAGATTGGTAACTTGCTGTGAGCGTTTTTGAGATAAGGAGCGCCTTAGTGACAGCACAATACTTAATTGTTTTATTAAGCAGAGGATAATCCTTCACTTGGTAGTACAAACGAACAACCAGAGTTGGGATGCATTTTCTCTCCAAAATCTAACAGAACCGGTGCTAAAGAAGACATTTTTCTTCCTCTACTTCCCCAATCTTTTTTCACCACTCTCATCTTCTGTTTCCTCTATGACAAGCAGTCAGAACTTGTTAGTTAGTGGAAGGAATGTTGTTCCTGCGAGTCAACGCAATGTATCATATCTCATACCGCTACAAAACTTAATTGTAGAAAGACATGCACTTTAGGGCGGGATGGGCAATGCCAAAAACAGGGCTCGAGGGTGGAAACTGGCAAGGCAAAGGAGAGTGGTGTAAAGGATAAAGATTGTGGGAAATAAGATTCCTGCCTAATTCGCATCATCACCTCTGCCATCATCTACCGTAGTCCTCTGATGGTGGATCAGCATGTAAACATTTACTGTTTCTTGGCACGAGACACTTCCCTTACCGCAAAATATTGACATTTGGACAATAAAAATGAAATAAACACTAACGCAAGTATAGGCCAGCCTTTTTTACGGAATTTAAAGTTGTTTGGATTTTTTAATTTCATCAGACAAGAATGAGTAGACTGCAGACTAACTATGCATTTTAACACATCGGGTATATTTAGAGGAGTTTTTTGCGCTTATTACTTATTCCTGTAAAGCGCGGTATAAATTCATTTAAAATACCAAATGTTGGTGTAAAAATTATGCAATGATTTTAATTAATTTTATTTTACCTGAAGTAGACATCTTATTACACTTGGCTTAATCCAATTCCGATGCAGTAAACAGAAACTCGGTGAATGGATTTGAAGTTATTGGAAACAATTCACATAGTTGGTAAGCCTTTTAAGGACTACAATAGCTTGATATAAGAAGTATGACTGAATTGTTAAGCATTTTATGGTACAACTCACGCACCTATAATGGATGCTGGTCATGGGCAACGCCCAAGGCGGGTAATCTATTTTCCATAGCCAGTCAATCCAGAACTGCGGTACACACAGGCAGAGATCTGATTAGGTACACACACTGTCAGGTGCTGCATTGGCTCAAATCGGCAGCGATACTAGCGCAGACTACTGTCTCTGCCTCGTTCACTATACTAAGATAGCATTACCTGTGGTATGGCCTTAAAGTCCACGTGGCTTTGCAGAACTGTGTGAGAGGGTTGTTTACTGTTTTGCTAATTTAATCCAACAGAATCTTCTCAGTATTTCAAGTTGGACAATGAGGCAGAATATCAAGGTTGCACTTTTGAGACGGCAGCACTTCAATAGCCATCCACTGGTCTTTCAAAGTGTCTGGGTAGACAACCTCTTGATACATACTAGGAACAGAAGTGCAGGTTAAGACGATTAACCAGCCATCTATTCAAAAAGCTAATATTCACATACAGTCTCTAGAAGTTTGCTCTCACCACAATCAGTCTGCAAAGTGGCGCCCATTTCAAGTCGTGTTATAATGTGATCAGTTGTAAATGCCTTTTGCAGTAGTTTTCTAGTCCTCAAAATCATCACTGTTTTAGCCGAGCAAAGCCGTCGGCCTACAGAACCCTTATTTGGTGATTGGCATGTCAAATCTCGATACTTTTATTCCTTATAAGTAAAAATCTTGTGATCAAAGATTGTATGAATATAACACTTTGTTTCGAGGGCGCTGACGCGCCGACTATTTATGCCATCCGAACACTTGTAAGGATCACCACAGAATTTCAACATGCAGCAAGGTTAAATAAGGGTAAGGACCATTTCGTTGCCGACCCTGTACATAAACCAAAGACTGCCTGGTATTTGGTGATCGTACTGACCACCAATTTTACACCGGATATCCTGACGTTGGGCACATAAGCAGAAATCCTATGCGTTAACTACAAGTAAACTTAGATAATTCAAACCATGTCGGTATTGTCAGCTGTACCGACAGACAGCAAAGAAACCTCTTAATGTCGCCACGACGGCACCTTTGCCTCAGCCACGAACTTCTTCCATCCATTGGGCGATCCCTTCTATCGCTGTTTTGGGACACTTTGTCGAAAGGGCTGTAGCAGAAAGCGTGATGCTTCTATGGTTGCTGCTATGCTACAGTTGGTGTAGTAGGTTTCAAGTTACGACAAACGCCCAAGAATGCTAGTTATAATCAATTCACTACAGTTATATTCACGCAGTTTTCGTGGTTTTTGGTGTCCACGCATCACAACTCTATCAGAACTCCACCTCATTGCTACCTATCCAGTGCATCAATTCATGCCTAGGCAAATTGTTAAGTGTATCACTGGATCGTCGATCGCCTTAAAACGGATGATCTTTTGTTCGATATATCATAAACAGCTATTCGTAACTTTGGTTTACTAAGCAGTCCATCAGTAGTAGAAGCAGTTCTCATTATAACTTTCCAAAATTGATAGGCATGACGTCTAGTCGGGATTCTGAGCAAGGTTTATTTAAATGCCATCAGCTCCAACAAGACGAGATGACCTATAATGGTGAAAGTGAGTGTGATGTTGGAGTAGATTTCTTGTCACCGACCTAATGACTGAAAGCGCAGTTACTGACACTACTGCATTCAGACGCTTTACTGCGGGACAATCGAACAATGCGGACATAAATGCGCACTCCAGTGATAACATACATTCCACTGACCACATAATACACCCGTCAGCTGGAACACCCGTTAAAAAGGCAGGTTTTCTTGCCCATTTTCCTGTGTTGCACTGTTTTGAGCGTCGATCAACTGCCAAGCAAAGATATTCTTCTCCTGTTCGATTTTTTACACAAAGGAGCCAATGCGTGACCGGTATTTTGTTTTGTTAATTAGAAGAGTCATTTTGAAAGTTTCACTTATTTAATTGCTTAAAATGTAGATTCGATGCCAGATGTTAACAGCTGGTGGTTCTGTTTTAACCCCTGCTCATGTTTATCTCTTTTTGACATGTAGCATTTGCTTCAAAATTCTACCAAAAACGCTCTTCTATGAAGTTTTTAAACCTGTTTAAGATTGCACTGCAATGAAGCGTTTTCTTATTTTCCTACTCCGCACCATCTTGGCAATTTATGCTCTTCGTCTGATCACATCTTTCCAACGGTTCGGAAAATCCGTCCCTGGTCTCGTTGATGTTGCGCTATGGACAAAGTTTTAGGGGCTAAAAACTACACTTTTTTGAAGAAATGTCATTTTTCTTTGTCTTTACACTATTAACGGTCGAGGGTCGTCGAATATTTACCCCAAGCATAAATCATGCAGGCGCTTGGCTCGGATTCTAGGTCTACAAATCCCCAGAAAAGAGGTGGCGCTTTACCTTTCTCGGTGGCCATTTTTTTCAGCATACACCATTAAAGCGGTTTTGAGGTTTGAGCTCAAGGAAACTAGTGCAACTTTACTAACCAAGTAACGTGTTAGTGCCTAGTGAGAGTGTTCAATCAGTTTAGTTGGGGAACTTGCGTATTGGCTTGAATGGATCATTTTTGAGTTTTTTTCATGACAAATCGCGGTTGGTAAATAGCTGAAACTTTTGAGTTTTAGTTCAGCAGTTTCAGTTTCAGCATTAGCAGTTCTCTGCTATATACACACATCCCTATCAGCAAATTTTTAAAGTGCTTTCGCATAAGAAGCCTTATTTTCAGTACAATTGTGGAACGCCCAATATGTGCCAGCTATCAAGACTGCAAATATGGTTAAGTGATTTCTACCATTCCCACTCGCCGATCGGAGGTTTGAAGTAAGGGCTGTTGTGGTTTCGTTTTCGAAAATCAGCCTGAATGAACCTGACAGCGACAGCCGTACAGCCGTTTCAAAATGCTAATGATGTAGCACTGAGCGAGCCATCCACCGCACTACCTATGCATGACATCTTCTATAGACGTGAAAAGTTGCATGTGAGGTTATTAACATTCTTATCCCCTATAGGCTACTCCACATGTGTACTTATTAGTACTGCGTCATCTCATTGCACCTGGGTTGGTAACAGGAAGATTGGACAGGTGCTGGCTATCATTTTCCTCCCATCACTCACCGTCTCCTCTTGCCTCCAATATTGTTGCCGTCCTCCTCCTCCTCCTCCTCCTCCTCTCAGCAGCTGAAGTGCGCCTTTAAGTTACGTGATCCTCGAATTAATTTAGTTTTTCTAAAACATTTATTACCAATCAGGAGCGAGTCAAATTTACATAGCCTTTAGGGTCAACTGCCCCTACTGTGTCTTATTACCCAACCCATCCAAGATCATTCTTTGAGAAAGTCAAATTAAAAGTGACGGAACAAAGTTAGCCTGGCCACTTAGGTGCTGATGACCGAGTTTTTACCATCATCGCGTGACTTCTTTCATTTGCTAAATGAGTGAGTTTTGCAACATCGAAAGGCTTTGTGCTACAACTGGCATTGCTCGGATGCAAAAAATAAATAATATTAGAAGCAAGGAATGTGTCCTCTATTCTGGCAAATGTCCAGAAATGTGCTGCCTTGTACAAATGTCATATAAAGTGTGGTTAGCCCGTGAATAAGGGACCACACCTGCAAATAGTTAGTGGGAAGCTATCTACATAAAAGCCAACCTTTGGATTTGATGTGGCGGCAGATTGACTATCCATTCCTCGGTATGAAGGATTATTTGCCTCCAACAAATGTAATTATTCTAAAATACTGTAGCGGTGCTCTCAGTCATGCTTTATCTGGCGTAATGCTACCACTTTGCCGAATTCGCCATTGCGTGGGAAAGTTTAGTGGCATGTTTCCGTCGTTATTCGAGCCTTATGCAAGTGTTGACTTTTCCCTCGCTCACAGTCTAACTCACGATAGGAGATACTGCTAGAGTGAGACCGTATTGCTGCGTTTGTTGACAGGCCAAACAGAGTTTACCCATCCCTAAGTAATCTACTATCAAATACATATTTGTAAGTCACGCATCACTTCACTTCTACTAGACTGTATTTACTTTATGAGACTGTCTGAGGAGAAATGGAGACACAATCGTCCAATAGGAAATATTCCTCTGCTCAAGGCCAAAAAATTCTGCGGAAATCTATTGTGTCAGACAATCCCATGGTCACATGGGAAATAGAAATGACAATTAGGTAATGAAGATGGAAGAATTGAGAGGGAGAAGAAGTCAGACCTGCTCCCTTTAGAGACGGAACGTTTTCCAGAAGCTCACCTTGTGCATGAGTAGAAAGGGATTCTAAAATTTTGGTTAGCCATCGTGTTCTTACTAAATGCGCTATTTATTCAAAAATTTTCCTTAGAGTGGAGGTAAGAGAGTAGGTGAATTGGTTAGCGGCCAAACCGCGGGAACGTGAGAGGCGACTTTGTAAAAAAAGGCTTGACTAATGGCGGCTTCTGTGATCGCTTTTTGCAACTATCCTCTCAAAGCTCTCTAAGGGCAAAAAATTGCACCGATCGACGAATCCGTATCACAAGCAAGACTAATGCTGTTAACTTTACAGCTGAAGTTTGCAAATATTGTGTGCTTACAAAAGTCTTACAAAAGCTGGATGATGCTGCACAGCAAGTTCTTAAGGCCATTTTACCTTGGAGGGATGCAAGGGAAGATCTGTATGTGTCTATCAGTTTAGACAACTCCAGTCCCACTTTGGTATTGAAAATTACACGGACTTTGTCATCACAATGGTGGCCCTTCTCTTGTCAAATCTCGATAAAACCAGCCACCGCCTCCTTCTCCTGTGGCTTTCTGGTTCGGCATCGTGTTTGTTAGACCGGTGCTTCTCGAGTACCACTGGTTACTTTACTCTGACGCCC
The DNA here is from genome assembly GCA_023375655.1 of Taenia crassiceps. NCBI lineage: Eukaryota > Metazoa > Platyhelminthes > Cestoda > Cyclophyllidea > Taeniidae > Taenia > Taenia crassiceps. Next base: position 785,927 of record JAKROA010000023.1, on the reverse strand, counting down.
CAATTCCAATGCAGTTTTAGGTGTTTCTATCATATGTCTTTGTAATAAACACGATTTGTAGCCTAGTCTTATTTAACCGATGGAATGAGAGAATAATTTGCATCAGCCTTGCAGATTGAAAAGGTTTTATAACGAAATTATGCAAATGCTTTGCAAACTTTGGCACGAATTTCGTGAAGAATTTGCAGCTCAGAGGTCATTTGGCCTCAAGTATATCGAAAAAAGCAGAAAATTTAGTTATCCTTAATCAAAGGATATTTAAAATCTGAATCATTACTTTTAAAGCAGACCGATGCGGAACCAATACCATTTATCGTCGGCATCTGACTAAGGCACGGTCTGTGGCGCCAGGCTTTGTGAATCTTCTAGCAAATGCGTCCTGCCAATTACTATGGGCATTAAGAAGCATCACTGTAGTTTAAATTTTTTGCACACATTTTAAACTCAAAAGTTTGTGCACCTGAAAGGTTACATACCTCGACACCGATGAGTCATTGTGATAGAAAAATGCAAAGGATTCTATGGTGAAGTGGATTTTACAAACAATAAGACCTGCATTGGATAATTTCACGTTTAGATTCTCCTCAGAGAGCGATGGCACCTTCTAAATGGCCGAAGAGAAGGATCCACGGAAATTAGAGCGTCCATGTCAATCAAGCTAGAACGCACTACTCGGATGACATGATATAGTTAATAAAGCACTTTCAGTCCAATCTAAGTTATATCAGAATAGCGCGGCTTGCAAAGGCAACACTTAGGCCCGGCATTTCCGCACAGCGATGCCTAATTTATGTGCAGCGCAGTTCTGCAAATTCCGATTTGCCTTGCAGTGTGGAATGGGAAGATGGTTGCTTGTAGCAAATGAGTTGCGTTAGTTTCATTACTCCCCTAGAGAGGAGGATAGACTGAACAGACTGGGAATTTATGAGATTTTCGATAAGAAAAGTGGCAAGATCTTTATGACCAAATTAGTCCGGCGTGCAAGTAGCATTATTATTTTAATCAGCCTATTCTCTTTAGTGCATGAGAAAACGAAATTAAATTTTAACATTTTTAAAATGTCTAAAAGGAACAAGGATTCCTTGGTCTCAAATAATTCGTTCCACTATTTTGAGCAAAATAAAAGAATGTTAGCGCGTCACGCATATGTGACGCTTGTCGCGAAGGTATCCATGTAAGCTCAAAGTCGCAAATAATTAAAAGTGAGGACCTCTCAGAGGTTCACGGAAAAAGGTGAAAAGTTTATAAATCTTTTTCTATCATTTTCAAATCCACTCGGGTCTGGTCTTTGTCAATATTAAAGCACCAAGCTTTAGCATGCTTAATGCAAAGCTCTGCATGCTTTTTCCTTCGTCTTTCCATTTCATTAGCTAATTTTATCTCGAAGCACCCTAACTGAGAAGTGATGGAAATATATATCGCAATAAACTTGGCAGTCTTTAGAACCATGCACCTACAGCACTGCAGTGACTGAAGTTTGGACACCTAAATTTATTATTTAGACGCCCCGCTACATAATGCACATAATTTAGCCTCAGACTGAATGTTTTATATAATCTATACGGACACCTATAGACCTACACATTCTTTTTAGGACTTGTTGAATAAACACATTTTTTGTTGGAAGACTAAAACATTTGTTGCTTGTGGTAAGAGAGAATGCGAAGAAGACCATCGTATTGCATTCCAGTTCCTCTCAGTTCACCTTATTCTCTGGGCATACAGGAATTCTATAGCCCTCACCTCTATTCAACAAGTCGCAATCATCTTTGCAGCAATGTGGAGGAGGAGGAGGAGGGGGAGAAGGAGACTGCCAACGCCTTGTCAGACAGCGCACAAGAGCCCATAGTAGAAAGCTTTTAATGGTCACTCATTATTTAGAAGCAAAACTTCAGTCCACAAAGTGACTTTAATGCTGGAGAATCACTTTATACAAAATAAAAGATACTTTGACTAAAATTAAGGGTTTAAAGAGAGCCTGCCTATTAAAAAGTAGTGTGAAACAGCTCACAGGAAGGTTAGAGGTCGTTGCTCACCTTTCGGGATCAAAATTACTCGACAATTTTGACACAAATTGACTGCAATGTCAAAAATTCACCTCTGGTATTAAATAAACTTAAAGTGGAAAGTCGGGAAGATGACTTAGTGAATTCTACATTTGGTCTCTCTGTGGAACGAGTCTTTAAAGTGATCAGCTTTCTAAGAAGATTTTGTGTGGGTTATACAACTCAACGAAGTAGCGTATTTTTATGAAATGTATTTATAAGTAGATATACGCACAATTGGCTGCGTGCCAAGTGAAATTCCGGGAAAAGTACTTTCTGAGGTGGGTTAATCAGTAGTTTTTAAATTCTAACAACACTCAAAAATCCAATGTCATGGCAGGTGCACATGAGGTCAGGCCAGATTGTGTTAATTTACCAAAAAGAAAAATAGACAAATTTTTAGAGGAGAGAATCTAAAGCATTTTAACACCCTTGTCAGTACAGCCAAATGGTGTCATGACGACTTAACTGGAGTCTCCATCGATGACATGACGATAATTAAAGGATTTGCACGCCTTTGCTGCTTTGTGTTGAGATTAAAACAAAAAGCAGCGCCTTCTTCAAATTATTTTTATCCCACAATTCTTCCTGCTAAGTCGACAAGGCAAAGTTTTAATTAACTCTGTGAAGTTGTATATGTTCAGTTGTAAATGCTTCTGGCCCAGTTTCTCCGCGCCAAAGAGTTGTGTCGGCAAAGCATTCTAGGACCTGACACACACACACACACTGGCTGAATGGTGGCAAGAATTGGTTCGGAAGCACACATGGGCTCCCCCTTAATCCCTTCGAATTAAAAGTTTTTGTCTAAACAAATTATCTCGTTCATAATTTCGTCCTAGTGGCTACAATTTTTCATGATGGCCACATTTCAATGTCTCTCAAAATTGGCATCCACAATCTTTCCTTCTGCCTTCCCTCCCCTTAGCCCATCCAAAATCCAAAATTTGAGTGTTGACCTCGTTGACCTGGTAGCCTTAGGTGATGGGCTCTGCATTAAAGCATCTTGCAGCTCAGTGTTCCTCTCCGTTGTCACACTTCCTCATCAATACAAAAATAATTAAGTGCAGATTTTATTTGCAATTTTAATGTGAGAACATTTTAATGTTTCATTTTTTTTGGCCATCATAACAGCAGCAAATTAATTTATCTCTACACCTTGATCTCAGCTCCGATTTCCTACCCAACTGGCCGACTGACCTGTAATTGGGATGGGAATTCGCTCGGCCCTACTCGATAAACTTTGCATGCATTTTTATTCTCCCCATCTAAAGCCTGCCTTTGTGCATACCTTGCGAAGGACCGCAGTTGCTAAAATCGAGACAGAGATTCATGAAATTTCCATCGAGTGTTGGGGGAGTTTAAGGTGCGTCTATTATGTTCATTATATGCTATCATCCAAAAGCAGGTGACAAGTCCGCCTTGCAAGACTTACTCATAGTCGGCGGCAAGACTACGTTTTATCACTTCAAACACTGTTAATTAAGGTGGCATACAGGCAGAAGGGACAATGCTTCTCTGCATGGATCAGCGCGATGATGTGTGGAAAGTCCTTGCCCAAAAAGGGGCAACATCCAGACCCATGTAAATGCTTTTAAACAAAATTAGCTCGATAGTGCCAATTTTCAGGTGATTTTTAATCGATGCATGAGACTTCTAGCTGATTTTGGAGTTCTTCCTAATGCACACTGCCGTAGGATTTAAAAGAGAAGCACCAGCGTTCCCAGGGGATCATGACGGAACAGTGTAGCCTGTTGCACAAATCTTTTATCTGAAGCTATATCTGCTTCAAGAATCCATTCCTCATCTACCTGATTGCTTCAAACTGAAGAGATCTATTATGATACAGACTAGGTCCAACATTTGTTGCATACTTTCGACGCTGGTCAAGGAATCGCAGGGATAAAAACGCTATTTAGGTTATGGCTCGAGAACCTTGTAAAGCACATTCTATTTTATTGTAAATTTACAGCTTTCTGAGGGCGAGTAGATTCTGTCAGCTCGTCTACGACTTTAGAAGCTTATCGACAAATTCTTCTTCTTCAGCACTGACTCACCAGTATTAAGAAGACACCATGTTCTTGTACTTGTGGTAGCAGGCGCCTTAATGAGATACACAAATGTCAGGTACTTTCGTTGGGGCATAGAATGCATAATAAAGTATTTTCCCTGCGCTTACATCAGATGGAAAATAGAAAGCCGTAGCACTATCCATAGTAAGTAATAGGATTGAAACAATATGGGTTTATTCTCACAACTCTTTTGCAATCCTAAAGCACCCACCAATTTTGCTTGCTTTTGTGTGCACGTACTGAACTGCAGATGTAATTTTATACCAAGAATTAGTCACCCGGCGAAGGTGAGGCAGCTACAGCTGAAGTTCGTTTACTCCATACGCTCCGACGCATCCCAAGGGTATGAAAGTTAATTCTCCCCTATAAAAGTAGTCAGGACGGGTAAATATTTTAGCAGAAATTTGCACTCTCAAAAATACTTCAACACCTCAACAGTCAAGTCGTAATATTGTGAGGGATAAACTCATCCACAATCGTTTCTGTGAATTTTAAAGTTTAGCTAGGTTTTCTATGGCTGAGACTGCGGCCGATTCTACCACTCCGACCGTAGGAAGGTTGCCTAGGTTTTGATATCTTCGTTACGAGTGCAGGAGGATTTACAGTAACGAGACTGAAGTCACTATGGCAAGGATGCTTCTGAGTTTAAAGGATTACCGCGTTTGTCCTCGACACGCTTCAAATTGTCTTCCTCCCTCTCACCCACAAGCTCATTTCTATATAGCATAAGTATTATACAGTCGCCTTGGCAACCGAGTGCCGTCTCCGGTGCTTGCCTTTAACTATGCCGTCAGGCGGTTTTCTTTCTTCTGCAACTGCGTAGACTCATCCTCGTAATCGACTGGAGGGGCACCCTCCTAAGGTCACATCTCCCTATGATGGAATTTTATTGCATGAGCACGGTGTGGTTCGCAGGAGGAAAAACTTTCACGCCTCTAAAGGAGGCACAATTTGCGATTAGTGCTAAGTGGAGGAAACGACCTTTGCTTGTCGCCGTATTTCTTTTGCCTACTACAGAAAGTTTGTAGGCGCCACCGGACAATGCCAAACATCTTTCTCATCCCTCTCTTTAGACGCAGTGCGCACCCCGGGGCACTATCGGTTGCCAATTCCTTGCTCGGTAGGAAGATGTAGCAGGAAACACCGATTTTACTACCTGAGAGTATCTCGAGCGGGCGAGTCTCAAAATTTTAATCGCAGTGAAAGAATTCTCTGGCCAGCGACTGCTCTCATTGGTCAATGACTGATTTGCCTAGTGTCTCGCAGCATTAGTCAATGTAGGAAGTCATGAGAGGCCTTTGGATCTCTCTCCACCGCGGATAACTCCTACAAAAACACGCGGAAGATTAGCGGAGTTCTTTGCCATTGGGGATACAAGGTAGATGCTTAAAAGTTCATTCCTTCTTTGAAGTGAGTAAATCCGTCAACGCTACCGCCAGTGTAGACGCTTCTTCTCTCTCCTCCTTCCAGTTATGAGATGGTTGGGTGGGTTTTGGCATCTTTATTACGAGTCCAGACAGAATTTATAGTGGAGAAGCCAAAGTAACTATAGTTTGGAGAGCAACTGCATTCGTCCGCGACCAGATTCTTGACAGACTTCCCGCTTCTTGCCTGCGAAGTGCATTTAAAGAACATAAGTAATAAACAGAATATTACCAATGCAGCTAGAAGAATTTAGGTAGTTATCCACCCCTCTGAGTGCAAAAATGTACAATCTTGATCACGTCGCACTTTGATAAAAAAGTTGCAAGTCAGTTGGGCTCAGCATCCCTATCCCTAGAATTGTACCGTGATTTGACAATTTGTTTAATTGTATATCTAACTACGCAGACACTTCTGTCCCTGCAGGCTGCACTTCAGCTCCAATAAATGATCTGCGGCAACGCCAGTAATTTTCCATCCCTCCGTCCACACTTCTTTGGCCTTCCACCACTTCACCATGACGTCTTTTCCACTTCTGCCGTTGTATTCACCTAGCACATAACTCAAAACCACGTCAAAGTTGAAAAGTTGACTGACCAACTCCTCGATCAGAGCAAAATGTCTCCAATTGTCGTACTGACATAACGTCGCTAACGCTAACGATAACTTATTCATCAATGCTTCAACCTATCAGGAGGTAGTGCTTCTTCATGAGCCTGCGAAACTTCAATGTAAAAGAGAAAGTCGCATCAACTTTTTGTCCTTTTTTCATAGGTGTTAAATCATTGCAAAAAAATATTTGCATTCAACTCATACTTGCTGCCTCAGTGCCAGATATTAACGCATTTCTTTTACCTGACTTAGAGGGAAGTATGGAAAAGTCTTTTATACTTGGGCTGTGATATCAAAACTACCTAATTTATGGTACTAAAAGTATTTCCATTCTGTAAAAATTGTCCTGCTATAAATGAGCCCAACTTTAGGAAACCTGTCCCCCTGTTATTTAGTTTCTCCAAAAAAGCAAAATGTTTGCGAAAAGTTGCTCTTAGACATCTTGACAGGTCGGCAATCTCTTTAGAAGGCAGCCATAATTAATTCCCTTAATGCGAAAATGAGTTGGATAGTTTTCTTTTATTTTTCAGGCAATTACGGATAAGCACAGAAAGGGGTGAGATTGGTTGGGTCGGTAATGCTCAAGGAAACTGACTGGTTTGTCCATTTCTGGTGTTAAACGAGTCTTAAAGTGCATTTGGTTTGCTGAACTTTAAAAGCCTCGAGAAGGTATGAGCCTTGTACCTTGACATGGCAATTCGGCTGCGGAAGCTAGCTACCCAACCTCGTCTTCGTTACCTACCCCCTCTTATCCGCCCCATCCGTATTTTCCGTCTGCACACAGCTCCTCGTATATAATTAATAGTAATAAATGGTGCTAGTTACCTTTTGGACCACTGCAAAGGTAGTACAGTTAGTAAAAGCTGTGGCATTGTCGTCTCTCCTTGACCTTCCCCTCTCCTTCAAGAGTAACGTGCAGTTCTGCCCACAAAAGAGTTTTCTGGTAATGCGTGAAATGAAGTGGTGTACCATCTTGTTGGACTGATTTATTACTTTGATGAGAAGACGATTTACTTGTAAACACTAAAAAGGTGGAGGGGACTATATGGCATCGATGGATGGATGGATGGTGAGGTGGATAGAGAGGCATTTAAACAACCTGACGGACAGGCAGGCGTTAGGCATGATTGAGCCTCAGTGACTGAACGACCGCATTTAATACTTTCAGTCTATCACGGATCCACTCGCACACACTAATTCAAGCGTAAAAGCAAGAATAATGCTGTGCCTTACTTGCGCGGGGTAGTAGTTTTGTTCGTCGATATGGTGGTCTGCCCATTTGCTTACTGAAAGCCACGTCTCCCTACAGGACACGTCATTCGGTAGATAAGCCGCAAATAGACTGTATTTCTTCCCTCCGATCTGCCATTAAAGCACTGCAAGTAGTACTGATTTGCCTACCAGTTTCTACAACTTTCTCGACTTTTCTCAGTACTAACTATCTTATTACTTCTACTCCCTCTTTTCCTAAAAATGTAAGGTTTTTTGCATCCTTGAGGATATCAGCACCATCAGTTCCCAATTTCTAAAATGGTGGATTCTGAGTGGTGTCACACCTTCGCCAATTGCTTTACCACAAAGTTTGCATGGAGACTTCTGCATCCACAAAGCCGACTTAACTCTGGTCAAGTAAAATTGGTAGCCTCTAAGTTGTACCAACTAGACTCGTGGAAACGACTTGATGCATTTAATTTAAAATGTGCTAATGGTGATTTGGAGCATGAAGAAGACATTAAAAGAGATGGAGAGAGAGACAAGAAGGCGACAGTATGTAAATTCTCACAAGGTGCGTACAGCCAATGCGTTGAGGTGCTCTCGACTCCGATAGAATTTGTTACGATCACCTGCCTGAATCCGACACAGAATTAAACAAATTGTCCTTCTTTTTATGCCACGGTAAAAAAAATTATTAAAGCATTTTGTTTTATCCATTTGCCAATCCCTCATTTTATTTTTTGTACGACTTTTTCCCAACTTTAAACCACTAAATTTTAGTCGGAGGCCACATTTTATGACGACGAAGTTGAATTATGCTCGAACTATTTTAAAGCACATCAAAGGCAGAATGAAATTTAATCGGTTTTTGGCAGCCGTTCTAGTGGCCAATATGAAATCTGCCGGTTGCAGTCGTTTTTGCAAATCCAAGCCTTTTCAAGAAATATGCAGCGCCTTTTTTCCATGGCAATGCTTCTTTTTTGATGCATTAGCAGAGTCCCTTATGGAATTCGGTACTAACGCTTTTCTTTTTTTTAAATAAAAAGAGGAATACGATGCAAAACAAGTCATTTTTGTAGCAAAAGCTTTCTAGGGCAGAGGGAATTTAAAAATGCATTGACGAACTGCAAAGGTGGACTAGTTGATGCCGAAGAACGCGTTGATTGTAGTTTGCTCAGTGAGGATCGCTTTTCGACCTTGTGGTGATGTCTACCTTCACAGGCTCCCCACTTCCCGGAGGTCCTGCTTCTGTTCCTCCACAAGGTAATAACCTTTGGTATAATTTATTGCGTCTACGAAGAGAATTTTAAGCAATCAATGAATTTGATTGTCATGTTTAGAATCCTAATAAAGTAAGCCATAATTTTTTTCACTTGTTTGGTAATTTGTCTGGATACTATGATAGAGGCTACCCATAAACCGGCTCCGAGATGCAAGAACCAATCGTATGACGACTTAAACTCACCTATTAGGAGTTCTTGCAGGCATTATTTTAAAATCGGGAATCTGAAGGCCACATACACACACAATGCGGCAAATTTTCCTCCTCCTCCTCCTCTTTCTTAGGAGACTGGTCACATTTCACTCATAAATTTGGCTTATCCCTCCTACCTGCCATCCATAAAGGTAGTCAAGTTTGGCTAATTTGCACGAAATTATTCTAAGCATGCCACTATATGGAAAATGCTCGAGGTAGTCTGATCGCATGTCCTTGAAGATAAAGAGATGAAAAGAGGGTGAAGATTGTTTTGCTTGAGAATGTTCTTATGCAGGAATTAATCGTGACAAGTGTGACGTCTTTAAAGGGGTGCACTTTCTCAGGGAAGCAACTTTTCCCCGAAGAAAGGTGAGCTTTGCATGAATTTGGTACGAAAAAATCATTTCACTGCATGCTTTTAACGCCTTAAAAGGGATGGAAGGGGAATTACATAGGCAAGACCAAAGTTACCGTCTCCTTGTAATTGGTCTTTCAAATCACTGCATTCGAGAATCAAATTATTAGCTTCACCTTCACGCTTTACACCAACATCCTGTGTACTTTAAGCACTTTAGCACACTTGCCTCCATAAACAAGGACCTTAAGACACACTACAGCTCAGATTTTAAGTTAAGAATACGCAAATTAGTGGCTAGTTTCATTCGGACCAATGTCAACAAATCGGCGACGGAGAGAATCGCTGAATGAACAAAGTCTGCTGCAACGTCGCGAATCCACTTTCGATTTCTTTTGTCCATCTCTGCAAGCCTTTTGATATTCGTTGGGGACTCCCTTCACTTAACTGAAAGGGCATCGAACTCGAAAAAAAGGGGCTTAAGGTCTACTGCTAAGTCATATCGGCAGTTTGAACGGCGGTACATTATGATCGAGAGTGCTGGTAAATGCAAACTTTTGTTTCCTTGTCATTGCGTGCGTCCGTGTTGGGCATCAACCCATCTCAAACATGATTAAATCGTCTCTTCCTTTCCAATAGACGTTCTCGTCCCAAAATCGGCCGTATATTTTGGAAATGTTACACTTTCACAGATATCCAACTAAGGTTGCTGAACGTACTTGGCTTGAATTGGTTTCTCCATAGCAATGGTTGACAGAATAGAGGATGATGGACGATGCAGACTGGTTCATTTGAGCGGTCGTTTGCATCTCTTTCTACTCCCTTAAGAGGCAGATGGTCGAGGTGTTGTTGAATAGAAAAGGTCTACAGGGAGGCAGAATGCTTTGCCACCAACAGTGAGAGCTATTTAACCTCTGTAAAGACACCTCCTTTCGAAGAGCTGCGATAAGCAAAGAGGATCTAGCCCTCTTTCAAGTAAAAATGTTTGTAAGAAGGTGTTTGGTGAATCCTCGAAGAAACTTTTCCACCTCGATTCTAGTTTCAATACGCCTTCTCCTTTGTACTTAGCATTATTCGACTCTGTTTGATCTAAAGGTTACACTGCGATTATCAAATATTTCATTCTCTTACTTCAAATCCACAAGATCTTATCTTTATTTAAAGTTTAAGTGGGAAAGTATTTTAACGACCTTTTCTTTGTAGAATTCATTATTCTTTTAAGACACATGAAAAATCATTAATAAAAACCTTTTATCAACCTAACAGGAGCTGCAACTTCAAAACACACCAAGAAGGATCTCTCTCTTGCTCTCCAGATTCATTAAAGTTAATGATTATTAAAAAACTAAGAAATTATAAGAATCTTTAAGCCCGGTAATGAAAAATTTAAAGGGTGAGATGCACTACCCCTCAAATAAGGGGGCTTAAAAAGTATTTCATGCTTAATTTGGGGGTTGGGACTAAAAATTTCTAACAAAAATTTTCCTAATGAAACCAATAAAAGGGGTGCAAAAAGAAACATGACCTTCAACAGTTCCATTACCTTGTCGTAAAATAATCGCTCCCAACTACTACCAATGCAGTCGACACCAACAGTCCTTATCCAAACCCACGGAACAGAGACACATGAGATTCTCTGACGGCCATCACAAAAGTAATCACAAAAATAGGCGCAAGAAGCTACTCTAAGATGCAAAGCTCTTCCACTACACTGGGACTGGTCTGCCCTGGATCTACTGCCTCTTCCCATGGTCAGTTACGTACGTGCGAAAGTCAGTTCACACTTTACCATACCTTGGCTAATATTGCATTGATTACATATACCCTTTCCACCCGCCTGTAACGTGAAAATTTATGCCGCGTCCTGCCCTCATTATCGAAAAAAGCTTTTCTCCACTAATTGTGGTAAAAATTTTGTAGTTGAATGCTGATTTCATCCTTCTGCGTATTCGCCGCACACTTTAATCTCCCTTAATGATAACCTAACGGTTATCTTATCAAGATAGTGTTTTTTTGGAGATTTGACCTCCGCAGACAAATGCACGTCAAACAGAAAACAATTGGAAGACAAAACTATACGCACCACGGGCTTCTGACGTTTATGTTAAGTGTACTCAGGGTGACCTATCGAGGGTCCTGTGACGACGCACCTAGTCCTTACCTAGTTCACCAAAATTTCGTAGAGTGAAAAGCGCTACTTTAATATGATCAGTAGACGATAATTTGAGATATAAAAACCCCTGATCCACTGATTAGAATACGGCGAAAAAGCTGGCTCTACTTGTTGTACGTCTATATTTGTACAGAACACGAGATTGTGAGGCAAGCGCCATCTAACCAGAATCACGTTCCTCCTCTCCTTCATCACCTCTCTCTGCAGGGTGGCTTTCCTCACTGGAAACATGGATTTCTTCAAGCTGAAATACCTCGCCACAGGGCGGGCAGAGGAGTTCCACACGCTCCAAAATGTCACCTTTTTAAAAGAAAAAAGTTTAAAATAGGTGTCTTAATATGAAATAAAGCAAGGCAGATAAATTACCGTTTATACGTGCTGATTTTGCTGCGTCAATTGCCCTCAGGTAGCAGTGGAGATTATCCTCCAAACGCGAATCATCCCAGGAGAGCTGAATTAGCCATCAAAGTGTACAACTTTGTTGGAACCCAGATTCATGAGTGCATACTTCCCGCCATCTCGTCCTAAATACCCCTGGTAGATTTGTCTATGATAAAGATTACTACAACTAACGCCCCAGATGTCGTTTGGACTTATTCTACGAGTAAAGTCAGGATGCAATTAACGCGTTTCCAGGTGGAAAGAAACGATACAGCAGCATAGACAAAGGTTTCCTTCGACAGGTTAAACTCAAAAAAATCTGGGCTAGCCCATGAGATTTTGCAGATTGTACGAAAAAAAGTAGTTATTTGCGGATGTGACTTATCACTAAACGGGAGTTAGGATGCCAAATGACACGGCCGTAAAGATCAACACAAACTTTGGCTAGCTAGTGAACAGTAGCTTCCTTACATTTGAAAAAAAGAGTGCAGTGGTAGACTTTTATGCAAATCTCCTTAAAGAATATCATGGTGCATCAAAGCATGAATGAGTCTGTGGAGCAGACCGCAGCATGCCAGAAGGCAAGGACTCAGCTCACCAACTGACATCGAGGTTGTCTACTGATAACCGCTGGTGGAGATGTCATCCCACAAAATCGTCATAAAAAGTTAAAGATTTAGAAAAAGATAATTTTTTCTTCTATTAGAAACAAACAAGAACACTAATTCAAGAGGGATGGCAACCGTACATAACGCCTTTTTTAAAAAGGAAAAGCATACCCTACACAAGCCTATTCTGAGCAAAAATTTAAAAAAATACTACTAGAAGAAATGTTTGGAGGTGAAGCTGTATTCCACCCACCTGGCCTAAAACCATCTGCAGTTCGTTTATTTCTGGAACACCTTCCACAGGAACCGAGCTGAGAAGAACACAAATTTGCTGAGCTTTCAAAAGGTCAATCACATTATCTCCCATTCGACCTGAAAAAGTAGAAGAGGTTGGCCGTGGTGGAAAAAGCATGACCATACGGAGCTGAAAGTGGTTTATCAAACGCGCTTGGAAGCGAATCTGTACATGGGTAAGGCAATGACCCTCCTCATCAGATGTTACGCGCTTCCTGTTAATTCATGCGAATTGTCATCGCACGAAACCCTTTGTCGAAGGCACCTTGATTGCGGTGTGGAATTTCCTCGTTCCAGAAATAAAAACACTCGATTATATTTAATGAGTTTGTCATATCATCTACCTCGGAACATTCACATTGAATGTGTAAACATCACCAGGTTATAAGTCAACATTCCAGCCGACGATGAAGGTGTAACAATGAAAACGGGACACCAACAGATCTTTGGCAGCTCAACAGATCGTTGGAACCACAAACCCTTTTAGTGAGAAGAAAGATTGCTGCCAATTTTTACCTATTGAAGCAAAACAGCCGGTCACATTAATTTCCATCCCACTTTCCCTCCCCATCTCTCGCATTCACGTGCGATAATGGCCTGGAGGCATATAAAGGGAGGTGTAGAGAGGAAGATGAGACAGTCTCTTCTCCTCAACCCCCTCCATTTCTAAACGGGCCTCTTCCAGCGACTAAGTTTTGTGCCGAAGTGAAGCATGAGGTGTTGAGAACAAACAGGTTCACCTGTTTCTGAAGAGGAGGACGCTCTTCTTCCACACCCTCCAAGTGTGGCCTGCCGCATGTTACACATCGCAACAGTAATTGCTCACACTTCAGCAAGTGAACGATTCCGTCTGCAGTCCATCACACACTCGTAAGCCTAGCACAGTGATATGGGGACAATGTGACTTCCGTCTCAAAAGTGTGGTGTAGGTGGCCAAATGTATGCTCTTTCATTCACCCACTGCAGCAAAGGACCTTTCTTACCACAAGCCAGTCCAGTCACCACCAGTCAACCAGTTGGTCAGTGGGCAATCGAATACCGTCACATTCATCAAGTATGCATGGAGGCAAGTCTTGCAGAATTATTGCATTTGTCAGCACGTGCGTGGGTACAGCGTACTTGCTGTAGGTGTGAACGAATCAAAGGGTTCCTGAAAGGCCTTGACACATGACTGACCTTGGGCACCTTACTGACACTCACCCTGGCATAAAATGACACAATGGGAATTCTTCAGTTGGAAAGGTTAGGGAAGCCAGATCATTCACGAATACAAATGTTTGTGGATTACGAAGACGAAGTGAGGCCGACTGTTCTAGACCAGCTCAGCAGTACAGATAAAACCTTGAACATCAGGGCTTTCCAAACATAGAAAGCCGCATAAAAATAAATCTGCTTGTAATCCCTTAAAATTCATTCCTCCAACCTCTTTTCCAAACCATAAACCCTTTGTTCCATGCTCGCTTTGAAGTGTACCAAACAAGTCTTACAATCATGGCATAAACCTCTTCAATACGTTCCCAACGATGCTAATTTTAGATCTAGGCTGTCTTCGGTGTTAAAAAAGGTACTGAGTTTTGCAATTAAAGAAGGCTGGAGAAGTTAAAACTCACCATTTTTGGGTGTAGGCAAACGGTTGCGTAGAATCTTCCTAACCTTGTGTAGGGCTTCAGCGAAGTCAGGATGAGCAACAACATCATCGTACTCATCCCAGTGAAATGCACCCACCTCCAGGCGTCCAATAATGTCTGCACCTCCCGCAGCCACCGCACCCCATTGCGCAGTACAGTTATCAGCCACGGCAGCGTCCTACAAAAAGAATTCGCCCGATTGAACGAGACAATTATAAGCTGGTTCCTTGGCCTGATTCAAAAAACATCAACCACAGGAGTAACTTGATCACTCATTCCCAATTAGCTAAAGTAAGTGATAGATGATGGTGACCCATCGCTGACACTAACACTTACGGCACATTACTTTTATTCCTGCCCTGCGAGAGATTTTAGCATACTGAAACATAGCTGCAATGCAACAAGTGCGAGTCTTCCCGCGACAGTTCGATTAGTGCGTGGAATTCTTGTCTGGCCCCGAATGCCTGATGGGCGCATAACCTTCACGGGAGCAGAATACAGTCGCTCTTAAGTACTCACAATTTTGAAAAGGTGGCTCAATCTGAGTATCTCAGAATGGTTGAATGGTACTGAAAAACACCAGAACGACGCTTAAAGCATGATAAAGCGGTCAACTTCATCAAGCATACAAATCATCATCATACGGAGACTGGGGAAGCAAGTTATGGAAAAAAACATCTTCAAACTGAGCTACTTTATACTCTCAACGTAAATGTACGATCCATCTAATTGAGCTTGCACTAATAGCAGCAAACGCCTTTCTAGTGTGAAGAGAAATACAGGTCTTACGTTCCATTAGTTGGACTAAAAGGAAAGACGGGGCTCAAAAATGGGCCAAATTTTATCTCTAGAAGGTGATTTACGAGCACAAGCCTACCTCAGCCTGAGGTCGGCAAGAGAAAGGCAATTTTTGGGAGGATTGAAAATGAAATAAGGCTACCTAAAATGAAGAACAGATGGAAAAAACGGAAGAACGGATTTCAAAAAGGTCGGAATTTAAGAAGTGTGCAGCAGGTGATTGCTTGGTCAATTAGTAAGAACTAATACGCATAAGGGAGCCCTCAGTTGACTGCTTTCAAAAACACAGCAGTGAGCAGTGTACATTTGCATTCCTAAATGATCGGGCTTTCCTAACCTTTCCAACTGAAGAATTCCCATTGTGCCATTTTATGCCAGGGTGAGTGTCAGTAAGGTGCCCAAGGTCAGTCATGTGTCAAGGCCTTTCAGGAACCCTTTGATTCGTTCACACCTACAGCAAGTACGCTGTACCCACGCACGTGCTGACAAATGCAATAATTCTGCAAGACTTGCCTCCATGCATACTTGATGAATGTGACGGTATTCGATTGCCCACTGACCAACTGGTTGACTGGTGGTGACTGGACTGGCTTGTGGTAAGAAAGGTCCTTTGCTGCAGTGGGTGAATGAAAGAGCATACATTTGGCCACCTACACCACACTTTTGAGACGGAAGTCACATTGTCCCCATATCACTGTGCTAGGCTTACGAGTGTGTGATGGACTGCAGACGGAATCGTTCACTTGCTGAAGTGTGAGCAATTACTGTTGCGATGTGTAACATGCGGCAGGCCACACTTGGAGGGTGTGGAAGAAGAGCGTCCTCCTCTTCAGAAACAGGTGAACCTGTTTGTTCTCAACACCTCATGCTTCACTTCGGCACAAAACTTAGTCGCTGGAAGAGGCCCGTTTAGAAATGGAGGGGGTTGAGGAGAAGAGACTGTCTCATCTTCCTCTCTACACCTCCCTTTATATGCCTCCAGGCCATTATCGCACGTGAATGCGAGAGATGGGGAGGGAAAGTGGGATGGAAATTAATGTGACCGGCTGTTTTGCTTCAATAGGTAAAACACTTTGTACAGAAGTGGACTTCGTAGCAGGAAAAGGATTTGAAAAATAAAATGTAGCGTTTGGGATTTAAACTAGAGCAATCACCTCAATTTCATACAAAAGCATTCCTTGGTAATCTCGCAAAATAATCAAGCAGTGGGTTTAAATAGGGCTTCAGACTTGTTATCCCGTCTGAAAAGTAGGCCTACTCTCCAACCAGCAATTTTAAAAACTATACTACGCAACGAAACTCAAAGAGAACAGTTAAAACGGGTAATAAGAAAAGCTAATCAAATAATGATAGCGCAAGAGGCGATGAGAGCAAGAAATTCATGAATCCTTACGTTGGTGATAACAATGATGCGTCGTTTTGGGAGAAAGTCCAGCTGATGTGGCAGTGTCACAGAGGTCTCCAATTTGGAAATGAATTTATTCGCCTTCTTTGTCCTCTGATTCAGCATCGCCTAAGTTATTAAATAAAATGTTATTAGCTCCACAACCAAATTAGTCAACCCTCTTGATAAATAGTAGTGCCAACAATGAACTTTGTTATTTTCTAACTACATACACACAAAACAGTTAAAATAACAAGATTTTGTTGATTAGTAGTTACATCTCCATTGAATAAATCAACTTTAAGCGATAATACCAAAAGGGAAAATTATGAAAGCCGTATCATCACAAGGGATAAGAGCGAAATATATAAGTTGCCCAATGTCAAGGGTGTATTAGCTCAATTAAGAAACAAAATTTATGCCAAACTGATTCAGTTCTAGTATCTCTTTCAACTATTATCAAGTTACAGCAAGGTGTAAAGGCGTGGCCATTGCTTAAGCAACCAATTATAAAGGTCATAAGGAGTCAAAGTATTTTACAAAAACGGCAGACCCCTAACTCATACCGAGGATATCACGACAAAAGAAGGCGGCCAGGGGTATTATATTTGTTCGCTTATCTAGAGTACTACGAATTGGAAGTGAGGGAATTAGACTTCTTAAAAGCATTTCAAAACTGCCGTCAGACGTGCACCAAAACTGTGACAAAAGGAGTAAATCGAGGGTTGATTGTGGTAAATGAGTTATCGAGCAAAAATAAAATGATCGTCTGCCCACCTGGTTAAACCTTAGCCCACCCATCCATACCTTTATTCATGTAACTCAATCTGCCTATTCCTTTTCCCATTCATACAAATATCAACCAACACATTAGACCACTCACCACCAACCTATAGTAGTATTTCCCTAGAAGCAAAAAAAGACACCGGCACTTACTTTCACGTAGAGTGGATTCTCCAGACAATTAAACATTTCTGGCGCCGCCGCCTCCCGCAGCATCGCTATAGCATCACGCAGAGGCCACTGCCTCCGTTCGAATCGCTCAGAGAAGAAGACATTGAGAGTAGGTAAAGGGTGGAGACCCTCTACCCTCGCCTCTGCCGCCCCTTCTGCTTCCCATCTGGCTCGCAAAGACGCGGCGCGCATATTTGCCACAGACTGGCGCCGTGACGTCGCCTTAGAGCTGGTATTATCAAGGCTAGAATGCACCCGAAAACGCGGACTGTTATTTTTTGGAAGGCCGGTGCTGGTATGGAGAGATCGGAGGGCGAAGAGATAGTGGAAGCGGCAACCGAGGTTGAGAGTCATGAAGCTGTAAACTGTAATGACACGTGTCAGTATTACCAGAATAGTTGCATTGCTTTTATTTTCGGACAATTATTACACTAGAACGGCACATCTAAGTTTTGTCAGTCCGCCCTCGCCTGAGACTGGTGGGAGTCATATTTACTCAGCTGAAAGCATTCAAAAGGAGGGCTTATAACTTTGGAGATTCAAAAAAGGGACTCCTTGTAAATAGCCAATGAGGGTGGCAATGTACGAAATGGAAAAACGGAGAGTCAGACCGAGGAAACACCACGCAATGAGGACTCAAGATCCCGAGTGAAGGTAGCTACTTCACGCAAATATTTTAGCGACAAGTTTCAGCAGAAGGGAACTACTTCAAAGGCAGTTTAACGCACGCAGAGACAAGTGGCTTCTTTTGGATAACTAATGGAACCTTAAACGTAGTCAGCATTAGTGGTATTAATAAACGGCGGCCACTGACACAATAACAAAGGAGAACGCTGAAAACAATGCACGAAGTATGACAGAATCTAGATTTTAAATCTTCCAACTACAGCGGTAATTATCAGCTCTGTACATACTGTCTACACTTTCACTTCTCTCAAGCCCTCAACACCGTCAACGCGACTTAACTATGGGCCGCTTTACTAAAAGTAGTGAAAAATGAAAGTTGTATGGTCATAATAAACAGAAATATGGTCACGTTATAGGAAAACACGTTTAACGACTAGTTATTATTCCAACAGTGATGATATTCCCATGTTGAACTCTAAAAAATAAAATCCCTTAGCAGTTATAACTGAGTAGCCTAAACAACGTAATGATCGAGTAAACACCGATAGGAAAAGACAATGTGATTATAGCAAATAAATGTAATGATTGAAAAAAAACGTCAGAAGAGTTATATTAATGGGTGCTCACCAGCCGACTTTTATGAGACTACTTCATAAAAATACAGTAACAGTGTAGCTTTAATCAGGCGCAATAATAACTGTACGGCTGTATGATTTACGATTTATAAACTACGACAGTTTATCTTGTATCGCAAAGAGAATCAACCAAAATATACGCGTAAATCCCCACCCGTGCAACAGTTCTGTATTCAAATAAGCAGCAGTAAAGTAGAAAGTGATTTATGTCGCCTGTAATATGTACCAAGTAGGTGCCAAACTTGACGTATAATTTCCAGATACAGCAAGAGAGTTATCCGAGTGTTAAACCCAGCAAACTTTGGAAGAGATAGGCCACGCTAAAACAGAGGGAGTCGAAAGTGAGCTGAGAATAAAATGCTTTCGTACCAAGATGGCCTACCAACTTGCATATGCGGCCCCAATGCGTCAGCAAAATAAAAATACGCGCACTGAAATAGGCAATATAAATAATATTCTTTAATGCCATGATTTAGGCGTCGTCTATAGGCGGACTTAAGAATAATTAAACAAACCCTGTTTTGCACGAAAATATTTTTTGCTTGTGTGTTGTTTATACATTAAAATGATTTTTGCTTGTTCACTCGTGAGAAGGACGCATTGCCTTTACTAAAGTTCTTCGAAATCCTTACACTTTCAAATTAGGGTTTTCATCCTGCGCGTCCGTAATTTATTATGCATTAATCACGGTGAGGTATTCCTATTCTTCACTGTGCGGATATTCAAACTATTTGGTAAGCCGGGTTTGTCGCAGTTTCGGCATAAGTCAGATTTATCAGTTCTCTGCGGTTATACCTTTTTTATTCCAGTATTGGATACCTTGCTTACTGATCAGTGTGCGCCTACACAACGTACTTATTACTCTATTAATCGGATCAACACATTCTCTAAACTTAAGCATGGATAGGTGGCAGTGTAGTATCCCGCGACTTCCATGAATGCAGAGGAGGCATACACATTCAGCAAAGAGAGGGGTTTAAGTTGCTGGCGTTACAAGGAAGTCTAGCCCATTCGGAATGAGCAATGTGGCTACTCAATTGGCCGTAAACGAAACCCGCATTTAATCAAACAAGGTGTTACGACCAGGCCCTTGGACCATAACAAAAATCGCTGTCAAACAGACTAATATGACTGACTCATATTCTGTCTCAGATATAAGAAGACTCATTGTCGCAGTGTTTGCAAGTGACTAAAAATTCCTTTTGCCTCACACCAGGCTTTCAAACGAAAAGTGGGCTGCTCATGTGATTGGTATTGCTAAATTGGTACAAGTGCGGCCTTTAACTGCTTGGTTCTTGTAAACCTATTTTTACTACAGAGAGAGAGAAGGAGAGCCTAATCATGAAGTCCAGAAAGGCCTTTGAATGTTGATGCGCTTACATTTGAAAACGCGCATAAGTCGGCAGCAGGAATCCTTATTATGTAATTGAGGTTGACCTAGTCAGCTAATTTTTTACGCACCATGCTTCCTTTACCTCAATTTGTCTGCTGTCTACCAAGATAATGAAGTGGCGCAGTTTAGCAAAAAAATGTTTCTTTCCCAGCTAACAGCGAAATGTGTCTCAAGATGATTTTATTACTTCCCTTCCCTTCTGCCATAGTTTAGATTAAAGCTTTTATATTAAAAAAGGAGTTCTGGTAGCATGGTCTACTTTTACCTTGCCAAGTGGTCTCTAAAATATGGAAGCATGGCGGGAACAGTCAAAGACACTCCACCGTGTTCTCTTGCATTTTAGTAAGGTTTCACTACCCCTTGCAGTGGTTTGGGGTCGTAGATACAAATTGCTTACGAGCATGACTGCTGCTTCACGAAACGCCAACCATCAGGACGGAGATGGCAAGTGGCAACCACCAAATCATCACCATTTCTCACTGATGAGCGTAGCGTCTACGAACTGTGGTTTTACACCTTCATCGTTCATCATCAAGCGCTGTCGCATTTTATCCTCATGTCTGCCATTTCTTGCTGCGCGTAGTACCTCCACAGTATTGTTGCCCTTTTGTGCACATAATCCAAAGCCACAGCCTAGCTCCCTCCTCTAAACCAAACAGGAACGTTAGGCTTAAATTTGACAAGCTGGGTAAATTGCCATTAATTGTTTTACGTTGGGAGTAAAGTAAAATGCTTTTCTAATCCATAGCTAAAGGTGATTCCTTAAGTTTACTTTAGTCAATTCCCCCTTTCCCCCTATTTACTTCTTTCTCTTCTTTTTTTCATTAAGAGCACAGGGAAGGTTGACAGACACGAGACGAAAATAACTATGACGAGGGTGTCTTGGAGTCCGGAGAGCTGCCTCTTCCGTCCACGACCAAATTCAAATTGCTCTCCTGCCTGTCGCCTAAAAGGTCCATTTGGCAATTGCAAGTAATGCATCTACCTCGCTGGAAAGCACTTTTACCGTTTTCTGCCTGTTGATCTACTCAGACGGATTCAAGAGGGAGACGGGAAAGAGGCATTTTAAGGGCATCATTTAAAGAGCCTACTAAATTTAAAGTGATTGTAGGCCATCAGGTGAAAGCTTCATTTCTTGTTCTTAGTTCTCAAGGCAAGAAGTGAGGAATGTTGCTTGGACAATACGATGTTAATATGAATATAAAGAGGAGGCAGTGGCCACCTCCTGTTCACCAGGACTCTATTGCGACCCATTTTTTCAACCAATGCAACAAATGCGGAACAGGTGGGATTCTGAGCCTCAGGAACGTAACTAATCACTGCTCGACCTTTTGACCCCGCAATGCAAAGGTTATCACCAGACCATTTAAAATGCATGGCGCGATTTTTAGTGCGTGCGTGAGAGTCGTTTGAAAATAAAAAGATGGAAAGACATATAAAAGGAGGCCGTAAATTTTCTGCCCAGTGCAGATGGCTAATATAAACTGCACTGAGGATAACTAAAAGTTTTCGATAAATTATTCAATGGCAAGCGTTTAATTTCCTTTGTCATTCAAGAAAGAAAAATTCTTTCTAAACGCAGTTGGCTAAACTTTGACTGCTTTGACAGAAAATTTTTGCATTGCTAGAGCCAGACCAGACTTGGTTCGTAAAGTTGACTAGCTCCAGTTGCATCCCTTAAAGCCATCGCAGTACTAAAGCACCAAAGTCCGTACAAAGCCTCTAATTGCCTAGTGTCGGGCAGTGGTGTCTATTTTTTGCCTTCTAGAATTGCGTTCTTTATTTAGCTCTAATGAAGCTAAATGGAGAACTCTCAGTAACTGAGCCCTGTTGCTCAGTGCACCAAAATACGCCTCCCTTCTTACTAATGGCCTAGTGCCAAGTAGGCTGCCATAATGCTAATAATACAAAGTATTTTTGGGGCAAACTCACAATCATTTGTGCTGATAGACGTGGGAATAAGCATAAATAACCCAGAACATTATAGATAGCACCCCGGTGAACCTTTTAGGTCAACTTTATGATGAGAAATGGTTGAGAATATAGGTACTACGACAGTGCTGTTAAAAGACCCAAATGGAGGAATAATCGCTTTCCTTTCGCAAGGATAATTTCTACAATTTCTGGAAAATTCCCACCTCTTTAGCAATCACTGTTAGCAAAATGAAGTATATGTTGGCGTTGCTAGTTTACTAGTGATTCATCTGAATATTCTAGGTTTTTTTCGACCTCTTCAAGTTTACTTTTAATCGAAAAGAGTCGGATCAGCGGAGTGCGTGTAGACGGACGGGAAAAACTATATACTAACTTTACCGTCAAATGTCTGCCCAATATGGATCAAATCTTGATGTGTTAGTCACCACGACTCTAAAGGGCCCAGTTTTTTCCTTAACTTGAGGTGTCCTGATGAGATTTCTGCAAACTGGCAGAAAGATGCACGCCCCTCTCCTCTTTGTCTATCGGATAGTTGACGGCCTGAAGATTGAGAGATTACTGCGTTCACTAAGTGATCATCATCACTGGGTTCCCTATGGCAATGAGGCATGTAGCCCTCCTGTCCTGCAATTATGTTCCAAGCAGACATCAAATCGCCTCTGGAAGCCCAACAAGACATCCAGGCATGGCAAATAAAACAAGTGGGAGACGATCACGGAAGTGTAGCATGGAGATCTTGCAAATTCCAGCCGCAACAAGGCCAGTCTGCAGCTCACCACACCCAATCCTCACAGGCAGGCTTTCTTGTCTCTTACCAGCCCTTGATAGAGTAGCAGAAGGGTAGTAAGCATAAAAACTTTAATCAATAAATTTATTTTTGCCTAAATCTTTCGGACACTTATTTTAAAGGGCATTCAGCACAGATTCTAAGCAACGGCCACTAGTTATTTTTTTAATTTCCCACATATAATTTATTCAATCACTATTTTTTACTAATAAGGGTAGGGCATCGAGAGCTGGAAAAAAATGTATGAAGAGATCAATCACACACTGGTGGACTGTGGGTTGAATTTTGCTTTAAAAATCTGACATCCCCACTTAAGGGGATTTGCATAAACCTTTAAGCGTAGCCGTTCGTGTCCACGTTGGATGCATTAACTATGAGATCTTATGATATTTCTGGAGTACTTTATTGAAGGTTAAAACATACTAACAAATAATTGTTTAATGGTAGCTAACTTAGATACAAAATTGTATGTGGATCTGAAGTCAACTCAGGTGCTTTCCTTTTGTTACTCTCTGGTGCAAAAGGTTTCGCGTCCATTCTTCAGAATGCTACCGCTAAATCCATACTCCTAGTCAAGCGGGATATTCAACAGAATTTTATTGTCGTCTAGACGCGTCTTAATGCTGGCGTGCTCATGTTGTCTCGATGCGGTGTACCAAAAATATGCGTCCGTGAATTAAGCAAACACTTAAAGGAACAAACACAGTAGAGCTCACGAAAAGCTTTTTCAAAAATTAACAAACTAATCTGACTAGTGGATAAAATGTCTTTCATCTTCACAGTGTCTTTGAAATGCAGTTCCAGTTGCATCGGGTACACATGAAATGAATTCAAGATCTGCATTAGGGTTTGTCTATTGGAACCAACCTTCCTAGCCTTAAGGGCAACAATAAGCAAACTATCTCAAAATGACAAGTGTCAACGCATTTTTATACGCCACTGCAAAGGAGGGCATAAGATTTAGCAAAGAAATTGTCATTTAATCTGTTAACCTTCAATTCTTATTGGTTCCGCATCACGTGATGACCCAAATTCCACCAATGAGTCTCAGGGATCGCACACGATTGGTCAACCAAAGACGATTAAATTCTGGCCATAAGGGGATATCACCTCTATGTCAAGCATACACGTATTAACACACTGACAAATGTCTTCACTTGTGGTAACGTCGAACTATCATGAAGAGAGAAGACGTTCCGTTCTGCCAACAAACACTCCCAGCAGTCTACGACCCCATTCGTCAACCTTTGAACCCGATTCCAGCAGCTTGGATGAGTCAATGGGCTCCACCCTTCTTCAAAGTGCTAGTTATGCGGCCAACAACTTTCGACGCATGTCCCGAGTGTTTAGAGATGAAGGACCGACAAAAGGTTTCCTGCGAGCCGCCATGGGTGATTCAAATCGACCAAGGTACATGCAGTTAGCGATGGAGAACGACGAGCTTCATGCAGAGTGGAAGAGGCTAAAGGGTTATGCGCAGAACTTTAGAGAGGAGTACAAAGAGAGCAAAGCGGCGATGATGCTGGACCCCTATAGGCGGTACAAGCGACTATGTGCAATGGTGAAGAAGTTGGTGCTGCATTTACGATTGAACGATGCAGCACCGCTTTCGGCTTCTGCCTCGAGTAGGGGAAGTGGACACAAGAATAAACCGAGTTTTTCTGGCGGTCAGGTGCTTCAGAGCTACGTGAAGGAGAGAGAGATGAGGCAAAAACACACAAATATGTGCGACTGTAAGTCAGACTATCTCTGGTACTCTTCTTTTAAGTCGTTTTTATAAAATTTAATAGATACTTTCACCGGAAATGCATTTATTAATTAAATTCTTATTTAATGGAATTTTTCGATTTATGAATTAGCCTCAAGACTTCCACCATGGCTTTGATTGACCTGCTACTTTGAGGCATTGAATAAATCTCGCAGAGTATCTGTGCAGAGAAGTGGAATTCGCATTGTCAGAAAGGCAAACCTTTTAGCTAAGCTCCTTTATTTATCAGTAAATAAACTCCTTATTTCTACCCCTAATTGAGTGACTGTTTTGGGAATAGATTCAATTCACCAAATTCACCTATTGGTTTCCAATACAATTTCCGCTTTATGATAAAGGAGAGGAGTTCAGCGATGGACTTCTGAGTAGTTAACAAAAAAACCGACTTGTCAATTTCTATGGTAAGGAAAAAATTTAAATTGTTGCGGGTTGCTCCGTCCAACGGGTTAGCATTTAATTTTTTTAAATGTTTTTTGCTCAAAAAAAGCTTAGTTTGTGCATGGTAAAACTTTTAAACTTTTGATGAAAAGCGCTTTGGAAATAAGCAGGGCACACCAAACCAAACGCATTTACCTGGTGTATGGTACACGCGTATGCCTGAGAGATCAGAAATAAGTAAACCATCACAGTTGAGGCAAATTATTGCTCTGAGATGACAATGCTCCTTTAAAACCAAAGCAGTAAAAGTTTTTAGCAGACCAGAAGCTAACTGGACTGAGGTGTGTGTGGGGGGGGGTTTGGAAGTCACAAATACGTGTCGCTATTAGCAAGCTTGCTAATTTTAGCATTTAGAGTAAAACGTCCAAAGCATGATAGAATGATTCGCTCTATTTTGGATGATGCGATGGCCCCTGTAACTTGTCATCGTGAGCCGAAGTGACAGAAAGTTGAGGATTTGAATAATGTATCCTTCCACTATTAACATGTACTAAACGGCGGTATAAGTAGTATATTTATACCTATAACTCCGAAATTGTCCTGTCCAGACAAAAGATGGCTTTGGCGTAGCAGTCTTCCAGGATATGATGGCACAGCTCTTAGGCATTAAAATGAGCATAAGCTATCATCGCTGTGTTGCTTTGCTTAAGGGCCTGAAAAGTTTCTTCTTGTCATATTTGCTCTGCAAGGTTTGTCAAGTAACAGTGGAACAATCCACCACAGTCTGTTCGTGCCAAGTGGAATAAACTCATTCGCTTAGTCTGCTCCACAGCTTTTCTCGTTGATATAGACATTAAACAATTCACTTGAAGTATTGAACAGGCTCTTAGTTAAAAAGTAGAGGATGCTTCTTAGCGTAGTGGTTTGTTTAGCTATGGAACAGACATTATGACACAGAGAATGGACATGAAGGAGGACCTGGAAGGCTATTAGCATACTTGGAAGCCCGCAAGGTGTACCCGAGAATTTAGCTACCGAATGAAAACCGATTAAATTTCTTTGGCTGATACCTAATCTAAAATTTTGAGTACTTTACTGTCGCATTAACACAATTTTCTTTAACTTGCTGACTTTAAGAATTAACTCTACTTCCCAATCTCAGTTCAATTAAGAGTTAGGACATTACTAGCCCTTTAAGAAAAATCCAACAGTCCAGCAATAAATAGGGTCCATTCACTTGCAAAATCTTGATTGCCAGATGGACTTAATGAACACTTGGCATGGTGGAAATTTAATCATTTCCTTGTAGCCATGACGACGGAGCAACTGGCACGAGAAACGGAGAAGTTGAGGGAGAAGAACGACGAATTGCAAAATCGCATTGACTTGCTCATTGACGGCATAAATAGGCTGAGCACCGCCTACGAGGTATGCAAACGATCGTCTCCCTTCCTACGCTACTACCACCTTAAGATTGCCGCCAAAGCCTTCATTGAGAGCACATGTCTCGACAATTGACAGGACCGGCGGTGCATTGCCTTGTACCTTTTCAAAATCACTCCACTCCTTGCTGCACTTTGGTTGTCTGTTCTGAGTCGCTTAGCCATTGAGTGGCTGTCAAACCTGACTTCCCACTGTCTGAATGAAAACTGTGGGTATTTGTATGCATTGCATCGACATGTATTTGTCCTGTGTAATAAAATTGTTTAAATGAACAATTGTGAGTGCTTTTTAGTCTCCATGGTCTGTTGGTGGTGGGACAATTTCTATTCGGATTTTTTGTGTTGTTTTTAACCGAAACTCGATAATGTTCCTAGAATGCCCATTTCCACCCTTTGGGCCATGCAAATTTTTTGAATGTGCATTCTTTTTCAATTCATGTAATGCTTTAATCGATGCTAGTGGAGGTAAAGGCTGACGAATTGTAGCTGAGATTTTAGAGTCAAACGAATTTTATCCCTACATTGTTTCACGGACCCTGTCGGCCAGTAACGGAGAAAGGTGTGCATCACTTTATCCAACGGTTTCGTAACTATGAACGGTAGCCAAGTAGAAAGGCTTAGGTAGCTTATAAACTCTTCTTTTGCATAAATATAACTCTTGGGTGGAAATGAGGGTGGAGTCTTAAGGTTGTGCAGTGAACAGTAAACTGTTTGTTTGGTCGAAATTTGGTTACGAAAACCCTTCTTTGTTAATTTACCCGGTAAAAAAGAAATGCTTAAGTCCCTATTGTTCATTTTTACATGCTGACGTTTGCTATATTCCAACGCAACTTTTACCTCACTCTCCTGAATATTATCGTGCAAAAAACTAAACTTATGATTGAGATGAGAACAGTTCTCCTCGTCTTTTGGCAATTCTTTATGCAACTCAAGTTGCTTTTATTACTTCTGGACTTTTACAATTTTTCAAGATTTTGCAACGTTCGTCTCACAGTTCGTAGGGGCAACAAACTCGAATGGCATTCACCGAACTCATCAAAATGGCAGTTGATAAGGCACCCAAGCAACAGGAACATATAAAAGCGTAGTCAAACGACAAATAATTGTAAATGCGAAATCTATGGAACATCTCGAAAGGCGCATTGAAGCATTGCTTTTGGCCGCACCGAAAACCATACGGACATTTTCGGACACCTGTCATAAGCCTGTCTAGTCCACTCGTTACCGATGATTTAGTAGCTTGTTTCGAACGTATCAAAGGCGCATTTCCCCTACAACTTTGTTTTCTAGTGAGCACATTGCTTGGAGGCTTGAGTATGCTACTACCAAGTTATCTCTTACCAAATGCTACTTATATCATATTTCAGATACTTCGCAGAAAGGCAACTTTAGGTCCGAATTAAACCGAAGCCCACACAAAACTGCACTGCAAAGTCAACTTCGTTGTCGGACTTTTGTGATGTACCCTGGTGCATAGGTCCCTGAGGCGCAGTACGTCATGTTTGAACAAAGGGTTGTAAGCAATTTTCTGCACAATTTTTTTAATGTCGCACGACAGTTTGTTTTCTTAGAATGGGGTAAGCAATTGAAGGTTCAACAGTTAACTACTATTATTAATTATTATTGCATCATTGCATCTGGTCGGCCAAAGTATTACGATTAACTTCCGAACCTCCCTTTCATGATTGCATAAATGAGTAGCCATTGTTTCTACTTTTTGTCCCAAAATTTGTCATTTGCTGTTGGCTTGATGCATCGATGGATGTTCCCTCAGAGGAATCAAATCACACTTCTTCAATGACTGAAGTCTGAGCAGTTTTTCTCGACAGGGAAAAATTCATATATTGCGCTGACATTCGCAGGGTCAGGAAATCGGACGAAAATGTCCTCGCGCTCATTCAACGCCTCAGCAATGGTAAAGCTAAAGGTGAAGTAGCTAAACAGTTTCAAAATTCATTAATCAAGTCACTTTAAATTTGCTGTATCGTAGGCGGCCAAGTCCTTCCCTCAATGTGCGAAGTCCTTCATTAGTAGGTCGTCGAGGTGGAGATCCAGCCTACTGAGTGTGAAGGGCTTTTCTGCCCAGGTCAGTACAAAATGTCCATCAGAACACAGCAGTAGTAAAATACTTTACAGTGTAAGGGAGCACAGTAAGGGAAAACCTGGCCTAGACGCTATTTTTTTAACACTTTTATCCTCAAATTTTTAAACAAACTTGTTTCAATGGACACTCAAGGACTTCTTGCGTTTGCATAAAGTACAATTATTAATTATCCTTGGGACCACACCAAAATATTATGTGATTTTATCTTTCCTGGGGGAGGAGAGAGGAAGGGGAATCCGGTGTGTTTTGGATTTGTTTAAATAAATTATACTGCACTTCTATTTAACTTTCCCAATAAAAACTCGCAAGCGTTAGCCTTGATCCAACTCATAAAATTGTATTTCCACTAAAAAACAAAAATTTTACAGCCCTAAAAATACACCATAGGTTTGAACACAAGTCAAAAAGATTATTTGTGGAGAAGATACTAATTTGTGGCCTTTTCGCTTGCAAAGCCAACAATGTGTTTACTTCCGGACCTCTGTGTGTGTGTGTGTAAAATCAAATATTAAGATAAATTTTTCGCTGCTCCAAGTCGTGTATGAAAAGTAATAAAGCTGCAGCCATTCTCAGAAAACCATGATATTGGGAAGGCAATCAAACAAAATGAGCTTACAAAGTTGTCGCCTCTGTCACTCTCTGTAGCATTCCGTTGACTACGTGGGACAACAAATAAGATGAATAAGTTTTTTCGCATAGAATTGCTTGTGGAGCAGCGTGTTTTTTATTTTTTTGTTACCTAGCAATGTGCCTCCATTCCAATTAGCTAAGAGAAAGGTATTTTCGCATAACGCTTAAAAAGGACCAAATAACGAAGGGTGTGAATCTATGAAGCAGCAACGCCGCCTCCGCTGTCAAGCGACTTCTTAAACTGTTGTCTATCCACAGTTGGAATTACCTGCCCCGGCCTCTGCATTTGGTACTGGGTCCACGGAGACGGAGTAGCCTTAAAGCGGTGCGAGACAGGACACACCAGTACCGTCGACATCACAAGGAAGTTAAAGCATCGTGCGATTCACCTAAAATCCTGAGATCCTAAAAATGAAGGATTGTTTTACAATTCAACGGACGACTTAAGGTGGTACTGATAATTCCTGCCCCGACTTGAATGCTAAAATCAGAAGTAAAGAAGGCACTTTGTGGCAATAAAGCATTTTACGATTGCAACAATGTTAATTCTGTAGACTAGAGAGGTAATAAAACTTCGTGCCTGCTACTGATTTGCAAAACTGTTTGCAAATTTAATTTAATTCTACCGATCATTGCACGTAATAAAAAGGAAGCCTATTTTTTTAGCAAAACCAGCAGCAAATCTCCTATGGTCACGCCGAGGATGCAAATGCCTCTGGTAAGGAAAATCACAAAGCATTAAAAACTGAGTACAAAATGCTGTTTACGTTAATAAATAAATTTTTTACTTTTAAGGAGTTTTGAATATCTTGAATTAATTCTCTTTTAGCCCTAACCGTTCATCCATAATTTGCTTGGGATGCATTTCTCTAACTTAGCATCATGTTTTGGTAAGAAAGTGAATAAATAAAGCGATCTTGGTGAGCCTGGGCAGGCGCTACAACTTCATCCCACAAATCTGGGAGTGGATAAACTGCCATCTGTGGCATGTGTCAAACGCGAAGGTACCCTCTATTTCGTAATATTTTATTGCAAAAATCTAGAATGCGTAATCCACCTTGTGAATCAGCCTGACTCCACCTACCCCTCCTGCTAATCTTTAAATCACTAACCAGAAGACGAAGCGCCTCGCCTTCTTGCTCCTCCCTTCCCCTCTCCTCCTCTTCCTCTTCTTCTTCTCCTCTTCAGTTAAACCTAATGAGAGGGCAAACACAAATTTCGCAATTTTCGAGGTCTTCTCGAAGCCACGAAATCTAGAGGAGATGGTTTTAAGAGACATGCAAAATTACAAGAGTGCTTAGCTTAACCTCTCGCCCTTTGAATAAGCACGATGGGATATTGTTATTCGGCATTCTGGTTTAGATCAACCACTCCCAGATATCACTGTTAAAAAGAACCTCTTACAGGGGACTGCCGAATTACTTCAGCCTTGTTTTTTTAAAGTAAGCTCTACACTAAGGATTTTTCCTTAATTATTCGCATAGCTCACAAATCTCTAAGCTTAACGCACCCTTTTTAAACTGTATAAGGTAGACGATTTTGAGGTATTTTATAAATGATTTGATAAGTTGACCGGTTTTGAGGGTGCATTCCTATCCACTCTTGAGTAAGCAGGTGAAAGCCTTCCCATCCAACCATTTAGCGATCTCGCGTCAGCTCCCAAGAAGAGCAAAATGGACCTTCATTTGTCGAATTGTAGCCCCTTTTTAGACTGCAAAAACACTTTGCATTGTGCTCGCAGTTTACTGTTTTAGTCTCTTGCCAAAGAATAGAAAAAATCTTGTGTGAACGAATGTCATTGAGCTGACTTTCCATTCTAGTATAAGAAAATTCGATAGTTCTTCTAAATTAAACAGCGAAACTGTTTGAGACTTTTTCCAACTGCCTCACAAATATCTCCTCATTCTGATGGAAAGTCTATTTTCAATCCAAGAATGCAATTTGTATTTGAATTAGTGCGTTAAGGAATAACAAGTATGGAACAACATCAAGAGAACCCACATGCAAGGGAGGTTGTGGTAAGTTTAAAGACAGTAATCAATCTTCTCTGGTACTGCATCCCGTCTTGTCCTCCATTTTGCGGTGTTTAAGTAGGAGGTCTCAATTTGGCTCCTTTTCGGTGGTGGTGGTGGCGGTGATGGCGGTGTTGGCATTTTTCCTTCGTCGTTTCCTCTTTCTTCCTCTATCTCTTCATCCTCCCCGTCCCGATCGAAAGCCGGATGTCTTACCTTTTTCTCTGCTGATGACTGATACAACATCAGAGGAATGTCTAGACGTGGTCCACTCTTGCCTATCGCCTGGCATAACATCTCACAGAAAACCTCTGCAAATCGTCGCTAAAATAAATAGAAAATTGCCTAATTTGATGGGAAGCTGGGTAGTTGGAAGATGTAGGTGTTAATATAGGGCCGAAACGTATAAAAATTATGCTACACCAAGCGTTTCGACTTTGCGGGCTCAAAAAGACGCATTAACGTGGTAATACAAAATGCAATAGTAAGTCAAAAGTGTGGCTGCTTAATGCTATTTATTGGGTCGGTATTTGAGACAATGAATGAGATGTTAGCCAACTGCTGGAAACGCCAACGATCCCAGAAATGGGGCTCCTATTCCGCCTTTTTTAAAGTTTGTGAAGTTTCCCTTCCCTCGGATGCTCTATAAATATCGCTGATGCCCACTTAACTGGTCAATATTGTACATGCCTTGTGTCCACAATGCGTTTAGGGGTTAAAGGCACGAGGTTTGGATCGCCTCATGTCAAAAACAGGCGGTCAACTGCTATTTACTCACATCTAGAGCTTCTAGTCTTACAAAATTGTTACCAATGTCTTCACCACTCAATCTTGGTCCTAGTTGAAATCTTGATAGCATCCTTCAGAAGTGGCGTGAACTTTGAGGACTAAAACAAAATCGTTAGATTAAACCTATGCCCTCAGTGATCCTTTGCGCGCTTCTACAAGATTAACAATGGACGGCAATGGACGCTGGGGTCTCCAAAGACTCTCATATTGACCATTGCTGTTAGGTGTTAGTATAGCCTGCCATCGCAACCACAGACCTGGCGAGGATGAAATCTCCCACAGCTAACAGAACGTGTCTTCCGAGGCCTACAAACCAGCAGCGTCACCTGCTGGGCGGTCTTTTGGATCAGGATAGAAGTTTGGCCTCCAAACATTGTCGGAAAACGCCATATAACCGACACTCTTAGTCATTCAGTCAGTTTCTCAACTAAAATGCGTCAGGAACTCTACCTGGCTTTGCTTTTTAGACGTCTAATTGAGAGCGAAACCCTACACCTCCCTGGTAGACCCCTCTGCACCGCTTTTCAGGATCAAGCAAGCCGTCGTATTCCTTATCCTGCGGGTAGCAGGCAAACTTGATGGCCTTCCATGCAGCTACGTCAGTGATATATAAAAAAGCTTCTCTAAACCTTCGTTCCTTTTTGCTGCAAAACTGAGATCAGCAGAAGAAGAGATGACTTTGTTAAAAATCTTTACAGGAAAAGAAACCTGAATGGTGTAATTTGATACATACCCAAGACTAAATTGGGACGTGATGCTTAAAGCTACTCCTTCGTAACACCAAATAACAAAGGGGGTGGTGTTTTAGGAAAGCAATGTGCGGTGATAAGCAAGGTGTCTTGGAAACGAAGCCATAGTCATGAAGGCCTCAGATATCCACATTAACCGCCACATACGATGCGGTGACGGGTTGTTCCACCACTTAGCCATCGCACATTTGAAGTGATTAACCACTTCAAAGTCGGTTGGCCTTATGCCCATTCGCCGGTAATGAATAATCATTTGTATGAGCACTCAACGCTGGTGGCACTTGATTTTGAAGGCCTGTTCCATGCTTAACTAAAGGTTCACCTACATAAAAAAACTAAACTTTATGTAAGAATCCTGAATGAAATCAGTAACGGGCTTGAAATCTTGGTTAAAAAATCATTTCTTGCATTCTATCCAACCCCACAACGTAGTAGTTGAAGAAGAGAGTGTAAGTCCAAGCGGTGATAGTGTGTGAGGTGAATGCACTTGCACTATCTTTAAACGCTTTAATTTCATTATTCCTTCTTGAAAAAATTAAGTGGTCCTGTTTTAATTTCACTACTCCCTGTGGGACCAAAATATGCATTGATACATGGTTCAAAATCTCAACCACTAAAATAAAAGGCGCAACTGTCAATAAAGGCGGAGTGCTATGGACACTGTAGTAGGAGGTAAGCGTTCTGTTGTAAGGGATATAACCGTGCAATTTTTTGCTGTGGGTCACTTAAGCTGAGACCAAATCGTTGGATTATAGTGGGTGGAGCCGAAAGCAAAATGCACACATTCCAAACTGCGGACAATTAAACAGCGGTAGGGCACTCTAATGCTCACCCTTCTACCAATTCGTTGGCATTTGAGAGAATCAACTCTACAAAGCAAATACGAGTGATCACGACACTTGAATTAGGTGATTGTTTTTAATCTTGTTTTAATCTCTTACCGCCTCATAGCCTAATTAGTAGGTCAGAATCTTTTTTTCCGACAACTATAAGCTCACATTTGGTAGAATTGATGAAGAGAAGGACGACGACTAATTAGTCATTCATGGATTGGTCGATTTTTTCCAGAATAAAAATAAAAGAGTATAAAATCATGCCAATTTTATTTTACCACGCGCTGACGCTCTAGCCTACTTGTATTTTAAAGCTGAGGCCTCGCACTGTAATATTATGGAAACTGATAGAGGCACTTATTAAAAGAAAGTGCTTAGAGGTGCTGTGTGAGTAAAACATGAAGGGACAAAACCGCTTGTTAGGTAAATAACAACCAGTCGTATAAAAGATAATTAAAAAGTCAAACAAATTTTACTGAGTTTTTTATAATGCACATGTCCTTGGCAATATCTGTCGAAATGCGCGCTCGTCGCGGTGGAAGTAAGGAAGAACACACTTTAGCTCTCATCCAAGTCTCAATACTGGCGCATCCAGTCCACCGCACACACACAAGGTCAGAACAGTTTGATGCAGAAGATGTCGTGCTCGTCCTCCAGGTGTGCAATGGCTGTGTGTTCGCGCTTTATCGTTCACGGGCCCCTTGATGCTTCTTCACAAGCTGTCCAAGGATTGCTTTTGGCTTATCGGTAACATAGTCGACGACCTCGTGACGACGTCTTCAATGCCAACATCGTCCGGCGTCTCAAGTTAGTTGACTAGTCGTGCAGTACGACAATGCATTCACGTCACGCTGGTAGCGTTAGTGGAAGTGAGAAGTGGTAAGTTGACTGGTGTCTGCCCTTGATGCATGTGGAATGCTTTCGTCAGCCTGACAGCCACCACGACTTCCCTAGTTAATGTGATTATTGAAGGACTGTCATCATAGCCATTGGTTTTCTTTGAGCAAGCATGCTATGCTGAGAGTATGGCACATGCTTAGAGACGCATTCAAAGAGATGCAAGCAAGAGATTGCATGTAGTTTACGTACTTTTATGGGTTAGAACACTTCTACATGCTCTTCTGCAGGCAGTGCTAATGATTTGGCGGCCGAATCACAGTAATGTTTATGTAGCTGCTGCTTTGCATAAAGATGAAAATTTCCAGCTTAAAATTTCAAGTGAATAATATGTTTTCTTCTCCAAAGCTCAGGAACGTTGAATACGACCAATAAATCTCGGTGACAAGAGTCGTAAACCTCATCAATTCATCTTTACTTACACAGATTGAGCCATACTTAGGGAGAGTCGATTCTTCCTCTCTCTTGTTCCGGTTGAGGAATACATCCGGTCCAGCAAATTACTAGCTAATGGAAAATAACGCATGGTTCCGTTTTGGGTTTATTTACGTAAGATGGAGGGTACATCTTGTATTTAGAAACAAAAATAACCCGAATTTGGGTGTGTTTACCATATTAAATGGCAACACTTCCAAAAGGAGCTATTAATAGACAAATAAAAATCATTGCCGATGGAGGAAATTATTAATACAAACAGTACGTTACAACTATGCTCGCATAGCCTCTTCAAAGGCCATCAGCGGCACAAAGGCAGTTGTAAGCTGCACTGGTAACCAAAACGCGTATATATATATATATATATATATATATATATATACATATATATATATAACTTTTTGGATGCCGTCAAAATCATTTAAGACAATAGCCCTTCCCCAGAATGAATAGACATGGCATTTGGTTGGACAATTGAGGGATGGTTCCCTTGGGATGTACCAAAGTCCACTTTTAACTAGGGGGCTAGTAACCAGATATTACAGTATTTGCTAAAAAAAGCTCGCTTTGTGTACAAGGCGATCCATAGATGTAGTATTTTTTATGTTTAAAATTACTGCAAAGTGTATGGATTCCTGTGCTATTGTAGGCTATACCTTAGTAGAGATTTTAATCTAAAAATTACTGGATATTATTGAATAAAATAGGCTTAAAAACAAATAACTAGCGATTCTCAATGCAAGGCAAGCTTTTTAATTGCAGTTATTAGATACGACAGAAGGAGAATTGTTATTTTACTAATTCAAGTGGTCAAATGCGTCTGTGCAGTCCGTGATCTAGTTAGCTGCAAGGATTTGTCTAAGCCTGTTAGGTCTTGTAGAGGGCCTTGAAACATTCACTAGCGTGATTTAGATTGACATGCGTTAGCTCACTGGCATAACACTCTCCGCCCTTTGTATTCTCCACCACTTTCCTCTGGCTCCGTACTCCTTCCACCTCTGAATTAATGTCGGTGGATGAACGTTATGTCCGTAAAAGGAGCTTGTCTCCCCTAGGGGAGCACTTTGTCCCTGCTGCCATTTTTGGCAGCAGCCACAAGATTGTCACACTCCTTTAGCAATGCAATGTAGCGATTTGTTGATGGCCACATAATCTAGGGAAGTCGTGGTGGCTGTCAAGCTGACGAAAGCATTCCACATGCATCAAGGGCAGACACCAGTCAACTTACCACTTCTCACTTCCACTAACGCTACCAGCGTGACGTGAATGCATTGTCGTACTGCACGACTAGTCAACTAACTTGAGACGCCGGACGATGTTGGCATTGAAGACGTCGTCACGAGGTCGTCGACTATGTTACCGATAAGCCAAAAGCAATCCTTGGACAGCTTGTGAAGAAGCATCAAGGGGCTCGTGAACGATAAAGCGCGAACACACAGCCATTGCACACCTGGAGGACGAGCACGACATCTTCTGCATCAAACTGTTCTGACCTTAGTTATCTGCTTGCATGTGTTTTCAGGCGTGTTTAATGGGAGAACCTGAAGACGTAGATGCTAGACTAAGGAACTGTCCGCTAACTAGACATGGCTAGCCAATTGGTAATAAAGAAGAGCTCTACACCTTCTTTCTGATTTTCTGCGCTTGGCGCCGTAGGATGTCTTTCTTTGGTGTCTATCTCCTCCTCTTATACTGTATATCATACATTGTATATAATGAGGCATGTAGTGTGTTGGCCATTGGAATAACTCGAGCTTTTCCTTAGTGCGAAGTTTTACAGAATGAAAGCAGGTGATACAAGATATGAAGAACTGAGTTTAAACGGCACTGCCTAATGTCCGTCCTCCACTGATCCTTAGTAATTCCTTCAGTCTCCACTCCTTTATAGACTTTAGAACTAAATAAATCAGTAAAAAATTGAGTAAATGCTAATGCGATGTAGAATGGGCATTTGCATTTGAGCAAAAGTGCATGAGCTTCAATTTGTCTGATTCAGTGGAGAGGAACAAGTAAACGTGTAAATTCGTTTCCGCTTCGTAGATGGAGAAGAGCTTATTACCTTCCTTTCCTGCCCTCATGGTGAGCGATTAAGGTGGTTTCATGTGAAGCATTCTCCTTTCAATTCTGTGGATTATTCGGTATAAAGCGAGGTACGTTTGAAAGGAGCCAATATCTACGTTGAAGTGGAGGAGGACGGATGGTGAGCGCCGCCATTACGCAGCACTGCAGGTACGGCAGGTTCTCAGGTGCAGGCCCACGTACGCACGTCATTATTTAATACCAATTTACCTTTCTCTATTCAAAGACCATCTTGCAACCCTTTCACAGATTACCCCGTGCGAGGCAAAGTTTGTGGTAGAACGCGAAAACGTTAATTTGTGGTTTTTTAGACTGACTAATGATGCAAAGTTTGATTAAAAATGACAAACACACGTCCTGGAGATTCGCGAGTCTAGCAAGGGTTGCGGTCTTAGTACTCTTCATTGACGACTTTCTAATGCACTCAATTGTAATTTTTCACGTTATTCGTGAATTTTAGCTTAAACATGAGTTATTTCCATTCAGGCGATCAACTTGACCTGCAGCTGCCTTGAAAGTGCCTCGGAGACCGCCTAACAGCATCTTGCATGGTGTGGTGCAGTGAAAATTGTCCGCATGGCTCAAGGATTGTGCGTCACTTTTAGCTTAAGAAATATTGATGGCTACAGTAACATTACCGGATAGGTTTATGCCAGTAATGTTACTGGTGACATTAAGGAAGAAACAACTGAGGAAAGCATGAAACTGGCATGCACAATTCGCTTCATGAATATTTAATAAAACTTGTGTGTCTTTATATTTCTGCAAGATGAAAGAAGATGACATCTTTGCAGCTTTCATTGTTTGCTCTGGGGGCAAATTCGTGTGTCCTTTCCTCCTTGCCTTTCTTAAAGCCAAACAAACAAACCTTGCAAACTGTGTTGACTCATAGTGTCCTTTTATTAAAAATGCCTTCGTTTTGCGGGGCTAAGTGGCCAGTTAAGGGATTCTGGGACTCTAACAATTGACTACACTTTTTTTTGTAAAATGGTCATCCACAGAACCGTTGGATTTCTTTCAACCACAGCCCTTTTTGTCGATCCTCTTTTCTTGTACCCATTGGGATAGAAAAACCCAAATGACACAGCAAACCGCTAAATGAAGAATATATTTTTGCAGTTGTTTACTGAAAATTTAATGCCCAGGAAGACTCAGCCACCTCAATTCAGATGCGTCAGTGTTCTCTTTTGTGGTTTTCACTTCTGCCTGAGGTGGCACTTTCACTTCGGGTACAATAAGCACTTGTGTTATTGCTTTAAAGTGAACCAGCACGGTTCTGGAGCACAGTTTGATGATCAGGCTGGTAGCTTGAGACTGAGGACAAGCTCCAGTAATTGCCTTACTACGGTCGAAGTCAGTACTTTTGTTTTTAGCCTAACAAAATAAATGTGTTTTTTTATTAAAAAAGGCCTGTCACACGGATGATCTAGCGTTGATAGCAGTTGTCGTGGAACTAAACTAAAACTCGAGCCTTTGTCACACACGTTGATGTGGGGGAGGCTGGTCAATTAAGTTAACTCGCTACCCTTTCTCTTTCGACAGGCATCTAGTTAAACCTAGCTACCGCATTAAGATTAATGGGAGTCAATAAATGTCAGCACAATGCGATTTACGATTTGAGGACTGGGTCTCTACTCACAGCAGCTAAGAATCCAAAGCAAAGCATATCGCTTGGTAGCTCGACACTTCTTTCTACCAGGTAGACAGCACTTCACTCTGTTGGAAAGCAGGTGCTTATTTCTGTCATGCAGGCTTCGGCTTATCGTATCCAACTATTCCATTGTGCTAGTTGCCTATCCTACAATCCACCATTGAAATCAATAGAGGCAATTAAAAACCTTACCCAAGCCTGAGCATAGTCGTGAACTCATTTGATAAAACTGATTTTATTCCCATTAATCAAGAGAAAATGCTCAAAGTTCTAAAAAACCCTTAAAATTTGTGGAGCTGAAAAAATTGGAAGATACGACTAGTACCATGCCTGTACCCATTATTTGAAACAGCGGATCTCAGGAAACGAAGTTACACGGCCACCAGGGTAGGTGAGAGGACAAACCTGTTGCCTTTAGTCAGGCACACTTTGAGGATAGCGGCATCTTCACCCAGCTGGCGAAATATATCCACTGACCGAAAACTCGAAGGTGGGACGGACATTATGATGCACAGTAATCCGATGGATATGAGAGAATGAAAAAGGAGGCGAAACCTTGTCTTCACGCAAGCAGACGGGAAATATTTTAAAATATCTTTAGCAGAATAAAACGGAAGTGGGAAAATTTAGGTGAGTCAAAAGTAAGCTCCTTTTGTAGCACAGTTTTTCTAGGAACTAAATTATAAAATACCAAGAATTCCCCAAATTCCAAGTCCTTCCGATACATTACCTAATGTAGTCTAAAACGTCTGAGTGAATCGATTATTAGTGCCTAGACGTTTTGTTATTTTCCTATGGCGCCAAGAGTCAGCTCCCTTTTATACGCACATTTATCTGCCGCTCAAAAAAAACAAACAAGATAATAATCCTTTTTGTTGAGGTGTGCCGCCCAGATTTTACCGTCTGTAGGCGGCATGTGATCCCTAGCAAACTTATGATAAGCAATTAAATCCAACAGGTTGTTTGATTTACAGGCCAAAAGTGACCGCCTTGCACTGCAAGTCTGGGGACAGTATGATGGCGAAAAGAAGATGCTGCCAAAGAGCTGTCAATTTTGATGTCTACATCTTGACAAAGACGGTGTCAGGCATGTACAAGCGGTGGATACACTCACCCTGGTCCGTTTAGCGTTCACGGCGCAGCGATAGATAAACTCAAGAATGGCAAGAGCAATTCCAATTACAAGGGCTCCGGCAAGAAGGTAGAAGAGGCCATAAACACTGTCCAATCCCAATGAACTTGTGGCTGAGTTTTTCTAAAATTGTGGCAGCAAAAAGTGTCATCAGACAATCCAATTTTCTATCGCACGGCAGTGAAGTGGGGAGGATTTAGTGCGTGAATGAGAGGTAGAAAAGAATGATTTTCTGTGACTTTTGTGAGCTTAATAATGACCATCTGGTAAATGTACTACGGAAGTCCGAAACAGACAGGAAATTTTAATTTTAGTGCCCAAACACCGCTATTTATGTTGAGGTGGTGGGTCTCGGTACCTGGAACAGTGTGTAATTACGAACGAGAAGTTAATTAATTACGAAGTTGTGCTGTTCGAAGCCTTGCAGCACACTTGGTAGTTAGGCATTTAAAGCATAGGCAGCCGATGGCAGGCGGGATTTGGATAACTGACTCCAAAAAGTGTAAGTTGGCACGGTAAATAACCCTTTTGAGGGTATCTAACATCCCCTCATGAACATTTTTAAGATTGAAAACATGGGAACTTTTGGTGTCGTAGTGTGAGTCCGCCTTTTCAACTATCCAACCAGGCTGCTCGAGAGGCTTCAGCCCTTCCCGTGATGATAACCACCTGATTTTTCAGTAATAACCTTAAAAACAACCAGTGGCGAATTCGTCTCGGTTTTTTCTGATGCACCTGGCCAAATAAGAGGGCAATAAGACAAATTGGGAGGAGATTTGGAAGATAAGGCTTCAAAAAAGTTGGACTAATAAATAAAAATACGCAATGTAACTCATCAAGAGTTGTTTTGTCCAAATATTAACGTCATTTCACCGTCAAAAATGCCAAATTAGCGATCAAACAGACTGCATTACTCCATCTACGACGCCTTCTGATCACTACAGTTTAAGAGGAACTAATTTTTCTTCGTCAAGTGGTCTCATATTTGGGACCTTTTTCAAATCTTTTCCCATTATGTGACTTGTTCAACTGCCTCCTTAATTATGTATAGCTTGCATGGTACAAACAAACACAATCGTTTGTTCTGCCAGTACTTCTGCTTTAACGACTTGTTAAAAAAATTTTGTAAAAATTTCCTTTTTTTAGGTGGTGGGATTTACGCCAGTGTAGAATTTTTCGGGTAGGTGTACTTTCCTTACCGTCCACAGACTTCAGTGCTAGTGGTAAAGGAGCTGTTTTAGTCGATACTTTGCCTCTCTGTGGACTCCCTGAAGACCAAAGCAAGGTCTTCTTCATAAATGCCTTTTCCCCGTTTTTTTAATTATAAACCAAGTTTCTGTAAAAAAATGGATGCTAATTGAAAGACAACGGAAGCTAATAAAGCGCACACATCGAATAGTCGAGCGCGTTTATAGTTGTTTGCCTTTTTAAGTGCAGTTTTGCTCCAGTCGAATCGAGTTTGCTTCATCCTACTTACGTCCAGCGAACTCTTCTGCTCAAACGCTTACATCAGCAGATTTGGCCATTTTCCCACATTCGCCCCTCTCTTCCCACCAGAGACGGTAGAGTTGGGCAATCCAATCCATTTCCTTTAGCTCGAGAACCGCTAAATTCAGTCTGTCGCGAAGATCTGAACCTGGAGGTGTTGCCACTCCATAACCCTTCCCGCTGTCTAGGTTTGGACCAACCTAAAAAAGGGATCAGGTATGCTGGTGGGCACAAAATCGCGCCTTATGGCTCAGATCTCAAATAAGACCACTTTGTACGCACAAGCCTCGATCCAAGGGATCAATGGCGCGATTACGATACAAGAAAGTTTCGTCAGCCTCTTCTGACGAATAATGCAACGTCAGTAAGTCGTCAAAAGCATGCATTTTACCGGTCAACTCCTATTTTCCCCTTTTAAGCAGAAAGAGTCTTCATTTGGATGTGGTGCTGGCTGAGTACCACGAAATCCTCCAGGTGGGATAAAATTGTTAGGCCATTCAGGAAAATGGCATCCAAACGGGATGTCAGGAGCCAGAAAGTAGTCGCCTAGGTAAATCTCGCTGCTACTAATATTTCTACATTATATAGAGCACAATTCCAGCAGAATCACGGCAATAGTTGGCTTCAGACGGTGCGAAAAGTTTTTTTGTCTCGCTGACAATACCCGCCTTTATCCAATTTAAAAGGAGTGCTGGTGAGAAAAAAAGTAGACATCTTCGTTTCAATTTCTTGCGATTTCGTCACCTTAGTCGCAGAAATTGCAAACTTTATGAAATTGTCTAATTTAATGATTTTGTTAATTCGAAGTTATTTTACGACAAAACCAGAGGAGTTGTTGGGATCGCTTTATTTTGGGAAGTTTTCAGTAACTCTTGATACTGCGCCTTTGGTTAAGGGGAAAAGGGACCAAATTCTCGGTATTTTTAGTCCGCTTTTCCTTTATCTATTCACATCTATAACCAGTCTTGTCAAAAAAAAAGTCTATTCCCGTCTGTGCAGCCTCATAGAGCTGTCACTCACCTTAACGGTAGTGCATGGTCTACGCTGATTGAAGTACTCATTCATTGTAGACTCGAGGATGAAGGCATAGTCTTTGTTGGAGTTGATGACTCTCTCCACTCCTGCCTTCACGGTGGGTGCCAGAGCCTCCGGATTCGACTCCATAAACTTCCACATTTGCTGGAAGATTTTTATGCTGGACTTCTGAGAAGCAAAGATTTGCAATCGTGTGACAATCACTCCACTCACCGTGGATTCTAAAACACTTTAACGAGCAGCGCCTCTTTGGCAAATAAAGACAATTTAGGCTTGTGAAGTGTGCGAAAAATCTCGCTAATTCTTTGCGCATATCTGATTAGTACTTTATGTACATTTTCTCTGCGCAAATTTGCTAAAAGTACTCAAGTTCTCACCTTTCTCTTATTATGCCATTCATTATTTCGGTTTGCGGCGACGACCCATAAGATCAGAGTCCTCGCTACTGCAAGCAAGCTACTAATTTCATACACAAAATTACAAATCCTTCTGTGCGTCGGTCTGCTTCGTGCTACTTCCACCCCATTTGGAGTCTCCATTCGTCGTCAGCCGCATTCAATGCAGGCGTGTGAACTCAGGGAGGACCTAAGGTAACAGAATCGCCTCCTGCAAACTTTTTGAGGGATATTTGTGAAAAATCTTATTGGATGATGCAGGACGCAGGATAGACTTCTCTAATAAATTATCCAAGGATGCCTTTAGCTAAAAAACCTCCTTTTCTTGTTAATATTTAAAAAGTGCGTGCCGTTGTTGTATGAAGGTATCTGGGGGTAACACAACGCTAAAAAAAAGGTGACATTATTCCCTTAGTTTGCGAATCAACCTCGTCTTAGTTGCAGCAAGCAATGCGCTGGTGGAACAACAATTACAAATAGCACAGCGAGCTCTTCATTTGGGATTTCTCATGTCTCTGTTAAAAGAAGAGCATCTCATACATTTGAGCTTGCTTGTGGACTGATTACCTGACTAAGTGGCATTGTTCTCAATGTTGAGCGAACTAGTTCATCATCAGCTATCTTTAAACAATCCACCATACAAATCGCACTTATAAGATACAGGCTATCTCATCTGATCAAGGTTGTATACTCAGCATTCTTCTGTGTATGTGTGTGGCGGACTGCGGATATTGCTTCTGGCTAGGAATTGTTGATTCGCTAAAATCTAAACAAACGCGACGGGAGTTCATTAACTCAATTCAATTGGAAAAGATGTAAGAATGGATCCTCTCTTTAAGGAACAGTCAAGACTAACAGTCGATCAAAGAGGGTTTCACCTGATCTCACAAGGCCACGTCTAATCACTCACTTCAAATCTCATAGCCCAAAACTGAACTATCACGGAAGGAAAAACAAGAGAAAACAAAGGAGAACATCTTATCCTCTTGCAGTGTGTTTTAGGCACTGAATGCCTACAATCCAAACTGTTTCACACTCCCAACTAAATCAGTGTTAACAGCAATTGCTACAAAGTCTGCAGTCCTCTCATTTGGATCTGATCCTGGTTAATGGGTGCGCAAACTCCTTTTTTGAACTTTATGTGAGGATAAAGACTACAGTAAAACTCTTCATGAACATTTGAAATCTCCATAAAGTATTGTATGTCACCTACCAAGGCATTTTTGTCCTAATGCAGGGGAAAATATTTCATAGGATAGAAACTAAGGCCTCTGCGTCATATAGTTATCCTTGAGTAAGATTTTAACACATCTAGAAGACTGACAAATGGAGCAAAGTATATGCGGAAAGGCAAGCAGGCAGTCGATAAATGAGTTGGTAGACAGGCACTTTTGTTGAATTCCACATGGAGGTAGGTGTGTTTGCTTCTGAAATTTCGGAACTACCAGAATCTCTCACCTCAAAGAAATCCCTAGTAGAACCCGACTTGATGATTCCATATTTGACCTTCGATTGCCTGGCCAGATCTTCGTAGGATTGAATGGGATTTGTCATTCTCTCCACGGTCAGATACGCTGCTAAATTGGCGGTGTAGGAGCTGACTATGATGAGGGTGAAGAACCACCATGCACCACCCACTATTCGCCCCGAAAGAGACCTGACGTGGCAATAAAAGCATTCAAAAGGGTATTTAATAGTAACTTTGTTGTCCATTCAATCCTCACTTCACCACTTCTGTTATAGCAATCTAGTCAGAAATTTTCTCAGTCCGCTTTGAGGTTTTTATTGTTCTCTTGCAACAACAAGTGTCATTCCCTTCTGACAACTCACATATCCACTGTCTTTTGTGTGGATTGTTTAAGTCGTAATAGGTAGTAAGAATTGACAGACTACAATGATAGTTCATACGTGCGGCAGTGCATATTTTACAGAAACTCATGTAACAGAAGAAGTCAAGTTCAATAATGGTGTTGGCTAGGGCACTGCTACATGTCTTTTAGTAGCAATCCCGATTAAGCAGCTATTGATCCTTATCCTCAGCACTCAGCATTCGGTTGGCGTATGGAAAGCCTGATCCTACATA
This sequence comes from Taenia crassiceps, assembly GCA_023375655.1. NCBI lineage: Eukaryota > Metazoa > Platyhelminthes > Cestoda > Cyclophyllidea > Taeniidae > Taenia > Taenia crassiceps. Next base: position 741,235 of record JAKROA010000023.1, on the reverse strand, counting down.
ACCCATCCAGGGGTGTTGTAAAAAACTTCAGGTTCGAACCGTGGGAGCGATGCTTACTGGCATTTGAGAAGTTTGCTGAAGAGTTTAGAAAAGTGGCGCCAATAAACCCTTGTTCGCAATGTATTTTTTACTTTAAGGATTTCCAGAAATAAGTTAAACGCTGAATAAGGTAGGCTGTTAAATCAGTAGTATAAGGCGTTTTAGCCTGAATGCCCCTTGTAAATAAGCGCCTAGGTAATCACCTTGGAACAATATCACCACCTTGCTGAACAAAAGTTGATAATGCAAACCAAAAACTGTTGAAGATGGAGAAGATGCTGTCTGTGTGAGATGTAGTCACTCCTCCGTCGCCTTCGTCACCATCCAGATTGGGATCCGTCAGAGTTTTGGACTTATTTAGTGGAGCTCCCCATTCTGTGGGCGAGAGACGACTGACAAGGAAGAGAACAACGGAGACACCTAGATAGGCGAAGGAGATGCACATCCAAATTTCCGTAGAGAGAGGCTCCATAAAGGACAGAGGATCAGGATGCGGATGATCGATCTTTTGGTACATCACAGACAGTCCGAACTCCATGAAGGGAGTGGTAAAATCCACCACACGTTCCCGATCGGATGTAATGGTCAGTGGAGCCACAACTATGTCTGCCTCCTACAAAATCCACATTCAAAGATAATAATATCTTTCAATAACAGCTCAATTTGCTCAAATAAAGCTTAGAGGGCAACTAAGACAGTCTAAAGTGTATGGTGGCACAAAATCATCCAAGGAGTTAAACACGGCCAGGAGTGAGCCATATGCATCATTATCCTTCCCGGTAGTTAAACGTGGGTCAGAATCATATATCCTTAGTAAAGATGAGATGAAGGGTAGTACTGGTGGTAAATACGCATGCAAAATAGCATGTGATCACATTCTGGGTCACATGTAGACTAAGCTGTACTGCCTACATGCATTCCAAAAGTCTAAATATTGATGGCAAGCTCAGATGCTTAGTAGCTATTCAGCCTAAATGATGCCGTCGCTGACTCTATTCTTAGCCTACACTGCTCATTATTGCGGCTAGTCACTCAAGACGTAAACGTGTTTGAAGTTCAAAGACAATAGCATTCAAAAAGTGACCAAAGCTTTGCAATATTAAGGGTACAGATAGCAAAGTGATGCGATCAGTGAAGGAATTTGTAGGTCATATTAATAATTCCTTCAAGTGCCAAAATGTGCTCCTCATTCAACCCAACAATGCCAAGGTGAACATATAGGTGTAGCAGAAGTGCCGTGTTTTGGTATAACCAATGACTTGGCTTGAAGGTGAATAAATTGCAAAGCCGGTGAGGCCAGTGAAAGTGGGGTATTATGCTCGAAGGTTTCTTGTATTTAAGCCAATTAGAAATTTACTCAACTCCCTAAGCAACTGTCCAATGCCTCCACCGACTCCAACTTGCTGAGTAGATTATCATTTACTGTGGTTTTTCAGTGGCAATATTGTCGTGTAACCAACTGAAGCTGCCCAAAAAAGTGAAGTTTTTATTCTCCTCTTTGGTCCCCAGCAAAACCGTCTGAGAGGAAGGTGACGCTAATGGTGTGGATAAATTATTTATTTTTACGACCAAGTTATGCTTCAGTAATATTATTGGTCCTTCCGTCAGGAGTTTATGAAGAAGAACCGCGAGGCAAAAATGACATAAATTGGCAATGTATTTCTGAGGCCTTCGAAGGAAATGCATTATCTTTGGCATCTCAATGTTATTATGAGGCGGCTGTTCATTTCTTAGTATTATTTTCGACTCCATCACCTTTACAGTTCGTCTAAAGATGACTGGCCTCGAGAACAAGGAGCCACAACATAACAGTGAGGCTGGTTAATTGAAGTGTTTTTGCGATCGACATTTAGGTAGCAAAAACCGGCCCTAATTTTGAAGTGCCACCTTATTTGACGAATCTCATTCTTACGCAAAAGTGGAAACTATTTGAAACTAAAATGCCTGGATTAAGCATCAGGCATTTATTTCCTTCGATGCTGTTGTCTGATGCTGGCAATAAAAGGATCATACGTACGGAGGATGAAGATGCATTTGCCCGTTTCTCTCTCTCTTCCTCTCCTACCGGGTCAGGTCAGTATTGGGGTGTGAGGCATAATGCTCAAGGTCATGCGTAACCGCAGTCCTGACTGCTTCCAAATAGAAGGCTTTTCTTCTTACCCCGCCTCAGCCTAATTCCAAGCTGTCGTATGCTTCACAGCAGTATTTGCACGGCCATATAGAAACAAGGATATTCGATGACTACTCTGAAGGCTATCAACTCATTAAAAGATTGCGTTTTCTCCCTCAGGAACAAAAAATGAGTATTTTATTCAGTTTTGATCCTGTTTTACCATTAAGACGAGGGACGATTGAAGAAACTAAGGGAATGTTCCTGGAAATGCACTTTCATAAAGCAAAATTTCCTCCTAATGAGGAGGATGACCTTGACCTCAGATGGACCATTTGGAAGAATCTGCGCCTATTGCACTCCATCCCTTCCATGAGCCAAACATTACACTCCATACTAGAAATGCCTTGCTGTATTTTTAGGAAAGACCTATATTGTTGCAGATAATTCCAGATATTCGTAGAATTTTATAACGACTTCTAGGGTAACCTAATCACTATGCGACACTGCAATATAATGCATAAACGAGACGAGCTTCACATGTTGGCAAACAAGTCGACTGTATAAAAAGGCAAAAGTCACTGTTAAGACAGTGCGAAGCATTCCAGATACTCAGGGAGTCAGTACTTTTGTTTAGGCAGAAAAAAATCGCTTAGCGTGAGGCCTATGTCGGTTTACGGTAATTTAAAAGTCTAGCATTACCGCCAGTGCCGCCCCAGCTGGTTTTCATTAGCTGAATTTTGAGGGTTTTTGTTTGAAGAGTCATGAAGATTGTGGACAGCTTCTTTTATGCAATCGCTCCGAAGCACTTCAGAACAGTGCTGCCGTATCTCACGTCGCCTGCGGTTATTGGTCGAAATGCACCTCACAAAAGCAAAAGAATGCGGTTCTTTTATACATACGAGATTTCAAACTGTGAAAATTACTAGTAAAAGTAAGCAGTGCGGTTGTTCTGGGAAGTGAACGAATTGAAAAAAGTACTTTGGTCCGGTCCCATTTCTAAGAAATTAATTTGCTTCCACGTTCCCCAAGAATAGAAGAGGAGGATTATGTTTAAATGAATCTTAAAACACACAAAGTTTCTACTTCGAAAGAATCGTCGGTTTGTCTGAGTCCTCACATAACGTGTTTGCGCTCCTTTCCCCTCATTCAACTTTTAAATCTTCTACGATTTTATTGTGCTTAGATTTGACGTCTGGAACCGGGTCTTTCACATCCACCACATTCATTGACGTACTCTTCGTAGCTCCACTGCAATTTGGAAATTCTATTGATACAACCAGTTGCCGGTGAGCTGTCACTTCTAAAAGTTGTCACATGTTATGCAGAAATCCTATCAACCCGGCCTGTAGATTGTCCTCTAACAAATACAACCTTCAAAGTCATCTTTCTTCGGGCTTTTTTGACTTATCTTTCTTTACAGTGTCTTGTTTACTCAAACAATGTTGAGCGTTTGCTAAAATTTTATTGTCCCCTTATAGCAGGAGTACAGAGACCGACGAACACCAAGTAAATCCAGTGCTATGACAGCTGAGATTAGCTTAATTGAAATTATATTGTCTCCAGGGTGTTTCCTATAGGCTACGCTGGCTTTGTTAGAAATTAACCAAACTAAAGAAAGTTAAGATTGTGGATTGAAACACGCGGGGCTAGATTGAAGGTGACTCTGGAAATGCTTTGCTTTTTTACCTAAGAAGTTCATCGTAATGGAAGAGGCGGGTGGCTTCAAGGGAACCTCCTCCTCCACTTCAGTGCATCAATGACAGTGCAATTTAATTGCTTTTTCTTAAACGGATCAGCAGGGGTTGACCGTCTATTCTCTCTTACTGATGGTTCTACTGCACACCAAGCTGGGAGTGGCAACAGATGCTCTGAAGACAGCATCAACACTCCGCAAATCTCCCAGATTCCATTGCTTTGGTTTCGGGAATTGACAAGTTTATGAAGCTACTCTCCTGACATCTGTATTCAGGTAGGTGCTCTCAGAGGTTTTGAACTCCACGCAATAGCGTCGGTTGATGAACACTTTGGCAGCTTTCATCCTTAACCTCCTACGAATCCGGACGGATGCAGCACGTACACTGCGGTTACCGGGCCTCACTGCTGTGATGCGAAACCAGCGAATCCTTTTCTTTCTTTTTTGTTCTGATGCATCCTGGTGAAACAAACTAGGAAAGCCGCAGAACCTGAAAATGTGTCGGGATACGTCCTGCGTCCAAATATAACACCTCCAATCACTTACTGGCTTAGCTAGTCAAAAAATAGCTTAAACAACTGCACTTTTGGTCAAACAAATGGGAGTGTTGCCCCGCTTTAATCTGCTAAATTATATTGCAATTTTCACGGGGAAAACCTTGCGACTCTATGGAGTATTGTTTATTTATTTACCCAAAATGGCCAATCACTATTGAGAAGTGACAAGCTTTTGACAACAATTGCTCACCCTTCGTAACAACTCTCCAATCATGCCGTCCCAACTGCCGTTGACAAGACTGCCAAATTGTCCATCGGTGACAGCTTTCATTTTGTACTTGAATTTAATCATCTCGGCCAATTTCTGCACCAAATCTACGCAGAAGCCTTCGTATTCGCCTTTAATGGGGTTCCCATTTACGTCCTTCTTCTCCATCATGAATGGTGAGAGCTGAAGTGAAAAGGAAAGGCAGCATCAGCTCGCTAACATTATTTTTTCATCGCCTTAGAACGACTACGAGAAATGATTTGAGTTAAACACAGGTGTTTAGGAATGGAAGTACCCCACTCCAAGTTGGAGTGACATACGAACCTGTCATGGTCAATGCTTTGTAGCAGCAATTGTTAAAGTCAACAATTGTTGGGAAGAATATAGTGAAAATAGGATGCTAAATTAAGGTGAAAGCATTTTCCTCCCAACCGTACTTCTGCCCTTCAAGCAATTCTTTCTCAAGCTACAAGGCGGGAAGTGTTTGCCTCAATTACGGTTTTAGATGTCTTGGGCTCCGCTGCCCTGTTAATGATCTAAAATCTCCCAACGCCGAAGGTGTTGTTATCTAAAAACCAAACCCGGTGGTGCTAGAAATTCTCAGATACCTGTCATTCTCCCTTTAAACTTGTCTTTTGTGAAAGGATATTTATTTCAAATCCTAAAATATTCTTTCCTTGATGGTCGGAATTGTGAAATCAGATAAAAGTATTTTTAAGAAGTGGAAAATGGTATATTTAGGTGAAATTTAGTTGATATTTGACTGAGTCGAATTTATTTGACGCTGAAACAAAAGCCTAATTTCTTTGACTCAGGCGGTGACATATCTATCCCTGATTGTTACAGCCAGACGAAAGACATGTCATCCAGACCAATGAAGGAAGTGTAGTACTTTGTTTAACCACTGGTTAAGGTCATCTGGATAGCCACATTGTCCTCCTCGGCTAGGGTTGGCCTTTGATCCACGTCGGAGGCCTCGATCCCTCTGTCGGTTGAATATACTTATTCTCCCCTAGTATTATGTCTCCTTTTGCCTTCGGGGAAATCTCGGGACGCTGCATTGGTGGCAGCGAATGGCGGACCCAACTTTAGAGGATTTCTATCCCGAACCACACCGATCGAGACAAACTAGCGGTGCAAAAGAATGCATGTGCTGCGGGTAGGAGAACGACATCTGCCTTCAACACCTACCCCATCTTCGTGTTCTGCAAGAAAGCTATCAACAACCGAAGCGACACCAGTCGTGAATCACCTGCAAAAGTTTCTTTTCGGGTGTTTCGTATATATATACCTATTCAAGGAGACTGGTGCTCTAAGGCCTCCCCATGGACTCGTTTCCAAACCGGATGCAACTCCAGATTCTGTCAAACGCCCAAGAGAGGCAGGTAGTGGTGGGGTCAAGCGTCACTTCCGTTGCGTTCGAATTTCGATGATGGCATGGCCAGTCTGCGGGTGTTTCTTTCAGCATTGATTGCGTTGCGATGGCTGACGCTGAAGCCTTACCAAGGGGAGCATTGGGAACGAGGCTCGAATGAAGAGAGGGACCAGGTAATGCCTCGGTTGTTTGACTTCCATTTATGGTCAGCTGGATGGCCATATTATCCTGTCCAGCTGGAGCTGGCCGGGTCGTGTCAGCTTCCCCGATCCCTCTGATTGTTGAATATGCATACTCTGCCCTAGTGTTATGCATTCTTTTGCCTTCAAGGAAGTCTCGGGATGCTACAGAGGGTCCAGTTCAGTTGTCGATCACAACATTTCCGAGTCATTACAAATTTTCGGCAAAAGGCCTTAACGTTAAACAGTGGATTTATGAACTTTACATGTAATTGAAGTTTAATATCTGGTTAAATTAGTGTAAGAAATCAAAAGCTACCTTTACTTTGCCTTTATTTAAAAAATTACTAATCCGATCGTCAGTAGTTTAGCCTGGTAAGTAATCCAGACTAAGAATGTAGCCATCAAATAAGCTAATGGAGGGTTTTGGGGACACTGCCAACTGTTCATTTGAAGAAAGCATGGCAATTGACGCTTTTAAAAGGCGACTTTGAAAACGGCTCTTCGCTGGGATAAAACGTGATTATAATAAATGCGCATTAGTGCTGGACTGTCTTCAAATGGCGATAATTCACGGATACCCAGCTCCTATAACACGTTCAAGAGGATGATTGAGGCGCCACAGTAATTGCACTGCGGTGGGATATGTGAGGCGCTGTTTAATGAATTTAAGAGGAAGGAGAGGCGGCTCTCAAAAAAGTTGATTAGCTAATCACCATTAAGTGAATACAATGGATGCCAGAGACCTATACACTGGGCACTTATCAACTTTATGCTTAGTGGATTTGTGGTAGAGAGGAGTTCTTTCTTTTGTTTGCGTCGTCAACAGGATTACCTTCAGGCTGCTAGCCCAAGATAATCCTTGTACTCATGTGGATGTATCGTGGCATAAAACATTGACAACCACTTTGAATGGAGAGATTGAATCTTTTTCTTACAGTGGAAAGCAAAATTCTTTAGAAGGAAATCCTGTTCTGCGCCTGACTAGCACTTGTGTGGTCTTTTGGCAACCACATACACACACAAACAAGGTAAGCATAGGCTTTTAGAAGCATTTAGAAGATTTCGTATCGTTTAAAACAACTATTGGCTTTCATACCTTGAGTGAATAAAATGAAGAATAATATTTTGGCACCAAGTTTAGCTTATTGTCATTTGTTGATGCCAACAAATGGATCGGTAAGTCAAACCTATTCAGCAATCTACTTCACCGACTTTTCCTTCCCCCTTGAATGACATCATTACATCACCTACGTTTGTCACCACTTGTGATTCTTGACACGTTTGCCGAAGTTATAAAAAAATAGAACGTGTTCATTCACATACTATATTAAGCTATTTATTCTGTTTAGTAGGCTCTACTGTTACCTTCTCCAAATTTTATGCAACTGATTTTTTGAGAAGATCCTGCAAGGCCAACAATATTAACTATTATCCACCAGTTTTAATCAACTGCCACGTCACGGCATAAAAGGCCCCTAACCTTACAGAAAATTGAACCAACTTTTCCCTTACCTGATTGCTGTAGGAAGGTCGTGACCCCTCAATAACCTGCCTAAGTAGAAGTCCACACAATTCAAGGCTAAAATTGAGTCGCTACAAGTAACACACTGATGCATGAGCTGTTATGCAACTTACCAAAATGCTGGAGACAATTCGCACCTTTTTAAGGTCCACACTGGCCTCCGAATCGTTCTTATCTGTAGGAACTCGCATTACGATGCCATCCAGAGAATTCCATTCGCCAAGCTAGAAGAAGAAAAAGTAATTCATAGCCAATCGAGAGTCGATTTTTGCAGCTGTCAAAGTTGTTTACTTTAAGGCAACACTTTTGTTTGATCAAAGAAAGTAAACAAACGGGTTTTCTTAAATTCAAGTCTTTAATTAAAAATTTTGCCTAGTTACCTTATTTGTCTACGAGCTGGCTAAAAAGTTCTTTAAATGCTTTTGACATATGCTTCTTTACAAATAAACACAAGCCAAGTACTAGGCTTCTACATTTGGACCCTTTGGCCAGCTGTTATGCAAGCATCTGTATAGCATTTTGATGCGTTTTAATACTGTCAGACAAATACATGATTTGAAGCTCGAGGCGACTTCATTGCCTGATAAATTGTTTGAACACGAAGCCGATTAACCCCCCTCCTCCTCCTGTATCTACTTATTTTCATGTTTGGTTAAATTTCCCTTTATTATTTGCATTCTGGACTCGCTAATACAGTATAACATTTACACTTTGTCAGCCGTTATTTCGGGGCAGGTAATTATGCTTCTTTCCCATTTGTGACAGCTAAATGGCATTAAGGTGGCCCTGGAAAATTAACTTTAGAAAGTTACGCCCAGGGACTGTTTCGATGGGTGTAATGCTTTTAAACTGTTACTTACTCCGTAGCCTTATCTTGATTAAGAGGGGTAAGTCACTTCGTTTTATGCAGATATTTAGTCTTTGCATTTAGTTAAATGTGAGCCAAAATTAGTGCTATTGCCAAATGCACCATTTAAACAAATCACTGGTGTTAAGGCGTGACCTCATATATGCTTCGATGACAAGAAAGTAGGTATCTAAAAAGCAGTTTAATATTTGATATTTAATATTTTAAAGTGATCCTATACTTGCAATTTCACATCGATTAAAAGGGTATGCAACTATGACGGTGCTAAATGCGGTGCACAAGTCGTACGGGTGAATGTGAATAAAAGTAGGATCTCCTAAAATCAAAAATCCGCAGGCAACTTGCTGCATCGATAGAAGACTTCAAGTACCGATAGTTAGGTGTACGTTTGCACCTGCTTGTTCCTCAGTGGTTCGTTCACAGCCGCAACAGTCACTCGTACAAATATAGAAATTGTGCAAGGTCTCAATTGGTAAAAAAGCCCAATGTATGGTTGAACTGTCAAAGGTTCGAATCCTTTAGTAGGTAGAATGAAAATAGCACAGCCACCAGCGAAACTGCATAAGTTGAAAAGTTGGATTGACATTGGGCAGTGGGAAGGTTCCAGGGTGACGCTGTCACGCAAACAAATCTTATACAGGAGTTTCAATGTTTCAGGTAAATCAGCTCTTAGGCGTCCAAATCCATGTTAGTTCCCCCTCTATGCTAGTGCATCCCAGGCAATTACCGTTGGTAAATAAGACTAAATATGTAAACGTACCTTTGAAAAAGACCGTTTCATCTTGGCTCCCCAGAGATGAAAGGCATAGGCATCCCTGAACCCATTTCTACCGATGCTCATGTTTCCTGTGAGGCCCGCAAACACTATCTACGAATGGTTAAATAACGCATGAACGAGTTAGTAGTACATGCTGTAAAGTCATTTAATAGTAAAGCACAACTACAAAAGTTGGTTGCATAAGAGGCTCTAAAAGGGAAAGCTTACATTTCCATTCCCTTTTTGGATAAGACACACAAATGAAAAGTGCTCTCGATGAAGACGAAGATTAAAGGTGAACCTTACTTATTTTTACCAAAAAAGGGATGTTCTTACTGTCCAAGAGCCCACACACTCATGTTGCTGGACATGTGGAGTATTGAAATTTCATCCAGCAGCTGAGCTAATTTTAGAATGTTGAAATTATTTGTGGCAAGCAAAACTAGACAAATGAAGCTCCAGTATGAAAATTTTGACAACCTTCAAAGGCTAACCAGGTGTCTTTGGGCTACTTCTAAGTTTTTTTTCCTAAAATTGTTTATTACTCCTGAAAATCACTATTGAAATGAATTATCCATTTTGTGGCCTTAAGATTTCTTATTGAAGTCCAATGGCAGGGCATTCATATTCGTCAAGGTCCTTTAAAGGTGATTAAATCGTAAGTTTTGCTTGGATTACGAAGTTTATCTTTTCCTAAAGCATTTGAAAGGGTGTTTACTTTTGTTTACACATCAGTAAATGGCGATGAGCTATTATGATTGCAAACGTATCAAAACATCTTGCTCATTAATAATAAGTAGTGTGTGTTTTCAAGTGACAACCTGTTGTAACTTTTCTATGATTTGTTGAGCGGTAAACGGCGGTGGTGAGGTTGGCCGACATGGCATATTTCCAGTGGGAGAGGTTTCGCCATTGCTATAGAGGTTCAATTCGCTCAAACGGCCTGCGTAAACATCTTCATTGAGAAGTCGCAGAGCCTGAACAAGGCCTTTCATTCCATCAATAAGCAGTGCGGCTTCAGTCTGAAATTAGACGAAGTGCAAAAGCTATTTATATGCACCCAGACTGATACATAATTGAAGGCCATATGGTGTGGGTACGGGAAATACATTAGATGTGAGGGCCTGATTTCGTTGTCCAAGAATGACACGGTAAATCTGCCTAACAGAAATAAATCTAACGTTAAGATAACAGAGAGAGAGTTCTAAAATGCATTACTCCAGGCAACTTTTATAGCACGATAGAATTTCAACTTCTCTGATCCTTGCCTGATTAATAATGAATTTGAGAAATTCAAGACAATGTAGACCAGCCACCGATCTAAGCTTTTAACAGCACATTGTCTTCATGCGCTAAATGGAAGCGCAGGCTTCGTATTGAGATTTCCACTTTCCCAACGTTAATAGATGTTTTGACTTAAAACTTTAAATATTTTAAGAAATCTATCCATTTCTAAGAGCGGATTTAAGATTGTTTTCTTTTATTAGATTGGCAAAAATATCATGTTACGGGGCTTATTGTTGGGTGAATATTTGGGCGTCATTTCACCTATGAAATTGTAGGAAAGGCGATTTTGTATCACTTGTACCCTAGGCAGTCTATGGCTGTTCAGGGTACAAAAGATGTCTCACCGAAAGATTTCCATTTGTCATATCACTCATACGAGCCCGTGGATTCAGCTCGGCTTTGTAATTCTTCAGTGCCATTGAATCAAAGTCAAAGTCAGCCAAGGCTGTCATATTGATGCCACCGAATTGCAAAGAACTGTCATTGATGTACTTTATGTCCTAGTAATAAAGAAGGATGTATACCACCCAAAAGAGTCTTTGTTTTTGGCAAACTGATAATTAAATGCGTCTCTTGAAATGCATGTCTCATTGTGACAGTTAATGAGATCCTTGTACCCTATACAAGGAGCGTTTACCGTTCGATTTCTGTTTTAAATTTCTTACAATCATCAGATAGTATGTGGCGTAAAATCGCGAGGTTTTGTATTTCCTCTGTGCTCTAGCACCCCAAACGACACACAACCGCTTCTTGATTTGTTGTTTTGTTTGGAACTGTGAAGCGTCGTTGTCCGACTCTGGCAGTTCATGATTTTGAATCGGCAGCTCAAGAATGGTGGCCAAATTGCAAATTAGACTTCGTCGCCTTTTGAGACTGGTATGCTTTGGCACAGGATACAGCTAAGAATGTTAAGTAATCCCTGGTTAAGATAATAATTGTGAACCAGCACCTTTTTAACCAATTTTTGTTAGAAGGGGTATAAAGTCGAGCCTGTTATTCAACTGTTCTTCCCGCATTGACATCAAAAGTGAGCTCATTCAGCTACAAAGGCAAACGTTTCACTTCACGGAACTCATCAACTGAGTCATCCAAGTCGACAATGCACTAAAAATACCAGGCATAATTTCCTATTTTTTCAAATTACGTCTCCACAAATTTCTCTTTCGCATGTTGTGTCTGATTAGGCTAGTTTTATCTGACACCTCCTTCTCCTTTCCGCCTTTGATGTTGCAAATAAGGACCATATGAACTCCTTTTAATTGTTTTTCACTGAAATAGCCCTTGCAAATCCTGACTCGCATTATAGAGGCATCTTAACAAAATCGAGAGCAGAATTGCCTCTGTCCGGCGCTACTTACAAGACCTGTGTAGGTGGCTTCTTTGCTGAACAGCAGATAAATATATAACCGAACACTCATTTTAGATTTCTTGATGGCTTTTTCCCCTTTTTTGTAATGGCCTGTCACTTGAACACCAAAAGCGCCATTTATACTAAGTTCAATGTCAGCAATTTTTTGTCATTTTGATTAAAGTGGGCAACAGACGTTTTTACTCTTCTCAAAAATAAAATTCAACCCTGTGTCTCAAGTTCTGATCCACTACTTCTGGGTTACTACGATCCCAAGGGGGAAGGCTCAGCGAGCTACAAAGGTCACCTTTTAGCTAAACTTGGAAAGAGTTAACATGAAGTTTACAAAAGTGTCTTACAACCTGGACTTTATAGGTCATTTCCTGTCCCACTTTTTTCCCGTCTTTGTGTTGTAACACGAACGGAGGGAATTTGTGCTTCTTTTCAGTAAGCATTACATTTCTCTACGAATCGGTCTTCATCTCGACTGTACGAGGCTGTTGTCCGTGCCACCTGGTATAGCCATGTGAAGGCTGCATCAAGCTTTTTACGTTTCTTTTGATAGTTCCTCACCCATTGCATCCTTTAACCGCATTGTTGAAGACATTGTCGTGGGTGGCTATTAGATTGTTCACAAAATAAGAAGCAGTAACTCATTTTAGGAGGCCCTCTATTCCTACTTAACCCATCACCTACCCCACCAACAATGAGGAAGTGCAAATCGGCGCGCTGTGGCATAATGGATCCAATTGCAGCAACAAGCTTCTCTGTGCTCCCTTGCTTCGACAGATCCACCAGGATGGACTTGCGATAGAAAGTGTGAGTGTGTGAGTTCACGTGCTGACGCAGACCCGTGGAGTCAACTCCCCCTCCACCACCTTCTTCGCCATTAACTGAAGGCGCCGGATCCCACCGAAGCTGTCGAAAGTCGATGGTAAAGGTGGGTGAGCGTTTGATGGCTTTTTCGAGAATCCATCGAAGTCTGTAAGCGGCTATAAGTGGAAATAAAACGTGGCAAAAAATTACCCTACTTAAGACGTGTTTTGTGATCCATTACAGACAGGAGACCCTCGTCCCAGTTCCCCTCATTGGCGCTATTAGAACTGTCTTAGGCATTCTGAGAGTGAAACTTGAAGGTATCCAAAGCCTCAAGTTTACAATTCAACTGTGGGAAGTCAGTCTATCGTTTGCAAAGCCAAACTGTCAAACACGTATTTTATCCGATGCAGGTTGGAATGGAGGGTAAGGCTTCACAAACTAGCAGAAGGTCTTGAAAAATAGGCAAGGATTGAAGCGCTTGGAATGATAGCCATGCTGGAAGAGAGGAGGCCAAAAAACGTCTTCCAGTTTCTTAGCTTACTACTTCAGTGCCGAACATTTATTTAGCGGTAGAATAACAGCATTCTCGCATCGTCTTTCATTTTAACCTCCTAAAGGTGGCTGAAAGGTATTAAAATGCAGCAAATAAAGATGGTTGCCAAGTTTAGGGGTTCCAAAAAAGCTACAGACTCCAAGATACGTTAGTCTCTGCTCCCCTTTTTAACAATTGGGGCGCTAGCTCTTTGTTCTTGAGGCAAATCCCCTTTGGGTGTGAATATTTGGCTGCCACAAATTTAGCTCGTCAACCGCTGCCTGCCAAGCAGACAAGATTAAAGTCCATTGCTTACTTTCGTTTTACCGACATTTCATAATAAGGAGATTTACAGTAAAGGAAAATAAGGAAGCAGAGCTTTGTGGAGTCCAATTTGACCTTTAACCTAAAAAAGGATTTTTAGAATTTGGGATAGGAAAGGGAGATTATTCCGCAAGCAAGTTTATTCTTTGCTACACACCCACAGGTGAGGATAATCTACTCTCTTAGGATCAGAAAAAAATGCCTCTCCTGGATAGTTAATCAAACAGAACGCGAACAACTAAACCACTGGGCCTACGAGGAGCCAGACGAGCTACCCTAATCCGGACAATTGTAACCACAACGCAAATTGTGGGACATGAAAATTTTTCCCGCCCTGATGCACCACCTTCCATTCAAGTCTTTCTCAATCCACTCCCTCTTTTTTAAGAAATCTCCTCCCCGTGAACCAACTTCACTTGAAGGTAAGGGAAAAGGTTGATTCACCTGCCTCAAGCTCAGCAGTTATTTGTAATGTGTTTAAGGTATGCCCTAACTCGATCTCTTTACTAGTCTCTTTAAACGAACCTTCCTCTGACTCGTAGAGGTAGAGGACGTCCTCCCACTCAGCGTGCATCATAAAATCCAGCATGGCTGGCGCTTTCAGTGGTTGCAACTTTACGATATTGGCTGCATTACTGAGGTCCGATGTTCCAGTCCCGAAGTGGTGCGCGTCAGCCGTGGTAAAGAAGAGGACGCGATGTTGCGTTGTCATAGACTTGATAATTGTTAAGGTCTCCGGATGCACTGGAGCAAAGATTGCCACCACACCCTCCGCCACTAACTCACAAACTGGAGAGAAGAAAAAATTTAATTTGGTCGATGAATTTGATTTTAGTAGAAATTATAAGTTTGGAATTAGTGTTGTGTTATTCGTAGTCCGTAAAATAGTTAAAAATAGACAAGGATGGGAATGTTCTCCACTTCTTCGGTGTTCGCGGATTTGAGATCATCTGCTGGTCTACTGACTGCCTCGTAAAACTTTTTGTTGAGCCAAAAAGAACGCCACTGGTTGGCTCTTAGTGATTCACTACCCACTCCTCCATGCGGGCTTTGTGTGTGGTTTTATGTGTGTCTGATGGACTGCTTGTGATTTTTTATTACAGTCGGCTTCGGAAAAAAAGTATTCATTAGATTGAATCAAATTAAATGTTACGATGTGACAAAATTATGGCTCCTCTGATCTTGAAATAATTGCCACCATATTCGTTTCCTTTCTTTGAAGCGTCTACAACGCAAACGTGGAGTTGAAGCATTTCGGTAATCCTCCATCCTTTCTTTACCAAATAAAAGGCTGCCACAATTTTTTTTCTATAAAAGGCGTTGTTCCTAGAAGAGCTTGAATAAGGAAAAACTAGACCCTTGCCACCTCTCATCTCGAATTCAATTGCCAAACCTATTTGCATTTTTCTAGTGCGAATGCCAAGCAGACGTGATTGCTATCGCTTAGAATCGAGGAAATGCGGCCGTATTACTCCCATATCACGTTTTTTATGGTGTAAACCTCCTCGCGTCTAAGTTTTGCCTCACTGCGAGTTGCAAATTTCTTGTACTTTTCCTCTTTTACAAATTCCCCAACTCTTGGTCTTTGCAAAGGAGTTGACTGCATAGCTTTGAGTTGAACTGAGGTAAAAAAGGCTTCCAGGCTAAATGATTCGATTATTAGCATTTTAGTCCATTGCGCACATACACAGGAATTAGGTGTGATCTACTGGTAATGATGCAGCCTTCAAAAATGTAGATTAGTAAGTGATAAAAGCACCAGCATTATGTTTGGTTTGACAATTGTACGATAATGAATCAAATCCAACAACTATTTCAGCGTGCTTAGACCTTCATTTGTCATTTCATTTGTCCACCATGCACAGTAATATACGCAAATACATGTTGAGGTGCTTTTGGAGGAGGCACTACTAAACTATTTATTTATTCATTCATTTGGCATTGCCACTTCTAGCCTTCAATTCCAAAAGCAAACACTGTAGCACTTGTGATACCACCGAACCGGGTGGTTTACTAACCTCAGTGCCAAATGCCCTGATCTATCAGGTAAAATAGCAGCGACAACTCACTTGCACTGGCCATTTGGAAACTGTCGTGGGTGTCTTTTACGTGGACAATTTTCTCCTTTATCTGGAAGTTCTGCCACAATAGAGATGCCGAAGTGGGATAACTTTTGAAGGCGTTGTACTCTGTTGTATTGCGAGCGTTCATTTGGAAGATTGCACCTAAAGAATGATTAGGACAAATAAGGTGTCAGGATAGCCTATTCTTTGTGCTCAAGTTACTGGCTTCTAAGGGATCCTCGCAAAGCCATTTTACAACCGGTGGAGGGCGACATTGATTAGAGTTGCCTACAAATGTCAGAGTTTGATGTTTTAATGTCTATTTGGCACACATCCTGCAAAATATTGTCTCAGTCCAGCTTCGCAGCGTCGTTATTGTTCTGTGTGGCTTTGTGCATGAGGCTTTGCAAAATGCTCTCCACTGCTTGGCTAGGTTTACGTTTTCAATCGCAGAAAACCAAGAAGAACATAATGCCTCAGATTAGAGTACAAGGCATGGAGAAGCTCATTCTTGGAGTGCTGGAGTGGTAGTAGAGGCGAACAAGCAAACACGTCCAATATTTCCACGCGATATCAACCAATCAGCGAAAAACAAATGTGTTCGAAGTAATCAAGAGTTTAATAAAATCTTCCAGAACGTTAAAATTTAACAAACAACAAAATTGATTTACAACTCATTTGTGTTAAAGCATATCGAAAACCGGATAGAAAGATGGCAAAGTAGTGTGAGATTGTAAACAGGTGGCTAAGAAGAGATACAAGCTGGATGTCAGCTGTCAAGAAGTATCTTCAATTTTGCCTGCGGTTGAGTTAGCCAACGTGACTAGACTGACTTGCAAGATAAGTTTATTGGAAGAGGCTTATTGCTTTCAAATTTCAAGAACAAATTTGCGTAATTTCATTCACTAACTGAAAGACGTGACACGGAGTTGGCGTAAGATCAGCGTTGTGTGAACATATGGAGAATAGAAATGGCAGCAGGAAAACAAAAATTTGGAGGGTCTCAGAACAACCTCCTATTTTATTTCACCACTTTCAATTTTCCTCTACTCGACTTTAGGCTTTATCATCTCTTGTTCACAAATCACAAGACAAAGCCTTGATTAACCCATACGGTGATGAACAAAACAGCACTTAATCTTCCAACATGGCATCGTTATCCGCTTGCCTTCGCACTTCTAGGCATCTGTATTCTTAAATTTTCCCTCAAATTGGATGACGCTTAGCGATGAGGACAGTAGTTTTCACCTTCTTTATGAAAAGTGCTAACAATTTATAACCACTTGCTATATGCATACCTATCGAGAAGTGGCTTTAACTGACAACCTATTTATGTTATGCCGAAATCTTGACTGAACAGCAAAAATCGTTTCTACCTTATTTGTTTACAGGGACTGTATAAACCTTTGCAGCGCCGTCGGAGTTGCTTATTTTACCAATTTTTACGACTAATTTTAAGGCTTTCCAAAAGATTATCTACCTACGTTTCCAGCTTTTAAACGACTTACAAAAAGCGCATCGAATGCCGTGATTAGAAAGAGGAATTATTGAGTTTCATACTTAGTTCTTAAAAGTATAAAATAATATGAAATGTCAAACCAAAAACTTCAAACGACTCACCCACAAGATACTGCTGCTTTGTGATGTGACGTTTATTTCGGGGGTCATTCTCCCCTGCAAAGACCTTCACATTCAATAAGCAAAGACAGAGGATAAACCTCCCCACCGTTGCTTTCCTGCACATTAGGCTTCAGCTAACTCCAACGAAATTTTCATATCTCATCTGCTTATACGCCTTGCCGTGGCCACACTGCACGCCTATTGGCTCACCGCGGTCTGCTCGAATGATGAGGCGAGTGGGATGGGATAAAAAAATTGAGTCGGTTTGAGATCCCCAGCAGCAGCAGCGCCAGCAGCAGCAGTAGCTTCATCATCGCCATCACAGACTTGACGCGAGCGCGCATGCACGCGCGAAAACGGGTTACATCCAACTTGGTAGCACGCAGTTTCCCGGTCGCGTGCGATTTGAATTAACGCATGTTTCATTTCATTGCTGGAACTGTGGCGTAAATTAGGATCGACCGGATTCTTTTTTTTCCTTCATAAATGTCTGTGTGCGCGCGAATTTTGAGTGCAAATGGGAAGGTGGGTCAAAAGACGAATAGTATCCCTTAGCATACACTCACTTGGCTCTCGCATCACCTAGTTGGCTTGACTAGCCCTATCCCTTGTCCTATGTATCAATATTTACGCATTCTCCTCCAAATTCTACTGTTGAAACAGCAATAATTAATGCAAAGAGGGCAGAACTTTATATGCGTTTGATTTTGCTCTATAACCCACTCATACTCCTTGAGACTATGTATGCAACATATGCTATGCGCCTCCTCTCCACTTTTACCACCACCTTTTCTGTAGCCTTTCAGTCCTCCGCTCTGCTAATTATGTGCTTCCACTCATATGTGTGCAAATTTCAACATCTTTTGGAACGACTCAAGGTGCTTTATGAGTGACATGAACCATCATTTTATTGACTGACTAATGAATATGGCTGTTGCGAAAGGCTGAGGCTTGTCTTAGATGGTCACAATATCCAGAGGGGTAACATAACTTCAGCTCTTGACAATCGCTGAACTCCTAGGTTCCCACAATGGCGGTTAACTGGATGAGGTCAGTTCTCAACCAGTGGCAAGCTACTATCGTGCATTGTCACCTACAGACCTTTAAATGTAAACATTTGGATTATAGATTAGACACACGGTCTCCACCTTCCCCTCAAGGTTGACCGAATTAGTTATTGATCGGTATAGAATTGCGTCAGGTACTTCAACGTTTCACCGTTGCTCCTACACCTGCAATAAACCTCTTAAGGTCTTTCAAGTTTTCAATGCTGTTGTTTATAGACCAGTCTTGGTGCTCTCATGATCTGGATAAAGTGATAAACTCCAAAAAAGTAGATACCATTAAGTCCAAGTCCATCAGACACGTCATTGGTACCTCCACTACTGGGGACTTTCCCTACTGGATTGAAGAAGTGGTTTATTTCTAGCACACCCTTCCGTAATTACAGACAGAAAAGCAGAATCCCAAGTTCATCATTCATTGCGAGCGCACTCGAGAGAGGGATGATGCGCCTGTTGATATTCCATCCAAAATTCGCCAATGATCACCCTCCTCTCACCTAGACACGTCCATTTACTTGCAATTACATCCACAAATAGTGTAGATACAATAGAACAATTAGTGCACCCAAACAAAGGAGCACCAGTCGAAGGTGATGCTGTTCATGTTTCACTTAATAATCGGTAGTGAGGCAATAGTTCACACCATTCAACATGATCAGCTTCGTTGAAGCCAATTTAATTTCGTAAATATTTTCTAATTGCGTTTGTTTCTGTTCCTTTTATTCTATTCTATCCCATTCTCAACGTGATTATTTTACGCCAAAATGAGACAAAAACTGTCCTCCTGCGTCGCAGAGGAGAGAAGGAATGGGGCCATTTATGGCAATGAGGATTTGACTGAGGTGGAACGACCCCTCTTCCTATTCTAATTCAAGTATAAATCTCTTCATGGATCATTTTGTTGAGGTAATCAGGTTGCCTATGACCTTGAGAGAGTAGTCTCGGCTCTTTACAAGAACCAATCTTGATTGCAGATGTGCTGAATAAATTAAGCAATACCGGCGATTAATCCAACTTATAATGACGTACTTCTCCTCTACCTAAACTTGGGTGTGATGCAGTACTTTGACTGATTCACCAGTGTAAACTGTTAATGGATGAGACCACACCACATTCATTCGACCAACATTTTTCGATATGGAGGAACAAGGACACCCTTTTACACATTTTGTGTGTTCTTGCATTTCGTAAGTCAATGGGGACCCACCATTAGTAGAAAAACCTTGCGAAACACTTTGATGACTCGAAGAGGTGTTAATAGGGCAGTTTTTCGTTGTGAAAAGAGAAATACGAGGAACTGCTATCCAGCTCAACTTAACCAAAGCCTTTCTGATATCGTATGTTCCCTAAATTTGATTAAATGGAATGCGTGTCTACCCCAACGCAATTCACACCTCGCATAATGCAATTTGGAAGGGTCTGCAGGGGCACGAATTAAAGGTGATTAAGACGAGTTCGCTATTGCATTTTTAGTCAAAATGGAGCCAAACGGCGGCTTCTGATTGGCTGATGTTGATTCAATTATGAGGGATTACTGGAATAGTATTTTCTATCCAGTTTGAACCTGGGAGCCAGCTCCTTAATATGCCTTATGGATGTGGGAATTGGCTGCCTCAGGACAGGAAGATTAAATAGTAGAAAAAAAAATTGTCACACCATTAGCAAAAAATCTGGCAGATATGCAGACCACTCTTGAAAGGTCTATTTTTCAGCAAAAAAAGGTCAAAAAGCGGAAGTTGACACCGATTTCAGGATTAACTTTCTAGCTGTCATGTGTATCCTTTTCGCAAAACTGCCAACGTCTGGATACACTTAGCAAAAAAGTGTGCATACGCCATCTATGGCAGTGTGTAGCCTTAAGAGAAATGTGACGGGCAACAGACTTTGTGCCTTATTTTAATTCTACTCAAACTACTCTACAGCCATTTTTCTTAAGTTTTTTAGACACTTAATTAATGCAAGCTATTTGTTGGGTCCTTATGGAGGTGTTAAAAGCTGCCCATTCAGGGATTACAAAATAAAGTTGGCATTTCCCGCTTTCTGGGTTGCAGTTGTTTTTTAACAAAATATTATCTGCTAGCCTAAAACAGCTCTACACATCCCGACCAATTATCCTCAAATCAGATAGTGTGATTTTTTTTAAACATAAAACAAACCTATTCTCAGTCAATAATTTTGAGGTAAAAGTAAAAAAGCAAGTAACAACTTAACTATCTTTTCTTTTCTTCTAGCTACGGCACCTCACTATGTAGGAGAAAAATAATGCACAATGCAGGTATCTTCGTTGAATTTCTCTACTAGATCCAACAAATTAAAGTGCCAGTGAGTCAATCCTGTTAGCTTACCAATTACTCCAAAGCCTTCGAGCACCTTACTACTTGAAGTCGAGTATCATTGCAGATCTATAGAAACCAATAGCAGCAGTCTTTGCAGAGCACCATGCAACACGCGATATAAGTAGGTTCAGGTTAAATCCCTCTTCACTAGCACTCTCTCACGCATACACACCGATACACTTACGCACAAGCACATACTACACAAAGATGCATGGAGACGAGGCTGTGCCAGTTGTGATCGATAACGGCTCTGGAGTCAGCAAATCCGGATTTGCTGGCGAGGATTCGCCTCGATCCGTCATTCCTTCCGTCATTGGACGTCCCAAGTACGAGTCGGTGATCACTGCAATGGCCGAGAAGGATGCATATGTAGGTGACGAGGCACAAACGAAACGTGGTATGCTCTTTCTCAAGCATCCCATCGAGCATGGTTATGTAAATGATTGGGAAGATATGGAGAAACTCTGGAATCAGATCTTCTATAACGAGCTCCGTGTAAATCCAGAGGAGCATCCAGTCCTTCTCACTGATCCACCACTGAATCCCAAGGCGAATAGAGAACGAATGGCTACCATTATGTTCGAAACATTCAATGTTCCTGCCATGTACATTGCACTGCAAGCCGTTTTAGCTTTGCATGCTTCCGGAAGAATGACCGGCCTCGTTTTAGACTCTGGTGATGGAGCAACTCATACTATTCCAGTCTATGAGGGCTATGCCATTACCTCGGCAATCGACAGATTGGATCTAGCCGGTAGGGAGGTGACTGAATACCTAATGCGACTGCTTCGAGGACGCGGGACTGCCTTTCGATCAACCTCAGAACGCGAAGTAGTTCGCGAGATCAAGGAACGTCTCGGTTACGTTGCTCGAGACTTCGAAGAGGAGTTAATCCGTTCAGAGACGACAAATGAAGTTGAAAAGAACTATGAACTACCCGATGGTCATGTGATCACCATAGGAAGCGAGCGATTCCAATGCGCAGAAGCGTTGATGCGACCAGCCCTGATTGGAAAAGAGTGTCCAGGGCTGGCAGAATCTGTTTTTCAGTCAATTGGACGATCCGATATGAACACAAGGAAGGATCTCTACTACAACGTAGTACTCTCTGGAGGTTCGACAATGTTTCCCGGTATGGCGGACCGACTAAAGAAAGACATTTCTGAGATGGCGCCCTCGTCAGTTAATGTGCGAATTGTAGCACAGCCTGAGAGGAAGTACTGCGTGTGGATAGGTGGATCAATACTGGGATCTCTATCTTCCTTCAGAAAGGTTTGGATTTCCAAAGAGGATTACGAGGAGGTGGGACCGGGTATTGTTCACAAGAAGTGTCTCTAGGTCAATCAAATCCTATTTTGCCTGTTTCCTCACCTCCCTCCGCCCCCTCCTCCAACTTTTTTTAAGTCATTAATGCAATAAACCATATTGCTCTAACTTTTCTGTATCGTACGCCTAACCAACAACATCGGGTGTCAATCTCGTAGAGTTGCCTGAGATTCATATCATGTCACTTCACACCATCTTTTCTGTTTATGCAAGACAAATTAGGCATTAACTTGCTCTCTCTCATTTGTCTAGATTCTTAACCTCATAGTCACGTCAATTGGGTTAAATTAAGACCCAATTTGATGCAGTCACCTCGCTAACCAAATGTACTGGATAACTAAATTGACTGTTCCAACAAAATTCCTTTTGAGGCGTTTGTAAGTCTATGCCACTCACTTTGTTTTGTCTATTTGAGTGCAACAAAGCGATTCAATTATGGGGTCTAAAAAACCTGCAGATGCTTTGGGTATTGACCCATTTTATTTACAGCAATTTCAAGCTAATAAGTATTGAACAGGTAAATTATTCTCAGCGCCTGTAAAGCTCCCTAAAATTTGAAAATAACTTGAATTTAAGAGATGGAGAATGTGACTCAGAGTCTGAAAGTAAACGTAGGGTGGCTTTTTTTATTATAAGACAGAGAGCGCAAACGTTTGCTTTAGTTTGGCCTTACTGCTGAATGAGGCTGTATTAATGAAGATTGCTAAATCGTTAATGTCATTTGGCAGTCATCTATAAGGCGGGATGTCACTAGCCTTGCAATCTTAGTTTAGATTTAAAATACGGTTGAGGTGCCTCTACACGTTGACTTTGGCAGGTCAGGCATTGGGTTCAATGGGTGGTCTCGTTAAAGTGTGTGTCAAGGTGTTCTTAGCTTTCTCTGCTCAAAAAATTTTGCTGTTCACAAACTAATACTTTTTTTAATTACTGGGTCGCATTTATTAAGGCATTGTCATTATTCCAGACAGAGAGAGCCTGAAACTGATAAGGAGTGACTTTACCACATAAATTGACCATGAGCCGATCAAATACAATCTTCTGTACTGCAGAAAGGATCAGTTAAAGAAGTTTTTTGCAATATACCGATGGATTAAATCAACCACAACCTCGCGTCTAAGTCTGTGGTGAATGTGTCCAGCTGCTGTAAGCAGAATTCCTGCGACATCCCATCTGTAGCATCTTCAGCTCGAATCTGTCTTGTTCTTAGACGATATCTACCTACAGCTTTTGTTTAAGAAGAGGCCTTCAGAATACAGACTTGAAGGAGCGGGTATGTGGACAAGAGGAATGGAGATGCATGCTTTTAAAACCATCGTATGCACTCCACGAGCTGCCGCAATTTGCCGAGCAGGCTGTGGCTATAATTGCGCCAACTTTTCGAATCAACTCACACTGCTGTTAAGAATAAGATGTGAGGAGTGAGACATTTGTTTGATCGATTTTTCCCAAAGAAAAAAACAACTTGATGAATTTGAGCAAAATTTGTGATTTGGACTGAAGAATCGTAGAATATTAGTGATCAAGGGAAGTCTAGCGATGCTTTGATTTAATAGGGGGGAAAAGTGGAATGACGAAGTGGTAAATACCATTCGCCTCGAGCAAAGCTGTAAATTCCACTGATCATGCAATTTTCTAAAGGTAATCTGACATGCCTCCATGGTGCATGGGAATTGTAAATGGGCTAAAATGCTTTAAATTTATTAAATATTCTAAAATTCAACAATTTTTGTGCTGATTTGTTAAAAAATTCCTCAAAAAATCTAATCAGCGCGGCAGATTTTAATCTTGGTGCGTAAACCGTTCAAGCGAGCTACTCCGAAAGGGAAGTATAGATGCAAAAGCAAAACAGAGGCATCAGGAATTGCATTATAGGGAGAGCGTTGCAATCCTATGCGTTCATATGTTTCTCCTTTAGAAATTGATCTCCCCAACACCGTGGACTACTTCTTGATGGGCACATTGATGCATGTGACGTGGATGCACAGTCAATCGACACTTCTACCCATGGTAGGATCAAGGCAATTCCAGGTACTACAAACACGCATGAATTAAATTACCCTGTCGCTCCATCATTTAGCTAGTAATCATGTCCCTGCACGCCGCAGTCCTGCCTCTCCCCCAATACCTCATGCACGTTGGCAAATAATGACCTTCGTGTTGTAAATCTTTTGCCTTCGGTTGAGAGTTCACACGCAGACGCCAAATCGTAGCAAATTTTAGGCTTCAAGAGATGCGCTCCTTTAATTCTCATTGATGCAGTGACTTGATGCTAGGTTTGATGCAGATTTAATTGCATGGACCTCCCCGTAGCCTCTCCTTCTGCCTGACGATAACAATTTTTTTCTCTGCCCGTATTTCTCACGTAGTATGAACACTCGCAACAAATCGTTTTTCTACTCTACTATAATTTATTACGATCTCGGGAAAAAAGGTAGGGATGACACGCTAGCTCTAACACTTTTGTACCCCGCCAACAAGGTCGGTTTTGATGACCTCAAGTTTGGTTGAGCTTAAGTTAGTTTCCATCTCTTATGAGTCTTCGCAGGAGAGTCGCTTCAAATGTATCTCGTGTATGCATTTCAGTGTACTAGTGCTTACACACCCGAAGCATCTTGTATCCATTATCCGGTTCTCTGAGAATGCTTGATTAATGAAGCAACTCCTTCACATCTGCATAAAGTCGGAAAGTTCTGTAAGCTGCCAACCCGAGAAAGGTCACATGAATTATGATGTTACAATAAGCTGAAAAACTCAAGCCGCTGCACATCATTTGATTCACACATCCAAAACAAACATGTTGTTGATATTAATTGACGGACTTTAAATGGGAAATAGCCTTCCATCTTGTAGAGTTAGGCACGGAAATAAATAAGTGGTCAACCCAAGCTAACCACTACCCATGCTTCTAAGACCAACGAAAACTTTTGTATCACGTATTCCTGTAATGGAGAGCGAAAGAAGTTGGTCAAGTAATGAAGACCTAATTTCACTTACTACTGAGATTTTGCTCTTCTTGGCACCTTGAAGGTGTGTAAAGTGGATCTATTGTGGACTAAGGTGGACCATTGAGTGGTGAGCGAAGAGAGTGGTCCCGTCTCGAGGTCATGCACTATCTGATTACAGCGGCGGATATTATCTGCGAGTAAATTTGCATATTTTTGGGCTCGGGATGGAGGATGCTTCACCTCATCCACATTCTCATTCTCCAACTCATCTGGTATTCCCCTTCTTAGAGCCAAAAATCAAGCCCACAGTGTAACTGCAAATAATGGAATAGAGTGGACTAGACATTTGATAAATTAAGGTGAGAATAAAAGAACGCTGGTGGTGTGCTTGTGAAGATACAAAGAGTGACAAAAGCGGGATTCTCCGGGAGGTTGGTTCGCTGTTTTGTGCTCAATGTGTCTTTCATTCGAAGTTACCTTGTTTTAATGCATCAGCTGGCGTGTTCTCTCTCCATCGTCGGTGGTTGCAACTGTAGGTTGATGGAAGTGTAGCACGATCTATGGAAGGGACATCATTCATTCGCTGAGCGAATGTAATTTTGCCTTTTCTTTACTCTCTATAAACAGAGAGGAGTTTGTTAGAAGGCAGCTGCTGAGTGGTGAAGTTATTTGGCAGGTATGAGGGCCGTCATCGAGAGTCACAATTCGGTGCGGATAGAACTCAGTAGCGGAAGCACCGATGGCTTATCAGATGGATTGAATGTTTAGTCATAATCCCTCATTCTTTTCTGTATACTGCTACACCTTTGACATTATAACAGCCGAATTTTGCTCTCTTAGTTCATATTCTTTACGGTCTAGAGTGAGGGAGCGGAACATACTGTAGCGATGTTGAGACAAAGCGAAAGGATGCTCTGATTCTACTAGTAGCTTATATAAGGTAATATTTAGGGGTAACATAGACGTAATATCCCTTAACACTTTGTCACAAATTAATAACTTATCTGCCAAAGGAGATGCACCCTAGTGGCTGATCTTTTTCGTTCTAAGTTGATTTGGTGTATCAGTGTTGGCATCCATCCGCAATTTATACTGACTTACCCACCAAGCCTTTGGGCTTTGTCTGCTTCGGCAGGAAGGCAGAGTGAAGGTTAAGTGAAATTGCACTAGTAAAGTTGTCAATGCTAATGCTCCCTTGGCAGTGGCAATAAAGCGTTAAAACGCAAGCTCAGTAGATATAATTTGGCAAAATTTGACTTCCATTTTACCTACCTAACAGCCGTCTTCCTCCGTGTAACGATTGCCAAGTTTAGACGCGTCTTTAGCTTTGTGTTGGGGATCTTTTATGCTCAGCTCTCTTTTACGACTAAACTGACTTGAATAAATCAAAAAAGCATTGCGATGGTGAGTTAGTTAATAATCAGTCAGATCTGTACCTCTTCCATCTTGTTCTCATTAATATTTGCAAGGCATTCAGCAGGTTTTTTCTCAAATTTGGTATTAATCCTATTATAAAAATGCCGCTTCATCCACACAAATGGTCAATGATGACACTTTGAAGGGTTTTGAAAGGTTATCTTTGGATTATGTATGAACACGCAAATTTGAGGTAAATAAACAGTGTTGCTGTTTGCGCATTGATCACTGTGACAAAAAAAGCAAAAAAAAATGGGAGCATCCCCAGACTAACACGATTCTACACACAAGCCACATGTCACAGGTGTGTGACGTTTGGAAGGACAGAAAATGCGGCGCCATTAGTGTTGTGCCGAGCATGTAAATAAATACACAATTCTATTGCCACATATAATTACATAATTTGATGCTTGGCAAAGGTAGTTGAAGGAAGCATGATGAAAAAATATTGTCCTCTCATCCACAAAGTCATGACTCCTACTAGGCTGCTAATACCTATTTGTTCTTTTTCAATTAAGCAAATTCATTGACACTTGGAGAAAATAAGTCGTAATTACTTTAGTAATTAGTTGCTAGAGTTTGGTAGGAAGCACATGGACATGAGTTCGACTTAATTTTCTCCAACCTTTTGGGTCATTCGACGTAACGATTATTTACAGTCCGGGAGTTCTCTATCAACCTTCACGCCAGTTTGGTTCACTTAAAGCATACTTAGGAGGCATCATGAAAAAAGGTAACACTATAGCAAGTCTGGTGGCTTTATAAGTGCCACAGTAAGTACGACGTGGGATCGGTTGTTGGTAGTTCAAACGATAAGAGGTGTTCAATGTTGTTGCTTTGTTTATCAACACCGGGTTTCCTCCAAACTTGCAGCAACCAAGGTCTTAGCAATTTTCCAAATTTGATCGTTATAAAGACAGTACCACATTAACATTTCAAACGAAAATGCCATTTTGACACGAGCCACATTGCTGTTCCGTCTTCTAGTTAGTGACCGATTAAAATAGGAGGCATTTTATAGCTCATCTAGTAATCAGTGAAATCCATTTTTTAAACCTATAATAACGACATCACAGATCTGTCAACTGTGTTTCTTTGAAGCAGAAATGGATTGCAGAGCAAACAGCCCCGATCCGCGACGTTTAAAAGTCGAACTCGTTAGCGTCAGCTTTTCCGGGATTTGATATGAAACCAAATTAGTAACGAATGTGACTCATTAACAAGCTCAACTGTAACCGCATTATGAGATCCCAAAAGCACACACCTACTCTGATGGGTATTAGACCAGGGGGACGATTTACTGAAGCCAAGATGATGGCATAAAATCTATTGCTGACTACCTAATCATCAAAATTAGTCCTTCAGTTACACTATTTTACCTTAAAAATCATTAAACTTTGAGAAAACAGCATTTCCAACTCCTGCTTAGTGGCTGATTAAGTTTCCATCCCCGGATAACGCATTCGAGTAAAAAATGGGTACGGAGGAGGGAATTGAGCGATTTCTAGCACAACAGAACGCCAGTCATAATGGAGGAATGGCATTTTCTTTGACAATATTTCACAGACATTGCATACATTTGCAAAAAAACATCTGCAAATACTCGGAGGAATGCATAGTTATTAGAATGCCTCGAGTGGTTGCTAGGTTAATATACGAAAATAATGGAATGTGAGACCTTATGCAGATGGGGAAATAGGGCCACTCTGCATTTTTGAAAGACCACCACCGGTGTAAAGTAAAACTGCCCTCCAGCGTACCCTACTGGTGGGCAAGTTGGTGCCTCTACATACTTCCACGACTGTAAATTGTACTAAGAGTAAAAGACAGGTTTGATATAGAGTCTGGCTGGTGCGATATGCTTGCATTTTATAAAGAGAAGCCGAGCTCCTTATTTGGTTCCGTAGTGCAAAAGAATTGGTTAGCTCAACGCTATAGCAAAAGAATTGAATACTCACAGAAAATTTCCCATTATGTCTAGGCAGTTAAAGCCGTAAACGGCGAATTCTATCAAACTTTTTCCGAAAGGACTAGGTGTGTTACGACTTTGACCTTTATAAATGGTTCCACCTCACATAAAAAAACCACCCAGACCTGCACTTTATCTATCAAGTGGTAGAACGCTGCATCTCAGTCGAAAACTGCCCCTTAGGCAAGCGACGAAGTTCTGATGGGAGCATTCTGCCTGCTGCTCAGCACACCCGCCTCAATAATGAACGGTGCCTTAGCAGTAGAGCATAGGCAATGCAAGCAAAGTATTGTTTGAGGCCCACCAGGGGCGCATTCACTCACCCAATTGAGCATCCACTATCCCCTCCCAACTGCACACCGCATCCCCGTGGCGTGGGAAACAACAGGTCAACAAGAAAATTGTGATTCTTTCGCATTATTGCCTTCAGTTGGCACTGCGTGTAGAAAGCATGCGCCGCCTGCATCCACCACCAACACTTTCCTCTCTCACTTGGTGTTGCTCCCATGGGGATGCTTATTCACTCACGAAGAGGCAATCACCGCCACATTCGTCCATAATATAGTTGCAACACTTATTGTCACTTCGATTGGGGGCATCAAACTCTAAGTTCTATTAACACGAATGGACTCTGATGTTGATGATTGAACCAAGGGGCAGACAGGGAAAGGAATAATAAATAAGGTTACTTTTTGGTAGTTTTGAAAACTCACAAATGAGAGTGAAGTCAACACTCAATGTTTCCCACCGAGATGTTCCCAATTGGACTCTCTTCACACCCAATTCCTAAGAGCGTTGTTTGCGGGGAAATTTCGTGTTGAACTTGCACTGAATGGCCACTATCATTTATGAATGCAGCTCATATGCTCAACTGAGTCCCTTCCGAGGTGAAGTCACTCTAAGGAGACGAATAAGCAAGATTTAGGATGCATTCAGCACTCCCGTTCTCTCAAGGTACACACGATCATGTGCCTTGTTTAGAGTCAACTCCAAATTGTGGTAGTAAGACTGCTATATTTTTAGCATTCAGTATTTTTGGTAGTCTCATGTTTGAATACGTGCGTATGCATTGGCAGAAACTGAAACTGAAACTGAAACTACAGAAACTATTTCACGACAGTACTTCCGATCCTTTAATCGCCAAGTCACTGTGAGACCACAGATTGGCATGAACCACTGCCAGTTCAATAACCAGTAAGTTTGTCTCGTTCCCTCCACAGGCGAGAGACACTCAGTGATACCCGAGAATCGCACAAATTTAATGCCAACGAATGTTAACACCAACACTTCTATTTAAATCCTCGTGCTCACAGTGTCATAATTTTAGTAGGGCAAGAAATTCACTTCTACCTTTCCTTAATTTGGACTTATGCCTTACCTTTGATGCCTACAAAAGTCGCACTCTTAAGCGTCTTAAACCCACCAACACATGAGCAACTTTGTAGTTTAAAAAATATGTTACAACCGGTCTGGTACGATTATAAAAATGTGCCAATAAAGCACAACTTTTAAACTGTAATGTTCTTTTCATTTTAGACATATTTTTTTCCATTAGCTATTTTTCAGTGTATTGTTAAGGCAGCTAGAAACGTGAGCAGAAGCAGGAAAAGTGATAAGAGAGAGCTTTAGAGCAGAGCGTTTTGGGATGTTATTAGAGCTCAACAGCTATTTTCCTCTCAGTTTAATTGGCTAGTAGAACGGAGAAAAATTTGATTAGCCAATTTCATACAAATTCTTCGACGACCAAAAAAGACATGTTGATAGTTTTTCAAGGAAAATAAGGGAAGCAGGTATACTCCACGCCTACATCTTACTATTTGTAAAAACATTTTACAATGCATCCAACACTCTTTTGACTATCCGTGCACCTTCTGCAGCCTACCCCTCGTTCTGAATTGCCGCCCAAAGCAACTATAATCCAATCGGCTTCAAAGAAGGTTCAAGAAGTAAATACGGTTACATTAATTGCACAACCCCATACATGATCGTGTGTACCTTGAGAGAACGGGAGTGCTGAATGCATCCTAAATCTTGCTTATTCGTCTCCTTAGAGTGACTTCACCTCGGAAGGGACTCAGTTGAGCATATGAGCTGCATTCATAAATGATAGTGGCCATTCAGTGCAAGTTCAACACGAAATTTCCCCGCAAACAACGCTCTTAGGAATTGGGTGTGAAGAGAGTCCAATTGGGAACATCTCGGTGGGAAACATTGAGTGTTGACTTCACTCTCATTTGTGAGTTTTCAAAACTACCAAAAAGTAACCTTATTTATTATTCCTTTCCCTGTCTGCCCCTTGGTTCAATCATCAACATCAGAGTCCATTCGTGTTAATAGAACTTAGAGTTTGATGCCCCCAATCGAAGTGACAATAAGTGTTGCAACTATATTATGGACGAATGTGGCGGTGATTGCCTCTTCGTGAGTGAATAAGCATCCCCATGGGAGCAACACCAAGTGAGAGAGGAAAGTGTTGGTGGTGGATGCAGGCGGCGCATGCTTTCTACACGCAGTGCCAACTGAAGGCAATAATGCGAAAGAATCACAATTTTCTTGTTGACCTGTTGTTTCCCACGCCACGGGGATGCGGTGTGCAGTTGGGAGGGGATAGTGGATGCTCAATTGGGTGAGTGAATGCGCCCCTGGTGGGCCTCAAACAATACTTTGCTTGCATTGCCTATGCTCTACTGCTAAGGCACCGTTCATTATTGAGGCGGGTGTGCTGAGCAGCAGGCAGAATGCTCCCATCAGAACTTCGTCGCTTGCCTAAGGGGCAGTTTTCGACTGAGATGCAGCGTTCTACCACTTGATAGATAAAGTGCAGGTCTGGGTGGTTTTTTTTATGTGAGGCGGAACCATTTATAAAGGAAAAATATCATCATTGCTCATCAGACTATTAAGCTGTAAGTCTTTATGAATATTCTTCCTGCAACATATTTTCCCAATACCAATTTTGGCTCACATAGTGGATAAACTCCTCAATTTTTAGCACCAAACCGGTCTAGACAATAAATCCTGTTTCAATTGGTAGTTTTTTATCCACTGGTACCGTACCAGCTGTAGTGTCCCTTGTACGTGACGGCATTTTGGCATAAACATCATATTTTATTTATGCGTCCATAAGGCATATTTTACCGCAGGCGTCGGATTCGTTACTCAGCTCTGACGAGGCCCGCATAATGTCTGCCACGCTCACCTTGAAGCCTGCTGGAATGTCGGCGACTTCAAATTTGTTGTTACGTCATATTTGATTGGTCGACTTGGCCTTTACTCATTTCACCTTCCAGCATTCTTTTTTTTCAAAAAAAATGTTTTCTACTTAATTGCTACTCATAAAGCGGTTTTTCTGAAAAGTTAAAATGCTCTCTTAAATGTTTGCCGTTTCGTAATGTTAACAGAGCATTTTGATCTCGTTTAACAAATTCTCCTGTTTCCTAGTTTTATGACTTCTTACTCAGGTATCCAGCTACGTAACACGGTTTATGCAGATTCTGTTTTTCTTGTTTTTAACAAAATTAATGGAAATTCAATTCTGACATCTGGAAATTTAGGATTTTAAGTCACTTGCATCCATCATTTGAGAAGATCGGTACCTTTCAAGGAACTCACTTCAGCCCATCGTTTTCCGTGCCATTCTGTCTCTCTTCAACGCTTTTGTTAGTAATCTCTAAAATCTATGCAATTTGTGATTTGACTTTCAAAATTACTCTATTAGGCTGTGGAAAGCACCATTATCATTAACCGTATCGAAAAATTCGCTGCCAAGGCGTCGAATCATCTTCTTATTGTCCCTTGAAATTGTAAATCAACTAAGCTTCCTTGTAATGGTTTCTTCCCATTGTAGCGAAGCCTAGGTTCAAAGTGTTTTCAAAATGCATCAACGTTGTATTTCAAGGCGATTCGTCCACAGAACACCGCTTTTTCCTAGTACCCTGCAGCCTTAGATTTATGGCTTAATTCTCACAAGGATTTTTGTATTTCATCCAGGAATCATACACCGATCAAATTACTTTCCCTTGTGTTTTGAAGTTTTCATAAAGTTTGTAACACATTTCAAGCCAGCCTGCCTCAATAGCTACTTAAAAGTCCTGTTTTGCATTTCGGTTCCCTAAATTTATTAATAAGTCTCAAGGTAAGATATCGCTAGTCAACACGTTGACCGTCGAAAGCTGCCCTGGTGGAAAACTCACCCTAAATCTGAGGTGTTGTTTTGTCCCTGAATGGCTTTTGTCGGACTTTAAGGCTATTAGTTTGTGTAATCTGTGTATCTAAGCGACAGGAACAATTGGGATGTCACATGTTTTCTGAGTCATAAAGCCACAAATTCCAACTAATTTACTTCCTACTGTTCAACCACCCTGGCGAAAAACCTACTGACTGGCTCTAAGCATCACTTATCACCCAAATTCAGGCCTGTCCAACTCACACCTTAGTGATTAAGGTCAAACTTTGGGTTTTATTTACTCCAGACACAGGCACCTGGGGCTGAACAAGCGCGGTGGCAAACTCTCCCATTTGGACAGCACACCAATTCAGTGCATTTCGCCAATAGCTAAGTGCTATTTTGGAAGAGTCCGAATGGTATTAATATCTTAATTTCTACCATTTGCACAAATTTCTCTTAGTAAAATGTAAAATTACTAAATAGATTAGTTAGCAAAATCGCAACTTTTATGTCGCCACCAGCAACTTTTAATTCCTTCCACTCAGAATGCATTTCACTTATAATTTCTAGGATTGTTCAAACCGCAGCATTCTGAAGCAACTACAGAGGATACTATTTTACAGTAAGAAACAACGAATTTGTATTGCCAAATGAGAACTGTCTACCGACAAGGTAAGGGAGATTGATTGTCACCTACTAAGCTGCATTTGGCGTAGAAAGGAACCATCAGAGAGAGAGAAACTGAAGGTCGCAGTGAGGGCCAGTATTCCTAACTACATCGGCAAAGGAAGTGACCAGATTTTACATTAAAAGTTATTTAATCATTTTAAGCAGTGCCCAAAGGTAAATTGGCGCTTTTGCTGAATGTGCATTGGAATCAAGTAGACAATGGAGAGTTGTGAATGTTCTAACTCTTAAGGGGTATTGTGAAAAGTTACTCGTTCTATTGGCCTTACCCATCACAAATTCACCCGCGTAGGCTGTATTAGATTGGTTTGCTAAATGAGACCAAATCAAGGTGTCAATATGGCTAGCCCATGTGTATAACCTGACAATAAGCGTCTGCTTGGGACATCAACGCAATTAAGTCCTTTAAGTTTCATTTCTACACGCGAGCATAACTGACGACTTTGAGTCGCCACTCAAGATCCATACGTCTTCGACTTTCTTCCTGCCATCGGCAGTGTACTAATGCACACCATGACATGTGTGCACTTTTTAAACGCCCTTTCCAACGTCCTACTGTCCACCTCCCACATCTTCACTTTTATCTTCATTCTCCAAGGTTCCATTATAAATTGCCGTGGCATTGTAACTTGCACACACGCACGCAAGCACGCACCACCGCACCAAGGCACGTCAGCTAAGGGCTATTTAAGCAGCATGCGCTGCTTTCTGGCCAATCTTAGACCCTTCCTTTTCCATCCTCATGTCACCTAACATCTACCTCTTTCCACTTATGCTCCTCTGCCTCCTCTCTTCACTGCACCATCCCACAGAGGCAGCAGTAATTGAGGATCGACGCAAACCTTGGAGCGAACATGATCTGCAACAAATTGGAAATGCCCTATTAGAAAACGAAAAACTTGTTGCCAGTTTTTTAGACAAGGTGGAACTGAGTGTAAGCATTCCACCGGACTTAAGTAACAAGAGGTAGGTTGATAATTTTTCCATGAGTATTTCAACGTTTAAAATGAATCTGCCATTCACATTCCTTGGCTGCAACATCAATAAGTAAGCATTGATGCTGCTTCTTGTTGAAACTGGTTGAGCTTAAGGTGCTTTCACATGATACCAAATCAAGTAGACACAAGCAGGCAAAAGGTCTTGCACCTCGCTTCATTTGCTCCACAGGCACCCAGTTAAGTAAAGATGCCTCCATTAAAGAATAAACACTTTTCGATTAGCATTAACTGTTTGGGTTAAGGCTGGAGATGTTTTGCATGGCTTTAATCAAGAAGAAGGCATTGAAGAGGGTTTGAGATAGTAAAGGAAATTATTCCTAATAAACCTTTCTAACTAATCCATTCGATACCTCGTCAATTTCGCATTTGTTTCATTGCCCTCAACATTAGAATGCAGTTTTTACACATAATTAAAATCGTCTATTTTTGTAAATTTCGGATTAAATTGCCCTACGAATAAAGCACTGGTGACTGATACTTTCAACCAACTTAAAGCGTTGCTTTAAAAATACCTTTTTGTAAGTTTGAATCGTTAGACTTTTAGAAAAGGGATTGTAGCCCTTCGCGCATCAGATAAATTTTGTCTAACGGTGATTTTTGCTTCTCCCCGTATCTCAATAACCAGCACTACTACAATGAACTCTTTATTTATTAAAATACATTGGACTTATTTTTTGGGCTCTCTACAAAATAGTTGGCAAATCAGTTCTTTTCTATAATTGTTACGGGAACTAGAGCCAACTGCAGTGGCTATGCACCATATGTACCAGGCAGAATCATAAATTTGGTCGAACTAGTCAGGGAACGGAGGCCTCATGGATTTCGCCTTCAACTGCACTTTGTTACTGAGGCTCGTAAATAATCTTCAAACCGTGGAAAGTGCATAAACATTAGGGCGAAACAAACGACTGCCAAAGCGCAGCATCGTGGGCCTTGTTTATGACAAAGCCAACCTCTCCTATACTCTCCTAGTAGCTATGACGACATTCCTGCATTCGAAAGTCCACTAAACAAATTATGAGAGATAAATTTTCCGTATTGCGATTATGGGAAATTCACTAGTCAGCCATATTTCCAAAGCTCTTCGTACTCTCGGTGGTTTAAAATCCCATCGACCAATGAAAAGCGGTGATGAATTGTCCACTGATAGGTTCAATGTTCAAAGGTATTAACGATACTAAAAATGTGATTTGTCTTACTACTTTCAAAGAGAGTGCTGAAAAGTGTGTCAATTGGTTCAGTTGATCGAATTCCAAAACGTATTGCTTATTTTTGATGTCAATTGCTTAACGTCCCACGCAATGTGTGTGGTTTTAAAGCATTGAATTGCTGCATGGACAATGTGAATGCGTCGGTTTAGTGAGTGGGAAATGAGTGGGAAACTAGACCATTCATCATGCCAATCAGCAGTTATACAAATTCAAGTTACTCACCATCAATTTTTTGGTGACGAGTATGTGCAACATGTTAAGAGGGTCAGGGTTGACTAATCATCCATGGATTTCTCAACCATTGTAGATCATCTAGTAGAGCGTTCTGAATGTTCTGCAAGTTATATGCAGTTTTCGGCATCCTAGCCAGTTTAACCGTACGCTGTTCTATTGACAAACTTGATTTTAATGGTTATTTACGTTTCTCAGCCTCTCCTACCTCATCGGGAAAAACCAACAATTTAGTTTCACAATTACACCATGCACAGGTCCATTGGATGGAATCCACTTCCATTCCACTAATTCCGCTAAAGACGGATGGCAAAGCGACCAATCTGTCTTCTCCGCATGGACCTCCCGTTCGCGAAGATCAAGTAAGCAATATGCGGGTAAAATTAGCATGGCGAAGAATTTATTTTTTTGTCCTATTGAAGCAATACTAAGATAGGATCGTAAGAAACTATTTTTGGCTTTAATAGCGAGGTATTATATATCAAAATGATTGAAAAATGCACTCGGTGAATTGTGCAATATTTCCTAGCTGGAATCTTCCCTAGCCTTGGTGGAAGATTTTGGTATCGTCCACCCCTGCGAGTAGAGCCCCTGTTCCTGGACGGAGATCTGGAACTTCACAAAGTCTTAAAAGGTCCCAACTGGCTGAAGGGATCCGGAACAGCTCGACTCCACTTTTCCAGCTGGGGAGCATCTGGCGATACACTTGTAGTGACACTCTACGCTCGGCCTGGAACTACCTTCAAGGTTCGCTGGAGCGCTAAAAGGGCATTTCGATATCAACCATTTCAAGGGTATCCTTCTCTTCCGCAGTCATCAAAGGCGTCGCTTGTAGATGCTTGCCGGGTTGCTATCAACAAGTGAGCATAATTTCCATTTGCTAAATTATCCTTCAATTTCAAACCAGCAAACGATGCAGTCATAAATTGTTCATTTTATTAAAAAAATCATACAAGGTAATTATTATTTTTGAACATTTTTAAATGATTGTAAAGGGTAAAATTTCACTTTCTTCATTCGCATTGTTCATGGCATAGTGGCCACATTCAACTTTGCTGGGAGTGATCGTTTAGCATTTGCTTTCACCAATATCCTTCCTTGATATGCCTTACAGTATGGCTAAGTTCTAAATTCTATTTCTGGAAATACTTATAACTTTACCCCAAAATAAATTTAAAGAATGTGAGACGATTTGCGAGAAACAATGATTTTCTGCCTCTTGAGAGCTGGGTTAAAATTTGGCACCTTAATTTAGAAACTTGGCACTAAATCCCACTGGATGGTTTGGACATAATGACCGTTTATATTAGTGCACCCTTTTTAATAACCAAGTCATTATCAATTTCGGCCTTTTCAAGCACTGGCTACCTTAATATCCGCTGGCCTCCAGCCATAAACGAGGATGGCTTAATGGTCTACTGCGTGGCGGTGAACAGTGAAAGGAGTCTTGTCCACCACTGCTCCCTACAGCTAATGCTCAACAGCAAAAAAGATGCACAAAAGGCAAATCTTGTCTACGAATGCACCAAAGGGAATCACTTACAGGTAGGTAACTCGAAGCCCCATTACTCTACCTTGAATTTGGAATACCTAATTCAGTTTTATTTAGGCAATCAATTAAGAATCCAGAGTTTAAAGGTAGTTCAACCTCACAATCAGGATGTCTGAGTGTGATGAATGAAGTATTTAAGTTTGGTGGGGTATTTTTTACAGAAAGAGGAGTCTCGGGAGTTGATTGGGTAACCTGAAGATGGAGTTCTAGAGAGTCTTGCAGAAAGGCTCAACGACGGGATTTGGAAGAGGTGGGCTTTCTACCCTAGAGTGATCTGCTGAGTGCGTTGTGCCAGGTTGTCTGATGATCACATACTTTGGCCTTCATTGTTTGTGAGATAGTTGTCATGATCTGTAAATTGTATTGACAAATGCCATCTAGGGGGCTTGGCAATTAAGTAGGGGACGGCGTTGATATTTATTTAAAATTGGCTTCGGCCTTTAGCTTCACGTAAGACCTGTATGGCGTAACAAGCTCTTAAAAAGTTTAGATCTGTTTAAATTTCTCTCTATTAAACAATACTTTTCTTGATCAATTTTCATAAAGGTATCAATATTCCTTGCAGCTATAGCCTTATCAAAACTTTCTGCAGTTGCATCTAGCGTATTTCCTCCGATTTTTGTCTATTTGTATCTGTTATGTTAATACCATCTTAAGCGCCTTGCCTAATTGTGCCCTTAAAAGGCCCTGTTAAACCTTGTCCAAGGGTCATGTGGTCGCAAATTAATGTACTTGCAAAGCTCCTTCCATCTTTATTGAAAAAAATGCCTTAAATTACACATTCTAAGATAAAGCGGATGATTTGCATCGCAAAGCACAGAAGAAACGCCATTCCGCATAGGAAGTGGGTGGAAATGATTTTATGTGTAGGAGGCGTTTTGCCTTCTCAGACACAAAAGTGCAAGATCTAATTGAAGCGTTTTTTTCGAAAGGAATTGGGAGATTTTCAATAACGTTTGTTAATTGGTTTTAAAGGTATCACCAAGTCATCACAATCACCTAATCCTCATTTTCTTAATGACAGCATTTAAGGAAAGAACTATAGCTCTGTTTTTTGACATAGCCTAATTCAAGCATTTTTATGACTAAGAACTGACTATTGTATTTTATACCTACCATCTGGGCTCTTGTTTTGTGTGCAGGTGGATGGTTAGATACTACACCGCTGAATTCCGAGCACTTTGGCTGAATTTGCAGAGGTATTCTAAGTTCAGAATATTTCTAGCACCGTATCAAATTTAACTCTTTGGCTATTGTTAATTAAATTTTAAAATAATTTCAAAAAATCCAAATTTGTGTCAATAATTTGCGCACTCGGTAACCACGAGCTCACAAAGAGTCAAGGTCACACATTTGTGACGCAATAGCAAACATGGTAGGGAAGTAGGCCCAAAGTAGAATCTCAGGCTGATAAGGGTTCCACAAGCCAGATCTTTTTTGTCTGTTCTTCGTTCTTCTTTACGTGTTGTGAAGTTAAGGTTACCCTCCCGACCATCACAATGGCAAGCAGAAGGCCATAAGCTCTACATCAACGTCTACGCCATCAACAGTTCCACTAATCTGAGCAGTTCATTCACACCCCTGGTTATGCATAGCCTTCCTCTCTGCCTGCAACGTCGACCGGTCACGCGGGTGTGGGTGAAACTGCGTCCTGTGACCTATGTCCTTCATTGGCTCAATGACATTGCCTTCGAATGGCCCCGAAACTTTCATGATACTGCCATGTTCCTTCAGCCATGTCGACGACCTCGTAATCGAGAATTTTTGTACAATCTGGAAATATTTCGACAGTAAGTTTGACTATGCATTTTGATTCGAGTTTAATGATAAGTAACACACTCATAACGATGCATACTCGATTATCACTTGCTCTATTTAGCAAAGAAATGCCCATTGATGCCTACACAATTAAGATTGTAGTTACAACTCCAGAATATCAGGGTTGTAGATTGGGATCTTGAGTGCCCTATTTGATTGGAGACTGGATTTGGCACTAATTCTGACCTTAATTTTACCTCTCTTGAGAAAAGACCTTGGGAAGCATAAAAGCGATCAACCAATCGTATCAACCCTTATTCGCAACAGGCCCCTTCTGGATTTGTCGCCAGTGACACAGCACTTCAGTAGCGATAGTGGACCAATTCGCATTCGACTTTCACCTCTCAATGAAACCGTTGGAGATTCCCTGCCCCAGGGTGATAAGGTCGCCCGTCTTTTCTTCCTAAATCGCTCCGCTAACGACTCTCTCCCTGTGCGACCTTGGACTGAAGGTTGATTTCGGATAATTTATGTGACCGATCATTTTAAAGTGCACTAAACACAAGCATATTTTCACAGATAGCTCCGGGATGCCAAGAAGAGATAGGGATCTACGGGAACTGGATGACGATAGCTATCCGGTGGAATTCACACCTCAATGCAAAACGCATCAGATCAGCATGAGAATGGCGGTTAGCCCGTTGCCACACTCCTATTGGATAACGACGCTCTCTATACCAGAGGCTAGTATGCTCTATAACCGAAATGCCACTCTTGCAGGAATCGCAAAGAGGGTATGCTTATAGCCACTAATCTGGCC
This sequence comes from Taenia crassiceps, assembly GCA_023375655.1. NCBI lineage: Eukaryota > Metazoa > Platyhelminthes > Cestoda > Cyclophyllidea > Taeniidae > Taenia > Taenia crassiceps. The sequence goes on along the minus strand of JAKROA010000023.1, from coordinate 701,450 downwards.
TTTGTGTTACCTTTGAGAACCATTTAAGTAAAACTGGGAAGGGGGAAGGTTGTAATAAGTAAGTAATCCATTCCACCCTGCTGCTAGTTCACACGCCTGTCTCGGCATTCGCATAATACCTGGGAAGTAACCTTGACTCAGGAGTATTTATCAGTTCGGCGGGACTAGTGTAGGACAACTCAGTTCGTGTCACCTTTTGTGGCAATCATGGTGCACTAACTTTACGAAATTGTAAACCTGGCTGACTGATTGTTATGTTTACAACGTTCCCACAGAGATGGTTGTCACTCGTGTGAATTCGTCAAAGGACGATTTGTGAGAAGGTCAAGAGATTAGGACAGATCAGATCAAATGTGCCATGTGACCTCAAAATGCTTACAAGAATGGCTGTTGTGATAGTGAGCCTCAAAACCATCATGGTCACGATAGCTGCTGCCGTGTCAGGATCTAAAAATTTTCAGACCTAGTCTTCTATGTGTCATTCCATCGAGTGGTCGGGGGTCCAATCATTGCAGAAGTTGTAGTTAAAGTGTTCTCTATAGTATTGCTCACTGGAAGTTCGGATGCCAAGTCTTCATTCAGAAGGAAGGATTCCTTTTAACGGTTCGTGGAGCAGCTCATTCACAAGTGTTGGGGCCATTAGCATGTAATAGGGCCCGATTGATGTTTGCTATGTTATGGGGCACCGACACGATGGTAAGCAGTCTCACCTAAGCTCCGGCTCGACTTGTTCCTAACTAGTTACTTTGAAGGTACAAAATCGTATGCTCTTTTAACATTAAAGCAATATTTAGCATTTATTTTAGGTCAAAGGCGCTTAGATGCAACTGTGAAAGCAAACGTTTTGGCTGTTAAACTTGATCAAAATTACCCATCATTGGTAACTAGCCTTGCTGGAATAGGCTTGATCCGATTTATGTTCCCATACTTTTAGCAAATTTTATACGAATGTGCTTATTCCTGTAGCCTTGCAGCACAATATTAAATATCCTTTTTTTGCAATTCTTCTGTTTTATATCGTCCACAAAAGTAAAATAGAGAGCTTGTTACACCGTTCAAAATTCTCTTAAATCTCTTTAAAATAGTCGTTAGAAATGACATTTCTGCATCGCTTAGCTGAAATGTCTTGAATATGGCTAAGGGAATGCAGGGCTTTCACTAGCAGCACCACATCTTTGTGACGTCCTGATTATCTTGCATAAGCCCAATGGCCTTATCAGGTAATTTAAGTGAATTGAGTGTTGCAAGCAGATTGCTTGAGTCCAAATCACCGCGGTAAATACAAGACCTCTTCGGTTGAAGGTACCTTGAATGGTGCTTGAACGTTGAAACACACCTGGTCTGTGCTGTTGCATGTACGCTGAGACAGACTCGGGTGGCCAAAGTTCGAGGAGATGCTTTGGTTTCAGTTTCCACTCAGATTGCATCCTTGAAATTAGGAAAATAGAATAAAGTACTTTTTTCTTTAGATTAACTACTGCGAGTACTCAAATAGGTCGCTGGTGAGTTTTCTGGGACGTCAGACACAGATCTACTTTCAACGATTCACAACGGGACTTAACGACACGTCATTAAATGTCCAACTCCCCTTTATTTACGGGGAAGGATCACCGCGGTTCTACCTCATTCTTGTCTATGCCACTCGCATTACTGATATCACATCAGCTTACCGATCGCTCTTTCTGCATCGGCTTGTGGATGCATGTCGGGTGGTTGAAGATAACTGCTACACCACTCACTCCGGCAGCATTTGTGCCTAATCTCTCCTCCAATTGGGCGGACGGCCCTCAACACCGTCCTCCATTCTGTCATACATATCAACGAGGCAATCAACCAAAGAGAGACAGTGATAACTCTGTGTGTGTGGATGCATGAAGATGAGGTGCTATTTCGTTTTAAAAGAGTTGTGTTTGTACTATTCACCGTTGAAGACCTTTTCCCACCAACTCGGCTTTTTATGTATTTTTTGGACTTCGAACTGTAAATTAAGTGGGTAACCTGTAGGAAACCCAAAAATTTTGAGCTTTAATACGGTATCAATACATCGACTAAATAGATTCAGACTATTTTTCTTTTTCCTTCCAGCCACCTTCTGATTCATTTAAAAATTTCCTGTCAGTTTTCGTGAACCAGAAGATTGAGGTTTACTCATCAGTTGCCTGGATCCTACCACGAAAATCAGTGGACAGGTGTTTGGGACAAGTGTCTTGACTAATTGACCGACGTGAATAAGTGAACAGAGGTAAATACCGTCTGTGCTTACGAGCACGGCAGACAGATAGCAACAATTGTCTGGGTCAGAGCCACCAGATCGACTATGACCAGTTGACTTGGACATGGAGGGGCGTATTTGAAGTGCTCCTCAGCCAATCGGATATCCGACTTCCAGATTGTTCGGAAAAGTAGTCGCAAAAATATCAATTTTTAGCAAGTTAAACACCAGCGTTTTTTTCGGTTTCGGAGACAACAAACTTTTATGCTCGCCTTTTTAAATTTCCTTAGTCAGCGCAATTTAATCGCCCACTTTTTTTACATCTAAAATAGTTTTTGTGTTAAAATCCGCTATTTTAGTCTCAATTGGAAGTCACGATGCTGAGTGTGAAGACCGTGGCTACGTCTAAAGGCGAATTTCCGGTCAGCATAAAATTGTATCACCTTTAGGGTGAACATAAAATCCACCAATTATCAGGAATAAGGAGATTTTTTTCCAGTATTTTCGACACCAGTGTCCCAATTTCTTACCAGATCATGGAACAAGAAAAGTTTGAGAAGGTTCGAGCATTGCAATTTATGTCAAATCACCTTCATCAGATCTGCTCTCCTTTTCTTATGCTCCAGACATTTTATTTTCCTCCATTGTTAAATGTTTATCCAAAGTCATGTGCTTTCTGTGAAAGTGGTAGACAAAGGTGAACCTGTTATGTCTAAGTACAACTGACCAGACCTGATTAATGATCCAGCGAAGTTAGACGGCTACGGTGGAGTCAAGAAGGTTGCCGTTTTAATAATTTGCCCTTAGTTCCTTTTACGATCCAATGAGACATAGTTCCTTAACCTCTAAACACTTAGTGAGGGATTTTAAATCAAATTGTTTTATTCTCAGTGAATTTTGGTAGAACAGTCGCCCGCCTGAACAACCGAGTTTGTTGCATGACGCCTTGATTTTTCCTACCCGAGTTCACAATCATTAAGATGTGGCAAGCGCTAAGTCATGCTGCAAATCGACTGATCCGAGAATGGTTACATTGCTTTGTTTTATTTTTTAATCCGTGGTCAGGGTGCTTTGTTCAGCAGCTCATTTGCAACCGTTAAGATGCCAATGTCATCTGGATCTCCGTCGTGATGGTGCTACTTGACTGATTGCTGGGTGTTTTATTCAAGAGTTTCTTCTTTCAACAAAACTACTTAAAATTAGCCAATTTTTATTCTCTAAAGTGAATTAACCAATCAAGCGAGAGACCTCATTAAAATACCCCTTTGGAAGGCAAGTGTGCATGCAAGCGGATTGAGGTATTCTCCCTACCCATTCCGTTCAATTCATTTTCATCATAATTCCCCCAATTGTTTACCTAACTCAAGATATTTAATTTTATGCCTAAACCATTTGTCCCAGCAGCAATATATTTTGTCATCCTTCATGAACTTTTGGCGGAGGCATGAAGAAGTGCAAGGCGTTGTGGAAAGAAGCACGCAAAAGGGTGCGTGCATGTGAATGTGCTTATATGAACGACAATTGATGTAAAAACTAATGCTGCTTTGACAAATTTGCGTTATGCTGGTAAATATAGCAACAAGCAGGATTCCCAGTCTGCTAGGCAATAAAATTATCTTATAATTCCTATAATAAAGCAGGAAATTTTAAGTGAATGAAATACTAATTCAGTAGGTTTTGTTGGGTTCTTCAAAAGCTTAAAAGTATGTCAACCAGGTAATTTTGGTGAGGTTTGATGCGGTCATCGAAGTAGATGATACGGTGACGCTAAACTGTGAAGAGATCATCGTGCATTTTTCACATACCCCAACCCCCAGGAGTTCGTGAGAATCTGCCTTGATGCAGGTCAGCTTAAGGTCATTTACTATTTTTCTCCTTTAAGCATTAAAAAGACATTGAATCTTAATTATTCTTTATTAATCAGTTCAAAATACTTGTCAGCATTTGCTTTGAAGCCCCCAATTGTCCACTAATTCGATTTAAAAGCAACGGGTTTTGATAATGCCAATGAGGTGACCCTAAACTTAATAGCTGTTAAAACCTACCTAATGTATGGTATAAGACACTCCTTGATTAGCTTCCGTAGCCTTTTGCCTACAGTTCGCTCACTCAATCACGAATGACAGCATTATTTGCAAGTCAATTTTGAATTGACTTATAGTAAGTGCCTCACAGTCGTGAACAAGGAGCAAGAACATTGAGGGAACTAAGAACAAAGTGAACCACCAGCTTTGAAACCTAAAATGTATGGCAGACACCCCCGAGACATACTGCAGTTAAAATATTGGGACCCAAGTAAAAAGTCTCGCACTGACACTGATCCATAACTAATGCTTTCTATTGCATTTCGCTAGTCCCTTCAGGTTACAAGAAGTCATAGCAGTCAGCCGTACGGAGATCTGGACAAACTCTTGGTCATCCAAGAAGTTAGTGAGAATATCCCTACACGGTTAAGAAGGCGAAAAAGCGAAAGCGGTATGATAATTCTTTGGCAATTCATACTTAATGGCCTATCAGTAGTATGAGCAATGCTCGACTGGGTAGATCTTTATCGTTGGGAAAAAAACCCGTTGAATGAAATGATAAAAACTTTGCACACCTTGTTGAGTGGGACTAATCCGATGGAATTTTGGTGGCGGTTCAAATGAGTCAAATAGCCTACTGCAGGAATATTTTGAAGAATAAAATAGTACGCTACTTTGGGCACAATTTTTCTGCCAATGAATTGGTCTAATACAAAGGATGGTGTTACATTGACACAGTGATTTAAGATTTAAAATTATTTTCATTTTTCTTTTCTAAGTAAGCAGTTTTTTAAAACCACAGGACTGAAAGATTGGGCATATTAAATCCTTCTCTAAGGTTGTCGTATTATCAACACGTTTCTTTGAACCATTAGATGCATCTAACCTCATTGACAACTTGCCCTGCACAATTTATAGTAAGTGTATTTGTCTTTTCACCTATGCTCCAATCTATTGGGGTAATATAGGCTGCTAAAATGAGAAAAAATCAAGTCCAGCACCTCCTCCAACGTATTCGTAAGAACCACTGCTAGTCGTTCTGCCCGACTGACTAATGATTTTGAAATAGTTTTCGGTAAAACTTACTCAAAGTTGGCCACAAAATCAAATATAGTGGTATGTTTTACCATCACCAAATGTAAATTCGGAAGATGCCATTCTGCATTTAAATCCGAAACAGTCCTATCGCCAACATGGTCCAAATGTCAACATCGACACCTAGTTTTATTTGCACAGAGCAACCGACACTTTTTTTAATGCAAAGCAAAATTATTAGGTTAAATCTGTTCAGGGAGAGACGAATGCCTTTGTTCAACTATAACTCTCAATGCAGAAGTGGTTGAAATCTAATACCAGATTCATCCAATGGCGACCACTAGAGCCACCACGCAATTTGCCCAAACTGGCGGTTCTAATTTCATGTGACAAAACCCTTTCCATGTAGATGCTAGTGCATAATTTTGAAGTTTAGGGGAGAGATGCAATAAAGTTGAAAAACGGTTGCCACGTGCCTATGCCCAATGATGCAGTGTACATGATGGGGGAGGGGAAATTGTGTAAGTGGTTGAAAAACAGGCAATTTTTCTGGTCCTCCATCATCCATTGTTGCCTTAATCAGGTCCATCAAACTAACAATTGAGGCAACTGTCTGTTTTCGTACCAAGCCCCATAGTTTACATTTTCTGTTGAAGTAAGTTACTTAAATTTTTGGAGCTATTTTGGTTGCTTAGACATAAAATGTGTGAATAAATAGCTAACCCTTCTTTGCAAATGCAGTGAGATCATCGGTCCATATTTGAGGAAATCACTTACAGCTTTCCAAGAGTTCCCTGAAGACGAAGAAGGCAAAGTATTCGAGCAGAATACACGCATTTGACACACGGTGGAGCTCGGACGTACTCGACCAATTCACTTGGCAGTAGTACTGCGATAGAAAGCTGTACCTGAACAGGGAGTTAAGAACATTCCTGCCTGTTCCATAGCCACCCACTCTTTTGAGTGTCATCCCACCTCAGCCTTCACAACGTGGCCAGTGTTGTGAAAATATAAACATCTACAAGTCAGTCATGCCAGCCATTACAGCTTCGTGAAATTGAGGAGATACTTGACCTCAAAGACACTGATTTTACTTGACAATTATACTGGATCCGCAGCATCGTTTGGTTTACGAATTGGATTCCAGGTCGAGAAATTTCTGTCTATCACATGTGCCCATAGCTAGACGTTGCAGCACCGGTCTAATTGGCGGACTTATAAAAGAAAGTACGGGATTTAATGCAGTACCAAAGTGTAGGGTTTTGCGTCCAATCGTCCTTGACACTTCTCACTCACTTCAGTGCCGCCCACTCATGCCTTCCTGGATTCTATCCAGCTTGAGAAAAAGCAAAGGATATGTCTCTGTTTCACAATAAAAAGAACTTCAAACTTTTCCAAATAATTTGTGGTTAATGTCGCGAGAGTTCTTAATGACTTTCCTGGGGTATTTTAATCGAAGGGAGGCGTCATTTCCAACCCGTTACAGCTTTTCTTCTTACTCTTTCGCCATGTTAAGATTCGGCATTCGTAAAATGAATTTTGGTGGAGGTCTTGTGGGATGGGGTCTCTATGCGCTGCTACCAACGGAGACGAAAGAGGACATAAAACTAGTACAGAATATATACGTCCTGCATTCAGGAGAGTAATCAGGTTTTTGAAATAGTGGAAGGCAGCCTTTTCCGGTGAAAGCATAGTGGCAGAGCGCTCAAAGTGGCCTCTTTGTCAAGGCCGACAATTAACTTACTACATGCTGACGTCAAGTGCTAGAGTTCAAGGTCTTACGAATGGTATTGTGTCACATTTAGACAGAAAATAAGCGGATTGGTATAGTAACAACAAAAGTTTATCGCAAGAGGATTATTTACTGTCCCTTTACCAGCGTTTCCAGCATCGTTGATTGTTGACTTTGTACGAGATGTGTGTTGGTGGCACCACAATTTGGTCATAGAGTTAGCACTTAGGATTTCCTAGATTGGAATCATGAATCCAGCAAGCCAGTGGATCAGGTCAACTGAAAATGAAACCAACTGACAACAAAGTATTTTGCGAATCGCTACTCAAGCGTGCAAGCTACCAGAAAGGGATTATTTGCGGTACTTTATCGAAACCCCAAGCCCTATCTAGGCTCCGATGGTATCCAAGGCTAAAACAAAAAGAATATGGTATCTGAATGTCTTCATGTCCTCGTATTGATATTACCAAGCAAATTTTACCAATGTGTACTGAAACAAAACCATGTTCCCGTTTTCCTTATGGAAATTAGGATTGTGGATCATTACTTGAGAATGGAAATGGCATTTCTTAATTGAATCTCTTTTTCAGAATAAAAATCTCGCAAAATATGATCAGATATTTGATTACCCCATCAGTGCCATTATAAGCATACAGTGTTACTAAGTGTTGTAAATAGTGGTTATTGTAAAACGTTTCGTTGTTAGTTTGATTCTCAGTTTCAATACCGATCACTTGTTTAGCCGCATTGCCTTCGCCGTATGGGCTAAACTCTAAACCGTCAGTATCTCCAGTTGCTTCCATTGTCTTCAGGAAAGTCTTGGGGAAATGCAGTTACGGCTGCCTTGTCGAGGCACCATATGTACCTTAGCCTCTAGGACTTCTCTAAATTCGAAAGAAAATACAATACTCAGTGGCTTGTTCATGGGATGGATGGATGGGTGGGTGGATGGATGGATGGATGGATGGATGAATGGATGGATGGATGGATGGATGGATGGATGGATGGATGGATGGATGGATGGATGGATGGATGGATGGATGGATGGATGGATGGATGGATGGATGGATGGATGGATGGATGGATGGATGGATGGATGGATGGATGGATGGATGGATGGATGGATGGATGGATGGATGGATGGATGGATGGATGGATGGACTGAGAATGGGCTAAAGAAAAGTAAGGCCTTCTGTGAATGTTAGAGCAGTCTTTGGTCGTGCACAACAACTGAGCCCCGATGTTTTATTACTCTAACTTGCTATGACAAACATTACTGTTAGAATGTAACCATTTTTGTAGCCAAGTCCCTGGTCCACTTTTAATGCACAATGGCTTTTTCTATACCGAATTTTTTCAGCTTTCCATACTTAGAATTAAAGCGGTGTTTGAACCAAGGATAAAACCATTGGGGCTAATAATGGGTAGCTCTTGGATCAGCTGGACTTAAGTCTGACAATATCTGGCAAATTGGATGGGATATATGATGAAGTCTTCGTATTTTCTCCAAAATAAAACAAATGTCAGCATCAAGCCAGCGCGCTCTATTTTAGACTAATTTTTTTCCAACGGGCCGGTGCATGGGTGACGCACATCGCATTGCCCCCAGAGTCCTCGATGCCACCGTAGATGTCTTCATCGACAGTAATTAAGGCTACACCAAAAAAGCTGTCGAATTACCTCAAAATATTCTGTAATATTTTGTTCGTCTGAATACTGATTACGTTGCCCTGGCCGGGTTGGCCGACCTCCGGGCCACACCAGCAGCCCCAATCACTTCCCGTTTGCTGAAAATGTACAATTTGCCCCCAGTAGAAGAGAGGGGCTGTGTAATAATCTGTTTGTTCGACTGCCGGTTACTATTACGGTCACTTGAGTGGCCGTATATATGTATATATAATCTGCTCTAGCGTTCTGCCTTCTTTTGTCTTCGAGGTAGTTGCGGGGTGCTGCAGTAAGTGCTCATTTGTATTTTCAGCAAAAAGCGATAAATCGTGTAAAATGTTAAACAGCTGCTTCCTCTTGTATGCGAGTGGTTCTGTCATGCCAGTGATTTAGCTACGTGCAAGCATTTGAAGCATTCTGAGACTTCTTTGAGGAGAAAAGAACTAGCATTTAGGTAGAATGTATACATTCGGTAAAAGAAGGAATTGGGCCTACTAGCCAGCCCACTAGGCAATGGCAATATCGCCAACCAAATGGCCAGAATCGGAACTATGAGTTCAACGGCTAAGCGCACTACAGCGCATTGCACCATTCCTCAAGCTCACTAATAGACATCAAAGCAGGTGTATTCCTGGCTAGCACATCTTTTTCATGCAAATCGCCAAACAAACTGATGCACCTCAAGCTTTGAAATTTCGACGTCTTGACAGGAATTAGCGAGATTCCTCCACTGTTTCCAGCATCATGGTATCTAAGCCTTCCCAATCCATCCTTTAGAAAGACAGAGCCCCGTTTAGTTTTCTTAAAACATGGGAATTCTCATGAGCTTACAGCTATAAAACCTGTCTAATACTTGGATACTTGACTGCCCGTGAAGGTCACATAAGCGGCCATCCTGCCCTGTCCGGCAGAGACCGACCTTTGGGCCATACCAGCAGACCCTACGCCTCTGTTAGTTGAATATATATATATTGCCCTAGTGCTCTGCCTTACTTTGTCCTTAGGGAAGTCTCAGGACTTCCGTGTGCTCATCATTAATCAGTTTCATCATAAAAGTCAATCATGGCGAGATCGTCCAAAGGATGGCGATGGAGACGCAAAAAATGCACCGGGGCCCGACGATAGTACCGAGTAGACTAGAAAGAGTTTGTCCCTAAACCCTTACCGTTTCTTAAAATCCTAAATAGTGTACATGTAACATCTCAGCCATCCTGCTCATTACCAGGATAACTGAAACGAGGAGGACGTAAACGAAGGAGGTGCAACACAGCGCTCTCTTTTTTTAGCACAATTTATGGTTCAGATGAAACGCGGTTTAAAGAAGCCCAAAATTATTTGAGTAATAGGTGTCAATAATTGTGAATTGCTTAAAAATTACCGATTAAGAAGTTCTCGTAGGTGAGCATGCAGTTGTATATGCAGAGATTTGCAGACAACTCAGAGCCCTGTAGCATATTGCAACTGCTAGGTGATTCTGTTTTTGTTTTTGTGCAATGCAAGGGAAAAGCGCTAAATAGGAAATGCAATCATTTAACTATAAATCCTTGATCTGTTTAGATACGCAAGGCTAATGCCTGTACCATTTATTCACATTATTTCATCTCAGCAAAATCGCTGCTTAACTAGCTGATGAGCTAAAGTAATATATTCGAACGCCTTAATTGATAAAATTGTTTTAGATTCACGTATTAAAACAAATAATTAACGCAGATATTTAATCAATACCCACTGGCGACCTTGCCGCATAAATAGTATAAGTAGCCCCCTTGTCCAGCAAGCGGCTAAAGGTCGGTCTTGTACCTTCCAGCTTTCCGTGGCCTGTTGCGCTGTGCGTTTTTGCTGGGCTTATAGATGGCGGCTGATCGCGGTTCTGACGGCATTCCCTTTCGAAGGTTAAAAGTCACTGATCCTTCTCAAATTCCTAATGATTATAGGCAAGTTTAATGCAAAGTGTTTCCCTTTATGTGCAGTGTAGGCAGCTATTATTGTTTGCCTTGCGGCTCTTATTGTGCTTGGCTCTCCTTATTTAGACGCAGTAAACGTGATGTTTTTAGCATCCTACTTGACCTATTCGGTAAATTGAGTTGCAGACCTTGCTCCTACATTTCCTTGCAACTGTGCCCGTGACTTAATCCAAATGGGCTGTTTCGCAATGTTCCAGTCTGTTTCAGCTAGTCTGAATCTGTTTTTCAAGGTCAAATATACTTCTTGTCCTTGTAATAGCACAACTCCAGGTGGGACCATATTCAGCACCACACCAGGAGGCACGCGAATCTTCTACGATCGCGATACGATGTTGATGTGCAAAAATTCACCAATTGCACGTTCGCCTCCTGCCGACATGGTCTGTCGACCGGGGATCACCTGTCCGACCACTTGCACTGGCGGGTGTCGTCTCCCCCATGCCCCAGCTGAAAAAGTCACAAAGAACGCTCAGAACACTCATCAGGAACATGCAAATGCACAGAAAGGTTGGCCAAAATTTCAGTCCTTATAACTCCCAAACGTATGCTTCGGGTTCCGTGGTTTTTTGGACCTTACTTGAGGTCAATGGCCTTCATCTCCCCCGTACTAGAGTTATTTGAGTCTTTTTTCTCAGAAGCTTCGGTGCTATTTATATTCTTGGATTTTGGGTCATCCGTCCTATCTAGAGGCGTTTTTATTTTCATGACCTTATGTTCGGTATTCTGGGGTAACCGGTTTCCTGAGAGCGATTTTTCTGCTGCAATTTTATTGTGCAATGCACTTCTGCACGTGTCACTTTAGAGGCGTGTCTGCTTGACGTTGGCGGTCAGTGGTCTGTCTTCTGTCTCAAGTCTCGTGACGCGCGTCTGGCCTTTGTTATCTTGTCGACTACAACCGGCATCCATTTTATTTCGGCGTGGACGTCTTTAATGTGTTCAGAGCTCTTGTGATGGCTGTTTAACTGGTTCAATGTTTGAGAAAACCCTTAGGATTTTTCTAATTGAGTTTACCGAGTTGTCGATCTGGTAGCGAAAGCGAGTCAGTCTTCATCTACTGCCTTCCTTAGAAATACGCCTTGGTCCTCGTGGTACTCTGCCTTCTCTCAGTTTTCTTTCTCACATCCTTCTTTCTATCCATTTGCACATTTTTTGTAAAGCTGCGATGCTATCGACGGAAGAAGTTTAACGTCTGTTCACTTCTTCGACGACATGGTAAAACTGACTTCTCAAACACATCGGCGCTTGTGTTTGTTTTCAAATTGTTTTGATGCTTGCAAAACAGAGAATTTCCTCATCCATCGGGCAAACAGGAATCGATCCCACCCAAACTGCCTTCATGTTTGGGAAATCAATGCATGCTCGGCGTTCTCCCTTTCCCAATTATCCCGCTGACCTTGGATTATGCCTCAACAAATAAATTGTGTTTTACAAGAACACCTTCAAAGTGAGCTATGAGGTAGATCTCCATACTTGCGTAGGTGATTCTCACCTCTCCTACCATGTCGAAGTGGACCTACTTGTTTAGTGTAATACGTCCATTTTACCAACTAAAAAGCAACGATGCGGCCTATCTACTCCAGCGAAAATGTAACAAATCTTTGTAAGTCAGAGAGGGACGATGGGAAGGTGCTGTACCTCGTTTTTGAGATTATTGGATCAGGCCAGTGGATTCGAGGGTGGAAAGGTATGTACTGAAGCAATCATTTGTGCTGAGAGCCCTATTTGTGGTGTTCTTGTGTGCATTCTTCTCTTCGTGTCACCTCTGTCTACTAGCGCGTGCAATTATGGACGATGCCCTTGGGAATTGGCGATGGTGATGGTTTTACTTCCAAGCATTCCTGCTTGGTTCTTTTTCTTTTTCCCATCGAGACAGTTTGCGGTATTTAAGGCTGTAATCACCCTTTCGCTTTAGAGTCTTCCGGGTGCTTCTCTGATCATTATCTTGTCGGTTAGGCAAACATTTCTTCGTGTTGGTCGTGCTCGTGCTCCAGGCACCGCCAAGTTTCGTTTTCATGAAGTGAACAAGGGTGGCTTCCTCCTTGCTTCGAGTTGATGGAATGCGGATGTCTTTGTGACTCACTCCAGTGTGCATGGCACCGTCACGCCGCACACTTTCCGTCCACACGTAAATGCATGAGTAATTGTCTTCATTATTTTGGGTTTTCTAGTAGCCTTTCCGGGGTTCCGTCACCTCGTCAAACGTGGTGCTAGTGTTGGTGCATTCTAACCGCCGTGGAAAAGTGGTGACAGATTTTGACGCCAAAGCTATCCCCGAAGGCTTTTTAGGGTGTCTGAGTGAATATTAAGTTAGACTGTGCGAACAGGTCATCTTAAGTATGTTTATCTAGTTGGTTGGATATCCAATCATTTACTCAAAACGATCTTATCACTTGAATATCTTCTAAGCGTCCCGCGATTATTTCTGCTTTAAGATCATGTAGTCGAGTGTCATAACTGTCTGCAGGCCACGAAAGATGGCAATGTGGTGACTTCGAGGTATCTGTTTTTCAAAAAGGGTCGATCGCCCTCACCCGAGACGTCTGCATAATAAGACACGTAGTTTACTCTTTTCATGTGCAGTTTTGATTCTTCAAAGTCCGGCCTCACCTTAGCATCAAAATTTGATGCCTTTTTGAAAAGTCCATTTTGTCTTGGCAGTTCTGCTCCGATAACGGAATGTCATCGCTCCTTTGCACCGTCTGCGCCGAAGCTGCCATCTCTGTGTCGTCTAGACTCAATCTGAAACCGTTAGAAGGATTATTAAATTAAAGAGCCGAAAGATCAGAAGACCGAGTCGTGGGAGATTGGGGTTCTCGTTTTTTTCACCCGATCTTTTTTCTCTTCAGGTGATGGAGAGCCTTTCGACATTGACTTGTGAGGAGAGGTGTCATTGCCGGTGGAGGACAAAACAAATTAGAACGAACCAGTGTGGTTTTTACAATGCTCGCCAATGCCTTCAACAGCCATCTTTACATGCCACCCCACAAAGAACCAAAACTGAGATGCAATCGCCACTAAAGGAGCGCTCCTTTCGGTGGCTTCTTTGTGGATTTACCTTTTCCCTTTCCCCAAATGCCTTTACCCGGTTGCTGTGCTTGCTTTTGTGAATATCTATGCACATTGAGGCGGATTAGTTCGTAGGCTGTTTTTTACTGAAGGGATAAGCTGGAGGATGACTAGACCGCCTGTACTTGAAAAGTGCCTGTCGTGGTGACAAAGACCGAGATGTCAGCGTAGTTCGATGCGTTGTCTGGTGGGCCCTCCTCCCCCAAGCTTTGGTCGTGGCCCCTTCCGTGTTCATTTTTGCGTTAATTACAACAATAGTGGGCGAAGTGGGGAGTTCACCCGTTGCAACCTTCGTGGCGCGGCATTTCGCTTGCTTAGAGTCGATCGAGCGATAATTAACCTAGGGCTGGGTTGCTGAGTTGGCTGTATCGAATTCCTTGACCGGGGAGGCTATTGCATTCGTTGGTCGCCACCTTTTCAATCAGCGCCGCTTGCAGGGGGCTGGAGGTGTCCTTCGTGGTCAGCCCGTATGTCGCCGTCCTTTTCAAGTGTCATGGCATCTATGTGGCGTCACCTGGCCTGGGAGTGCGCTGATCACTGGAAGTTGAGCCACTGTGGCAGCACCGCCAACTTTGTGAATAGCAGCTCTGTTTCGCGTTGTCATCCAGCATCTGGTCCTGACGGTCCGAGGTCAGGCTCGAGGCATCGCACTTGACCTGACCTTTGCAGGCACATGGAGTATGGATGAATTCGCCACCAGACCGACCCCAACCTCAGTCCGCCTAGCTTGTTTGTGAAAAATTCCGTAATCTCTTCGAGCAGACTTCCCAGAATTGGTGTTAGCTATCTGCGATTCCCCACTATCTTGTTGCCTAGATAAAATAACTCGCCTCCGATTATTGACTAACGTCTTCGCTTTTGAAGTCAGCGTTGATGCGCTTCCATAGGGTGCTGTGGAGTGTTTGGTTTGTGGATCCGACTCCGAGTTTGTAGATTGTCTCTCCACTTATTTCACTGGTCCGTATTGGCGATCACGTGACACGCTTTCTACCCCCTTTTTTAAAGGCACATCGGCCCTTGGGCCTCCACCCGACCTGACATTAGTTGTTTTCCTTTCCATCGCTAAGGTGGCCTAATTTACGGAATTCAGGTGACTCTTCTCGACGCTGTCGCCACGCTGATATCCGAGTCGCGTCGGTCAAGGAACTGTTTGAACTGTCTCCTATTTTGGCCATCACCCGGCATCACGTGACTACGTAGTCAGAGCAAAGTCCTTCGCCTTATAAAAAACACCCCATGTCACATAATTGAGCCCGCAATCAGACTGTCGCCACGTCGTACTAATAACCTGTGAAAAGCCTCTCAATCCAGGTGCATCACTAGTCTACATGATCCACTTGAATAGCGTGGCACTAACACGTGGGCATTGATCGTTGTGACGGTGCAGGCAGTAGTGCTGACGCGGCCCAGGAAGGCCGGTAAACATCTGCCTGATGGCGTCTCTACGACTCACAACCCGACACACAAACGAAGGGGCCTTCTCCCTCTTCAGCTCATTCTATTATTAAACTGGAATGGCCAGTCGCAATTGTTGGGTTGAAGTAGCTTGCTCGCCTGGGAGGAAAGGCTCTCCAATGCATTGTTTGTGGATAGTGTTAGCTCCATTTATTTACTTTTCTCTCCAAAAACAGGGATTGGCAATTGTCGACCAGGCATGCGAAATCGCCCGATACCCCTCCCGTCCCGCATTTCGCTTCTTGTCATTCATTGAGAAAAGAACTCGCACCATTTCATATATCAAATCATGTCTGCATGGTGAAGCCGGTCTATTTAATGAATAAGGAATTCAGCTTTTAATTATGTACTTCTCACAAATTTACGTATTGTCGACTGACGTGTTATTGGCTGGTAGTAAATAACCTTGTGGAAGAAGAGGTGGTGGAACGCAGGAAGGCTACCATCACAACAACTCGATTTCATCAGAACGACGGAAAATGTGTGCGTGAATGAAAACATGGGGAAAATGGCGCTTATCCCACGATTGTGCCACTCCAGTCCACAAGCATTCCAAAAGATGGAGGCAAATTAGGCGAAAGGATCCAGTAGTTTAATAAGAAAGGCGAATTGTGTTATTCGTCCCTCCGTGACTTTCAAGGCTTTTTTGCTGTTTTATGAGTGAAGGCAATAAAGTTCTGAAGTGTTTACAACTAGAGCTGTGTTATTGTTGCTAACTCTCAATACCCAACTAACTGCGTATTCCACTCACATCAAGTATGGATCGCATACCTCATATTCAGAGACGATCTCAAAAGCTCTTAAGCGTGTTTATAATAGTACGCAAAGGGGCTAAAAACTGTTTTTCCGGAGGTGGAACTGGCTTGTTCATGTCATTACGTGGGAAACCGCCCTTATTTTCGGATCATGAAACTTATCTGCCTTCTTATTAGGCTAAACTGCCCTTTTTTTGCTGAAATGCACTTGGAGCACCGTAACTTGCTCCACTTTGTTCAGTTGGCATAGCAGCAGTGGGGGTGGAGACGAGGGGGGGGAGCAGGACTAGCAACTGCAGTGCACAATACGAAATTGTTTGTATAATAGCGATAAACTGCTTTATCAAACATCCCATGATGGGGAGCAGTAAAGTTATAAATGCTCGTTATATAAAGTTATACATGCTCGTTAGGAATGTCTTTCGCCTTAACGAATAGACAATGTACTTCCCACATCTCGCACTTAATTAGAACCTAAAGAGGCCAACCGTGCAAAGTGTTTTGAAATGTTGCTTATAGCTAATATTTACAAATTGGATGCTTTCCTACTCTACTGTGGACATCAGATGCCTAGCCGAGATTTAAAATCGGTTGTTTCTGCGTTATCAAATTTGGCTGTTTTTTGTTGTTGACAGAAGTAACGTATTGGTTAATTTTAAAAAAAAACATTAACACCAGAATACCCTTAACACCATTTCAGCAGAGGCTTTTACAAAAACCTACCAACCTACAAAAATAGAAACCGCTACTCCAATTCAGGCTGCTTAATTTAATGCCAAAGGAATTGTAAGTTGGCCATAAACTTGCCGCATAGATGAAATAACTCGATAGGCCAGACAATTTATCCTACTGCCTCAGGCCAAGTGGAATTAACATTTGAATATACGCAAAGCCTTGATTGAAGAGCGCCATCTCAAGTCCTCCCAAATAGCGTCTGCTGACCGCGCGAAACTCTCGTCACCGACTTTAATGCACTTTGCTCCCTCTTCCCCCCTCCCCACTTACTGGGCCAATGAAAATAGCAATCGATTGAAACCATCGATCGTGTCCTCGTAAAAGGCTAAAACTGACACAGAGATGTAACAAGCAGCTTTTACTTAATGCAACTCTGATTTGCATTTCCCTTTACCTGGTGAAGTTAAACACAAATGTTTGGTTTATCATCGCACTTCCTTTCGTTAATTTTTTTTCTTTTGGTTATTCAGTGATAAAATTGGAGTCATGCACATAGCCGTCAATCTTTCACCACGTAAGCCACTTCCGCCGTAAGGCTATGGCGTGCGGTGAAGATGTCTGCAAACCATGCCTGGTTGGCGATAATGTGGCAAATCGGTTTGTGCAGGGCGTACATCAGCGGATTTTCACCTAACTTAACTATCTTGGCCTCAAAAATGACGCACGTGATGTCTGATGTATCACTTAAGTGTCTGTCAGTTGAGGACCTATACCGCGCCAGTTTGTGTAATTCAAATTGAAATCACCTTAGTGTTTTCATTCACGAGTGTGCTAAAGGTCGCACCATATTGGTGTAATACGCTCCAGCAAGAAAATCCACCCATTCCATTAAGCACTTCATGTAAATTTTGGCCATTTCATTCAGTCCACCAAACCTACGCTTTTCTTTAACCCTCTTCAAAGGGAAAGCGAGTTGCAGGAATTCTAGACAGTTTTACCTTTTATTTTTACAATTAAATGTTCCCTCAAATCCATTTTCCACTCACCCAAAGTAATGAGGAAACAAAGGGTTTTTTAAAATGACGATTTTTCTAGCGAACAGGAGCTTTGACAACGGGATGGGTGGCCGCAGAGTTTAAATACTCCGAAAGCCACGACCTCACATCATTAATTGCAATGTTATGGCGGTAAAGCCGTAATAAATTGCAAGCTGTGCTGAAGTAAAAAAGAAGGGAAATGGGAGCGCTTGACTTGTTTGCACGGATGGAAGGTCCGGCTTGCGCAGTGGATTGTGGGATTGCATAAGAATGCATGTTTAGCTAATTGAATGCCACAGTGTGAAAGTCACATGACAGCAGATTAGCCCACACGACCGACCACCGGACCTGCCCGTGTAGACAAACGGTCCGGTGTCACTGCTAAACCACCATGTCATTTCACACTATTGTACAGGAAAAAAAGTCCTCTGTGCTAGCTTTAACAGAATCTCCCACCGCCTCATTGGATTTTCGGTCAAGCGGACGGGGAAGTGGACCCAATTATTTACGCAAGTTCAGGCTAGCACTTACATCTAAATGTGTACTTATTTTGTGTGTAAATAAATCAATCTATCAGGTGCATAAATGCAGCATTTATCTCAACTGGCCAAATTTTTCTTTATTTAGGCTGTGGATCGTTAATGAAGTAGAACAACGACTTAATGGATGATTTTTGGGAGAAAAGTATTACTACTCGACACGTTTGAGCAGAGAAGCATCAGGAAAGGTTCCTCAAGCTTTGCGATGATGCTGCATTTTTTTAGATAAAGGAGTCAACTTCCAGGGCGATTGAAGGGTTCCATGGACAGAGGGGCCCAAGGTGATGGGGTTAAACTTGACTGTCTGACAGCATCCTCGAGCTGGAGGCTAAAAACACCTCAAGTAGAAGTGAAGCGGTAGGAATCGTCGTCATAGTGCAAAAACTCGCACAAAAGCTAATTGACATGCAAAATACGCTAGCAGTGGAACGATGTCCAACCTGCAGGTATGCACAGTATCAATTATCCCCTTAAAAACAATTGGCGAATTGGACATAAAAAGGGTAGGTCTCATCAATTTCGGTTCACTCCCATCCTGTTGTGGCAGGCTACACAAAGAGCGCCTTCCATCAATCGACCACCGTCCTGCTCATCCCACTTCCAACCCTTTTTATGGATTCGTTTGCTTCTCAGTGCATCCAGAAGTAGCTTGAGAGTTTTAAATTACAGATTCATCGCATGGTCCTTTCCCCACTCTCACATTCCAGTTGAATTTCTGCTGAGTCATTCCAATTCCAATGCCCTCAATAGTGCTTTCCACTTCCAGAGAGAGCAGTAAGAGAGTACAGTACCACTTTATTGCAGGGCTACAATTTAAAGCATGCCGCTTGTGTGTGTGGGGGGGAGTTTGAATGGCGAGGGCCGAGAGCATACATTAGCTAGACATGTGACAGCTTAGAAATTCTCGGTGCTGAGTCCTCTCGTCAAGGCTAATGGAATTGATAACTGGTGTCTCCTCTGCCTTTTCATTGGTTTAGATGTCAAGGCAGCGTTATTATTATTATTATTTAAGGAATCATTCAAACAGTCAATGGGAAGACAAAATGAGAGATTTAAATGAAATCTGCAAACATTACTAATTTGTAATTACCGCCTGATTGAAGAATCGTTTTAAGAAACGTATCACCAAATCATTAATGTTTTTAGCCTTCTCGCTACCGCTGTGGCTTTCCGTGACTTCCTTGGAAGAAAAAAAGGCATAACACCAAGGCAGATTATAAACATTCAACCAACAGAGAGATCGAGGCAGCTGACATCGACCAAAGGCCAGCCCCAGTCGGACAGGAAAATATGGCCACTCAAGTGACCGTAACCGAAACCGGCAGTCAAAGAAACAAAGTATTACAGTCACAGTCTCAAATGCAATATTTTTGCCATACCGCGCGTCAGATGCCCTTCCACTAGAATTTATGACATCTAATCTCAAGTCAAGAACATCCTACCTCACTGCTACTATCTTTAAGGCAACAAACCAGTTTACAGAAAGCAAATTTGTGCAACGCCATTTGCAATAAAACGAAAAGTGAACTAGTGTGTTACATGCAAGTATTATTTGATTTTGCTTTCGGCGCACTTCTGATTATATGCAAGTTTGTCTCCCATCCACAGCCTCTTCTGGATTGATACTGTAATACGTTGTTTGTTCAACCGATGGTTCCGGTTTTTGGTCACTTGAATGGCCTTATTGCACTCGTCGGGTGGGCTGGTCTTCGGGTCATGCCAGCAGTCCTAATCCCTTTTCATTTGTTGGATATGCATATATTTGCCCTAGTATTATTCCTTCTTTTGTCTTCCAAGAAGTCTTAGAATGCTACAGATGAAGCTCGCTGAAAATCGTCATTGAGTTGGAACGCTATTTCTTCAGTTTGGAGTGCTTGATACATTAATTCTTTTTTTAGCTTCCTCAATCTCCGAAATGATAATTCTAGAACGGGGTCACCCATTGTTTTTATCGAAGCAGTCATACGATGGGTTTATGAATTATTATTGCCTGTGGGTGTCTAAAAAACCTCTTACAATCATCTCACCACAGAATTATGCGGCTTGGTTGTGAAATGGAAGATCCTCTGCGGTTCCAGTCATAGGAGCCCTCAGCTGTCGAATACTAACGTTAAAGTTGGCTATTTCTCACAGGTCAAACACTAGGCAAAGGTACTACAAAGCCAGATAATCAGTCATAGAAAGGCAAAGGATCGTGGTTAACCCCTCAGTCGTAATTTTAGACAAGGACATATCCAACTTCCAAATTACTGGCCAATGCACATTCATCAGTGGCTCATCCACTGGATTGCTCTGCTGGTTTGAGGGTGTAGTTAGCCACACAGTCTCTTCAATAGTCCAGTTCTTCTGTATGCTAAATATGAGCCATCGGTTCACGCCTCGTTGCGCTCGGAGGCCATGGGTGGCCAGCTAGTTGTTGAACCCTAGAGTCACGACTGGAGGCTATGCGCTGTGAATAGTTGGAACAATAACCATCCACCTTAGTGCAACTGGCTAGAATTTGAATCTCCAGTTTGGGTTTGAGCACAATGCTCACTACCAGAATGAAAGACGATTTAATTGCATCGAAATCAGCCTTCAGTAAACTTCGATTGCACCTGTGGAGTTGTGATATTTTTCTTGAGGATTCTTTGAAGTAATTGTACCTTTGAAAGCAATTGGCTGTAGACCATCATTCAACCTTCGAACCAGGCTGCAGAATATGCGATACTTGGAATCCACAATGCTTATTACCACTAATTGGTGAAATTCGCTTTGCAATATTAATGCATCGTTTATTTCAGGTAACAAAAGATTACCGGAGGAGAAAGCTGAGTAGTGGCTGAGAGGGGCTGCAAATGAACGGTAACGCATCCATTCATCGCGACATTCCCTAACAAGTGGCTTATCAAGGCCATTCGCCCAGGTCCAAAGCCTCCCTAAACGTCAATGATGACTCGGTGGACCAAAGTACAGTCCAAGTGGCGGTCTTTGCTTTGACATTAAGAAGAGGGATCGCATTTTCGCACAGTCGTTGTTAAGGCTCCTGGTCTCCTCCCAATGTGCAAACGATTCTCTTGGCATCTGCGATTTTACCTGAAGACGCAAGGAGTCAATACTGAGTCGTGGGTCAACTTGGGTGGCAAGGAGGTCAGTCCATTCAGCGAAGGTACAATGACGGAGGCAAAGCCAGTACAAAGTTTACAAAGTTTAGTCTAAAAGCTGACATGCGTTGTGTAAATCAAATTATTCACACTGGGTGCATTCAAGTGTCAGCACGGAAAGGCTTACTTGTATTCTACAGTTGCTTAGCAATGTTCTCTCATTGTTGTATGGTGTAACTGAGTTGAATGTGTCCGAAGGCAAAAAAATAAATAAATAAATAGTTGCAAACAATTACATTTGCCTTTTTTTGCGCTACTTTTTAAATGCTCAAACACTTTCTCCTCGGATCAGTGGAGTGAGTCGCTAAAAAACTGAGACTGGTATCATAGAAAGCAGGCTATGCTTTTGCCTTACCAATAAAAACTTGCGTATCCCGTAAATTGCATTAGCACTGTGAGATTGGCAGAATTTCAGTGTCTCAAAAACGGTCAAAGGCTTGACCAATTTGGGTTAATAGACGAACTTTTGTTTTTAACACTGACCATATGAGAAGCGTCTGGAGACTTTCCTGACCGAATTCATATATTCAGCAAACAAAAGTCGATTGGAGCTGCTAGAATAGTCTGGCGGTCAGCCCCAGTCGGACAGTGACCGTAACCGAAACCGGCAGTCAAATGAAAAAAGTATTACACTGCCTCTCTCTTCTTTTGACTGTCGTCCCTGGCGCTCCTCTTGGTTACTCTCTCACGTCAGCCGTCACAGAGTAATCGGTGTTGGAAGAAACATTTACAAGCTTGACC
Organism: Taenia crassiceps; assembly: GCA_023375655.1. NCBI lineage: Eukaryota > Metazoa > Platyhelminthes > Cestoda > Cyclophyllidea > Taeniidae > Taenia > Taenia crassiceps. Next base: position 679,407 of record JAKROA010000023.1, on the reverse strand, counting down.
ACAACGTCACCGATCCCTCTTGGCTGTTTGACTGGACTTGGATTTTCGTCCGGTTTGGAAACTGAATGTGGACTAAGGGGTTCTGCGGGCCGTTGGGAGATGTCAAAACACTGGCCTCCTTGAACAGATATCGTAGAGAAATCTCTGTGAAGAAACTTTTGCAGGTGTTTCACGGCCGATGTTACTCCAGTTGTTACTGGCTTTCTTGCAAACCTCAGGGATGGCGCAGATATTGAAGACAGGCGTGTTCTCAGCTCTTCTGTTATGGAATGTCCAAGGTTTCCCCCTATTCGCAGCTCACACACTTACTTCGCACTGCCTGCTTGTCGCAAGTGGTAGAGATCGGGATATAAATCCTACAAAAGCGGGTCTGCTTTCCTCTACCACGAATGCGGCAAAAAGAAGGCATGCCACCAGTGCAGAATACGTACATATTTAGCAAACAAAAGGAAATCTGAGCCACTGGCATGACCCAGAGACCAGTCCAAAACTAAAACCAGCAGTCAAACAAAGTATTGCAGCATTTTTATGCATATTTTCGGCACATCGGTTGTGCTTTTATACTGACGAGTTAATTGGGGAGTTTTGAAAGGAAATTAAGTATAAGGGAGTACAAATTCCGCTTCTTTCGTGACAGAGGTCTCCTTCTGGCATTAATCCAATGCCTAGGTGTCAACTTCAACACAAAGGTATCCATCAATCCACCGAACCGTAGACCAATTTGCCATGGAGACATGATTCCTCGCGAGGTGGCGTTGTGAGGAAGATGGGTTTACGCGGGCGCTCCTCAAGATGAGCGAAGGTAGATAGGGACAATTGGTGTAGTGGTGCTCTGTGGTTATATGCTTCTGAAAAGTTCTAGCGCTTCAACTATCACGCCTCCAAGTGGATTCATTGCCAAACATTCGTTCGTTATATGCATTTTCCTACCCACTCTGCCTCCTCCCTTGATGACTATTGGTGCCTTTGCCGTACCGAGTCGCTGAGATACAGCACAAACCGTCGAGCCTTAAGGACATACGTTTCAACATGAACATCTCTCCTGTTATCACTATACATTGCAATTTTGTTGCCAAAACACACGCCCTCACCTCAGTATTGTTTACCACAGTAAGGTCAATTCAAATAGTTCTAGTGACCATCCTACTTGTACCAGGGTGAGTGATTTCCAGTTACCTCACAAATTATTGCAATAATCGGATACCGAAAGATACGAGGTTCATTATTAAAAAAATAAACTACAACCGCAGCACCTCAAATCCTTCCAGCAGTCGTGATAAACCCCTTCAGTCTGGTGTAGGGTACACAGAAGGGTTGGAGGGAAATAGGCGTTGGCCTTTCTTAACGCCACCAAGGCGGAAGCAAACAATCTAGCAATTGCAGAAGCCACTTGATTATATTCAAAATCAAAACTGGCATAATTTGATTACAGAATGTCTCGATGGGAAAGGAAAACAGGCAGAGAATTGTGTCAACATTCAAACGACTCCAGTGAGTGATTTAAGTGAATGCTTTTAGTATTTGACTGCGGTCATCATAAAATGGAAAACAGGCGCATTATTTACTTGGCTGACCTGTTTCAGAAGCAAAAAATTTGAACGTCACATATATATGTCAGTGAGCGTGATTTTGCTGGAATTACTGAAAATTTTATTATTAATGGTTCAGTTATAGCAATATTTGTGGGAGATTCTGATCGCAACTCGACATTTGGTCTTAAGTGCCTTCAGCATAGCAGCCATTTTTAACAATAAGCATGCCTAATTGTAGTGTGGATCAATCTGCTTGGAGAACCAGAAAGTCTTCCTTTATATGCACGGATATGCGCTGAAAGTAATGGTTAACTGGTTAACTTGATTTTACTTCCGCCTGAACAGTACAAACTTTCGACCTTCCAGGTACTCGGCGTGCCAGTCAGCGTGGTTTATCATGGGTGATGGTTCCTTTCAATAACCGCAAGACTTCCACAATGTAAGGTTGAAGTGGAAGTGCTCGAGTGGTTTATCAAAATTTGTATTTACTGCAAGCAATTGTCAAACACTTGACGCTTTTGCATTGCTATTTTGATATATTTTAGGCTATGAATACCTTCAGTTTAGAAATATGAAAAATAAAATTTAACAATTCAAGGTAAAGTGGTTGTCAGGAATTTTATTGGTCCGACTACTGCAGCAAGTTGGTAAGTGTTCAAATGAATCAAAGGTAAAAATAGCCTGTAGTCGAGATAGAAGTATCAAGAAAAACAGGAATGGAAGAGGTGGAGGCGGAATAGAATGTAGGTTGGTTTGAGTTTATCTAGTTCGAATAGAGTGCTTTAGGGCAGATTTGAGAGGCGTCATAGATACTGGTGGTTTGTGGCTCACTCGGATTGGTGGTTGGTCATCACTTTCATCCTCTTCTTCCTCCTCTTCCTCATCAGGATCATCGCCCTCCTCCTCCTCCTCATCTTCCTCCTCCTCCTCCCCTTCTTCTTCATCCTCATCTTCATCTCCTTCTTCAGAGAGTTCCTCTTCCTCATCATCCTCTTCTTCCATTTCGTTGTCATAGTCATCATCGTCTCGATAATCAAGTTTACTAGCATTTCTACCGCGTACCTGTGGATAAGCGGTAACAAAATTGGTAAATACGGCTAGTTCAAAGGGGCTTGGTTGACGAAACAGGGGCTGACAATATTAAAAGCCATAGTGATTGTTCTCTGAACTAAAGCGCAATTTAAAGCATGGCTAAAACAATATTGACCACTTTTACACCAACGCCCCAAACAAAATTAGGGGGAGAGAAATGACATTAGCTCGTAATTGCTCTAGTGCTTTACACTGGATCACCAGTCCAGTCCCTACTTAGCTGACCTTCGAAGTTCGAGCTAATTAAGCATCACATTTCCAATGCTGAGCTGAAAAATTTGTATTCCTTTTAGGTAAAAATTAACCTCCACCAATGCATGTGTGTTTAGTGTCTGGTTAAGGTTCTCAAAAACATTCTCGACAAACGCGGATTACAAGCTCTAAGAGGCTCCAAAGTCGCTCGTTAAGAGGCAGCGGAATGACCGTCTTTATCTTATATTAACACAAAATATAACCTATACGTGCAGGTCATTACACAGAAATCTTTTAGATGTCTTTCTTAATAAGTCTCGAGTGACATGCCGAGAGCACCAATTGTTGCAATTATGGCCCCGATCTTCCAGCTCTTCTACCAATCCACAATACACAAATTCATGCAGCATAATACATCTCGGGTCAACTCAAAGGCCTCAGTATTTTATAGGTTTTAGTTAGACAAATAAAACCGTTTGATTCCATGCACCAACCAGCCTATAAAACAGATGGCTTGGTTTTCAGTCGACAACTTGAACCCACACAACGTGACGCGAAAAGACTGCCTCATCTCAGCAAGCAAATAAAGACCACATTTGTACAAAAATGAGGACAAATTCAAGAAGTGAAGCAGTACAACAGATATGAAGGCCACTACACAACATTTCTACATAACAGCAAAACAAAACTCCATGAAATAGGCAGATGGAAGTCACAAGTTAAACCTGGTTGAAATGGAGAGCAGAAAAATAATTCGCAGTGAAACTACTCTACTGATAACCCGCAAGTAGCCAATGACGGGAGAAACTGACCAAGTTTTCCTTCTGTTGTTCGGCCTGGCGGCTACGGATGTTGGAAGGTGAGGAGTTGAGCGCAGGAACACTGCGGCTCTTCGGCTGATCAAGGGAGAAATGGGAGTTCTAAAATAGACACATAAAATTCACCCATTCCACCTTTTCAGAACACAAAAATCCTAACCTGTGGGAGTAAGCGAATGAATGGTGCTTTGGGTATTTTGTATGCTTTACCGTCGGTGCATTCAGCTCATTATATAATCAATCCAAAATTTAATATCAAACGCCTTGCAAATATGCAAGCACTTGCCGGAAGATGGTCTTCATCAAGACTAGCAAGAGTGCCAGAACGGAAGAGGGTGTTGCGAAAATCAGCTAGATCGACCTCTTCTTGCATTGACTGAACCACATTAAAAGCATCCGTTAGTGTTTCCAGCGCTTTCGCGTGCCACAGCATTTCAATGTGCACAAAGTCTGTCAAGATGTTCTGAAAAAGGGGCAAGGAATTCTACCTACGCGCAGGTAGTGGCAAGTAGCTAGCAAAGAACTGTAATAAAACACCTTTAAGCCTTTGAGTTTCTTTGCCTCAAATTGGATGACATGTCGTTCCAGCGCGTCTGCGGAGCGAAGAGCATCCCGTGTTGCAATATTTATGCGCTCTTCTGTCTATATTCTCGAGGTATAAATGTGTTAGAGATCACATTCGAAAGGAATTCATTTCAGATGCAAAAGTTATTATAAATAGTCAAATGCAAAGTATATATATATATATTGGAGGGTCTACAGATGAATTACTTGAAAGAAGGTGTATTAAAAATGGTGCGAAAAGGTAATGCTTATCTCAACACGCGGAAAGTATAGACTATCGCCCAGAAGAATTGTCATGGAATTAAAACAGCCAAGGTGGAAGCAGAATTTCAATGTAAGGCTCTCTTACTGTACGGTAAACTAGGACAAACAAATGGGCGAGTGAAAAGGCCATAAAGCTGATGAATTTTCCTCCATAGTTATCGGAATAGCAGACAGATAAAAGATCTAATACTCGATACTTAATTTTGTAAGCTATTGAAATAAGCACTTGACTAAAGTTAGCTACGATGATAAATCGTTCTTCTTTTGTCTCGCCTAAAATGAGGTTGCAATTGCTAAGTGAAAGGACGAAGGCAATAGTGCTCAGTTAAACCAAATTCTGGGCCTCTCCAGGATGTTGCTGGGTGGTTTACTTGCATAAGTACACACAAGCAAATAAAAGCAGTACGACTATAGACGTCGAATTTGCTGTTAAGAAACTCACCCCTCTTAGAGGTTCTCGACCCAGACGCTTGAGCTGCGAGACTTCTTTCTTGCGAGCCGCTGTCTCAACTTTTATGTTCGTCTGCAAATTTTACACGAAAGAACTATGCTTTTGATTACAAAGACATCGAAGATATAACTGTCGGAACATACACGAAAAGTTGGACTTCAACTAAGACCAAGTTTTCCCAAATTTTCCATTATGATGATTTTACTCAGCAGTGACAACTAAAGCTCCAAAGAGGTGAGCTCAAATACGATTTATTTTCAGATTTATTGGAGTCATAGCAACCACACAAAGGAGCTGAGAATTCTGCCATTGGTTTACATCCGTTTTTTTAGACGAATCAGTTTCACTTCATTGATGATTTAGCTGGAACCATAAAATGTCGATACAGGCATAACTTCAGCCACCTTGAAGTCACACTAGGTAATCAAAAGGCTGTCCGAGTTCCCAGGATGCAATTTAAAAGATTTACCCCTTTTGCATTAAAGTAGAGAACTGCGTTTCTCAGTCGGCGTGTCGCTGCTGGATCAAAATGTGGTAGTACCAAACATTTGGGTAATGAAACAACTCCTTTACATCTGCATCATTTGGGAAGGGAAATTGAGGAAGCTGCTAAGCAAATAGGCCCAAACCACATACACCGACAGCAGATGACAGCAAGCTAAAGGGAATAGCACACTGCTGCTTCTCACCGTCTATTTTCGACTACTGACTGTCTCAGTGTCCTCCATCTTATGTTTTTGTGTAGTATACTTGTTCAACTGTTGGTTGTCACATCTAAAAGTTGGCCAAATCTGAGAGCATGTCCTGGATCTGCCGTGAAATGTCTGTTTCATGTCGACCCCTGCAACGCTGGAGTCATTTCTGAAGACTGGAAAGTTAGCTTCAATAGTCCATAGAGTAGGAAGGAAAAAGCCTATCGAGTCTAAAGATAGCTGGATTGCCTAGGTTTATTTGCTATGTCAAATACTGGAAGAGACTCTCCTCATCTTCACCTTTCGTTCATCCCTGATATTTCAAAAATGATTATTCTCTTTTTCTGGCGTTAAACAAACATGAAAGAAAGTGAAATAGAGGGATAAGAAGTGAGACGAACTAGTAAAAAGGGTGGTTGGAGCTATACTACTTGATAATGAAAAAAGAACACTTCATAATAAGGAAAAATTGACAAAGAAAGTTAACTCGAGCGCTTTTTTATTGAACTAATAAACACTGCAGCCTGTGACCTAATTCCTTCTAGAAAACGGGTTCATTTGGTTGCTTTCTACATTTTCTAGTCATCACCACAAAAGTACTCAAAGGTACCGGATTCGAGCTATCAGCAGCATTCGCAATTATTGTTAAGCTGTCAGCTCATTAATATCCGAGAAGAAGAGAGATTTACCACAGAGATCTTGCCATGTTTTAGTTTTTAAAAGTATGCGCCTAAAAACAAAACAGAAACCTTCTACTGGAAATGAAGGACATCAAACTGGAGAACAAAAGTAGACAGTAAACTTCAGTGGACACAGGAATGCCTAACAATCGAACTAAATCAGCACTGGTTAAAGACTATTTGGATTAAATTTCGAAGGAAATTTCGGACCACAAAATTTGTAAAGTCATCAGACACCAGGACAATACAGTAAGCTTGCCTTAATTCGCTTGACTTCATCTCCATAAGTGGAAAGAGGAGTGACAACTTTGGCAAATAGCCGATCGACTTCAGCGTGTCTATAGTCCTCGAGAGTGGAGAGGAGTTCTGCAAATTTCTTTAGCGTTCGTGCCGTTGTTCGATTGATTTTCTCATTGACGGAATAGTTTAGCAGGATTTTGGACAACTCATCTCCTGTTAATAAGAAAATTCCAGAACAACGTGAAAGCGAAACCGAAACGCACACAAAACACACGCAGGCCAAGAAAATAACAAGGTTCGAAGCATTAAAAAGCACATTCTGACGGATCAAAATCAAATTTCTTAGAAGTTGTAAGATGAGGCTCCATATCACGCTCGTTAATAGGTATTGCAAAGACGACAGCCAAAGTGGAAAAAAGCATTGCCAGTAAAATTTTCAATCTTAGTGCAGTTTAGAAATATAAATACAGCTGTTACAAAAGTTGATAGTAAAAATTAGGATAGAATTCAACATATGACAGTTTGAATACTTGGAAAAAGGCAATATACCAATTTCGGATATGAATTACCGTTATTCCTCAGCTTCGCTGTTCTACGAGTGTAGTTGATGAACTCGGCACAAAGATCTCCAAAGTATGTCTCAATTTGCGATACGCGTTCATTAAAGAATTTCGACTGGGCTTCACTGCAAAGATAAAAGCACATACAGAAACGTATTTGTACATTCAAAATAAGGAAAGTTTTAATCAATACATGCATAATTTCACTTAAGGCACAATACCACAATATAATAGATACATAGACTCGTCAAAGTACAGTGACCAATAGGTGGCGATACCACTGACAGCAGCAAGGGAACCAGAATTTGGTTTTTGTTTTTTGGTATATAAGCCTGAGTTTGAAGCATTCAAAGATAAATTTAAAGGCATGCGAAATAGGAACATCTGACGATTAGCACGAGAAACTCTGTGCACAATTCCTCACGTTTCCTTAATCTCTGTCGTAAGTTGAATATTACGAGACGGTGTTGATTGCATTTTTAAGAGTGGCGGTGTCACTAATCACCATGCAGCGGCCGCCTAAGTGATTTATTCAAATCAACCACAAATAATAAACCGTAAAGGTGTCAAAGATGTAGTATCGCTTTCGACGAAAAAATTGCTGAGCTATTTGGGCCGAAAGCTTTTGTAGTCTTAATCAGAATAACATAAGAATAGCGAGAGGGAATGAAACAATTGAGGACTAGGGACGAATGAAATCATGAATGCCATTAACTATTGCATTTTTATACTTGAGCACTTGCACAGGTAAAGAAATAACCTTTACAATTTGCATAGTCTTCTCCGTCTAGTCAAATTACATTTTCCTCTCAACAAGAATTCCTTGGCAGCATACTCGTTTTTTTCCCAAGCACTGTTCTCGAACCGTGCTTTACTAACGCGAATCAAATTGTAGACTGTATTGACAGCCTCCTTATATCAGGTTCGTTTTGAATTAGACCTTAACTTAAACAGGTGTCAAAAGACTTCATGCAGGACTACGACCCTGGCGCCGTCGGAGAACACTCAATGCCAGAGCCCAAAGCAGCAATGGCTCGCCAATTCCGCAACCTCCAAGGCTGCAGGAATCCAACCAATCATTCAAGACTTGGTGCGACACCGCAATCGCTCGGCACCCCACCCAAAAACCAGGCATTATACAAACTAAGCAATACTTCAAAAAAGCGCCCTTCAGGAACTCCACTGGTAGGTAATCGCAAGGAATTCGACGGCAGAGGTGAGAAGCAAGAAAAGACCAAGATTCCAAGGAGGAGACGCCAAAAGTAAAATAGACAAAGGGCGGGATGACGGCAACTTATACAATGAAGGATGGGGGGGGGAACACAGAGATAAGGGAAAAAGAAAAGGGGGAAGAAGAAAAGTAACACAGCCAGTAGTGGTACAGGAGTAGTGGTGGCGGCAGTATCAGCGTCACACCATGCGAAGTTGATAGTCACCGTTCTGCGTGATGTAACGCACCCAGGGTAGTGCCGTGTACCCACTCTTTTCAATGATCTTCAAGTAAAGAACCTAGAAAAGGTTAGGAAAGAAACAGCTTAGACGCCAGCCCTCTACTACCGCTGTGATCGACAAGTAGAAGGATTGACTGGCTCTTGGTAGTGCAAGGTACAAACAAACCGATTTGTGGAGTAATCGAGCCAAATCTCGCCCGCTCCTCACGTGACGCGTGACAAAAACAGTCCCCTGGAGCACTAACTGGTCTATCGTGTATGAATTAATAAAATCCTCGCCACAAAAGTGGATCTTTCAATGATACTTAGAACTGCTTTGTTCATTTTATGATAAAATCGCCATTCGAAGTGTGTAATGACCATGAAAGGTTTTGCGAAAGCGTAAAAGAGGACAGCTAAAACTAAAAACGTCGATCCTAGGTGGTAATGATACCGGTTTACGCCTATAGTGTGACTTGTTAATCGTAATCGTAAACCTCACATTTAATGAAAGAGGACGGCCAGGAGACTAAGCCCATGGCAATTGGAAGATCAAGAGGATACATGGACGAAACGTGGATAGGGAAAAGTATGTAGCTAGAAGGATGGCAGTACACTACAATTCAATTGTCAGGCTGGTGGCGGCAACCCGGGTCATGGCATCTGATGTGGACGGTCAAACCAAGCAATGTTTGTGGCTGTCTTTATTTTAAGCATGAAGCAGGATCGAGTTTCAAAGAATTGAAGACGTCAATTAAAAAGCCATGTGGAGTATTAACAATGTAAATGTCTAATTGGCGGCAATGCCTGCAAACTGGAAACCTCTCATGTTCCAAGAAGGCGATAAATAGAGGCAACAAAGGAGCACAAGGAGACAAACGGAGGCGTAGTACCCATTAAACCATCATATACCGTGAACGAGTTCTCTCAAAAAACAATGCCACGCCAAGAGTACATAATGAGGATGACCTCTTTCAGTCTTTAAGAAAGAGAACAGATTAATCGGTAAAATGCAATTAACAGTTCAATTTATCAAGCCTCAAGGGACAAGGAATTATCGCATGAACGTAATCCGTGCCCTACACAATTGATCAAAAAATGCATCAAATAAAACTGTGACAATGAGGAATATTTAGGCAAGACCCATTTGGTTGGTTGTTCCCATCGCAATTGATTTGGATACCAATGCTCCACTTCGTGACCCACTCGTTAAGTACGGATAAAAGGAGCACTTGACAGGTTCCAATTGATGCGTCAATAAGAACACATGGGTTTCCATTGTTAATAACAAGGGGTAAGCTGATAAGAAATATGCCAATTTGTAATTTACAATAGATAGCTAGAAAAACAGAAAGCACCGTCGAATGAAAAGCGGGCAAACAGGTGAACAAGCCCATAGAGGACGCACAGCTGATGAAGCACACAAATGAGCATGCAGATACAGGAATAATTAACTAAATTAATGGATCATCATGAAACACTGGTGAAAACAAGCTATCCATCAATACTATACATTAACATATCTAGTGTTAATGGCCTGACAGGTAGTTTAGCGGCTAAATAATGGCCAAACGAAGGAGTCAAGAGAATTAAATAGATGGGGACGTGATGCATGGACAGGTAAGTAGATGGACAAATGGGTAATGCTAATGAGAAGACAAAAGGGCAGTTAAACGAATGAATGTGGAGCACAAAGACATCTAACAACTCTCAGAGCATCAAGCAGACAAGCATAAATGAAGTGGGCAAAAAAAGAACAGATTTGGATAGACGCACCTGGAGACCAGAGACGGTAAAGTAGGGAATCTCGAAGCGTACAGAGATGGGTGGCCGCGACTCGGTGGCGGTGTCGCCTTCCACGGAGGGGAGACCAAAGCTGGCGCGCATGATGTACTCCTTACCGCCAGGAAAGCTCTTGATGCTCCACATTACCAGGTTCTCCTCTGGGATGTACTTACATGTCCCAACGGTGGTTTTAAAGCGTGGAGAGTCAACATCACTTGGCACGGGAATGCGAATCTCCACTTGGTTCGCTGTGCTCCGACGCTTGAACTGCGCCTTGGCCTATGGAAGCAGAAGATTGAAGACACTTTGGCGACCGTTTAAACGACTTTCGCACAATTTAGATGAATGATTTTAGGTTTAGCGTCCGTCTGCATTTATCTCTAACGAATCAAATTGATTCTAACGGGCACATCACTTCCACTTTCAAGTTCTTCAAATGGAGCTGATAAAATTTTAGAGGAAATTCTACGATCGCAGGATGAGTTTACCATCAACTTGTGATTCCAAGATGTGAAATTAGTTTACTTAACGCTTGAAGTGGAGTGGGTCGATTTAGGTAATCACTGGAAGAATTCAAAAGAATCCAATTAATCCTACCTGCTGTTTCCGAAGACTTGAAAAGGACCTGTTAGACTGCACCTACCATCGCCGAAAGCTTTATTTAAAAAAGGGATTGAATAATCTCGACTGAATATCCACAATTCACAGTAATTGCTTTCGATCAATTGAAGACTATTTCGGTTGAACTGCAATGGATACTGAAACTATCGCAAGCGAACCTGCCATGGGTGGAAATACCTACCAAGCGATTGAAGGAGACTTGCCCAGAAAAGATAAGTTTAGAACCGGCTTCATTTAACCCAATCGAACGTGTATAATAAAGTCTAACAACCACGTCTGAGGACTTGAGGTGAGTGAGTCTTAGTGACCCTTTCCAAGCAATGCGTTTGTGTTTACTCGATACTAGCGACCAAATCCAACTGTTCGAAATTACATCTTCCGAAATCAACTAATACAAGGGGTTTTTATCGTCATAACGCATGACTGATTCAAGTGAATCTAACAATAATTAACAACAAAAGCATATTACATCAAGATGCAATCAACTCACCTTCACCATGTATTCTACACGGCTGTGGGCGTGCATTTCAATCACGGACTCAACCCATATCAGGGGCTTCACCTACAAAGAACAGAAAAAGGGAGGTTGGCGATTCCTTTAAATAACCAACCCCCTTTTTGCTGGAAAGTGCAGCGTCTATAGTGTCCAATGCGTGTCTACGGCCTTCTTGTTACCATTCATGACGAACTTAAAGTAATAACTTGGTGAAATCGGATAAAGTAAAGAATAAAAGTCGACCCTACTTCGAATCGGGAAAATTACCAAGCTAAGTTGAGAGAGGCGTAAATTCAGTTGCCGATTAGATTAAACCAAGCCGCCTTCATTCTGATAAAAAGGGACTTCAGTGCTTCTATGGATGAAGTGTATTACGACAGATGGACTGCACTACAAGCAAGACTACTTACACCACCAACGAAATTGAGAACATGGTGAGAGCTCTATAAACAGGGTCACATAAATCTCAGACTCAAAATATCCCGTCATTATTTCTCCGAAACCAAAAAGGACGCCGACGATGGCGCCACTTACGTGAGTGTTCAAGCGGTAGGACATGAGTTCGAATTCCCCGTCGGGTGGGATAAAGGAGATTGTTCGATCGTTTTCGAAACGTGACAACCGGACACATTGATGAAATTTAATGTCCTCCAATTCCACAGACTTACTCTTTCCTCGGTCTAAGGAGACAGCAATATTAGGCACTACAATAACGTTTGTAAATTCCGTATGAGAAACAAACACGCTACTCGGTTGCATTAAAAACCAATTCGTAAGAATTGGTAGTATATTGAGTATTAAAGCGTGATCTGAGCTGAAGACGACCCAGTTCCCTTCCTATCTAACCAAAAAATTTTATCTGGCACAACACTACTGAATCGACATTTCTCAGCATTCCCTACAACTACTTCCTTTCTCTCATGCCATATTAGACCAAAACGAAACCGCTAAGGTCACAAATAGAAAAATAAGTTTACAGAAATCTAAGAGGGCAAATCCTCGCTTATATATAAAGCAATCAGCCACAAATAAGAAAATAGATTCGACATTGGTGACAATGCATCATAAGATAAAAAGACATAGGACAACGGAGTACTGAACGTTGTAAATGCCGACTAAGTCACGATTCCACAAAATTGGTAATCGCTAAATCAACCCGAGATTTAAAAAATAGGTGTGGCATAGAAGGTACCACACCATAGCAGTAAGGTGTCGATTACTAAGCATAACAATACATGAGAACAAGGTATCCAATCATAGATTCACGCAAGTAGACGGAAAATCTTAGACGCAAAGCGAATGAAACTCACTGCCATTGGGCTCCAAACGGAGTTTGTCGTTGACACCCAGTCGCAGCTCTGGCATGCCCGAAAGATAAACTTTCATTTTTATGCAGCCAACAATTTCGCTTTGAAGCACATTCCCAGTAGAACTGACCTAGTCACATTGGGGATACAAAAGGCAAGATCCCTACAAGAAGATTAACGCTTTCGATAACATCAAGGAAGACTTCATTTCTTCGATATTTCACAGACTCCGAGCGCCAAGATACAGCATTAGTAACGGCCATGGGTGGCCTGGGTGCAATCTCGAGTTTGCTGCTTTGTTGAGTGATGTATTCTTGGAGTATTTTAGAATCTGTTGTCTGTGGATAACCGAAATCCATTATTTCATCAAGAAGTTCATAGGTGATGACAAAGTTATCACGAATACTCTCCTCTTCCAGATCCTTAAAATACTCAAGAAAGATCTAACAAAGGCTGGTACAAAAAGCACTGAGCTTACATTTATCAACCTATATAAAAATGCAAAAACGACTGCAGCATTCGCATTCCTTTTTGTCAGCGCGACAAGGTAAAGGTAATTGTATTTGACATAGATAAAACTGGCACCTTCGTAGTGTATCACGGGGGAAATCTGACCTTCGTCTTCCTTCTCTATGACGATTGACAAGAATTTCTCAATCACACTCATATCAATGTCATCACGATAATTTCGATAGATGAGAACCTTCCCTTTAGAATCAAGAACAAAAATCGCCGACGCGGACATGTCAAAGGGACACTGCGAACACGGGCTAGTGCGGTTGGCACTTTTAGCCCATAATTCATCGTAAGTCAAGATAATAGAAGAATTTTTGGATTTCATATTTAATGGGTTTCACTTTGAATTCCGCTTGAAGGACTGAAAAATAACTAAATACCTTACAGAAATGTTGGAGCTTTAACCAAGCTGTTGTTATAACAACAAACGGATTTCTAACTTCTCTACGTTAGAGTATTGCTTTTTATTCCGTTGACACTGAATGCATATCAAACATAGGTGTAGCGTTCCAGGACTTTTCTGGAGGCAAAAGAATGCACACACATATATATATATGTATATTTGACTCTAATACCATCGAGCGTCTTGGCGAAATTCATTACCGTAGGCTAGTTCAGAGTTCTCTAAGGACGATAAAAGGCATAGTGCCATGGTCGATTGTATGTGTTTGATATACGGTTGAGCATGGAACTACTGGAATGCTTTGGAGGCAAATTTAATTGAGTGAAGTTATAATGGCGTATCTTTTGGAGATCCTTTGCCACAACTGAGGCTCCAGATGCCACCATAAGCACTGTTACAATTTAGGTATGAAAATATGCATTGTCATAGCTCAAAATGTAGGAAACCAATTGACTACCCTAGAGAGGCTTAGGGCTTAGTAAAGACAGCAGAAGTGCACAATTATTTTATGTGTTCAGTCCAAATGATGGACTATAAAGCTATGCCCTTTTGCCTATTGACCAGCCTAAACCAGCATAGAATTACTTGATTTCTTTTTATGCTAAAGATGCTATTTTGATTAGGTAAGAAGAATGGACAGATAGGTGTACCAATCCTAATGTAGACTTACAACGTTGCTGATGATTTTGGCGAGATGTTTAGCAAAGATTGGCAAAACCTTTCCCTTTTCTGGCGGAAAAGTATTATTCGCTTGAAGCACACAGCGATCATCACATTTGATGATCACTTGAATCACCCTTCTTTTGTTCTCTAACTAAACAAAGTAACTTTAAAAAACCCCATTGGAATTGGAATACGAGGTGGATGAATTCCTTAAGTAGACACATGCAGCAAATATCATTTGCCAATAACACAAAACACTTTAACGGCTCGTTCACTTAAATGTTTTTCTTAAAAGCAAACTCAAGCGAGACCGATTTGCTCTAAACGGTAATTTGCAATTCTGCAGGTTCTCTGTAGACCTGCTCCCCCAACGGTATTACACGCGGTAGTTACCTGCATGTGCGTCCCCTGATCAAAAGCTGCAGTAGTCGCTATGAAACTGTCTAATGCAGATTCGATCAAGAGTGATTGAACTTCAAACTTTACAACCCAACGGCATTGTCAATCAACACCACCAGACAACACCAGAACTTTGCCATCTAATTGTAACCGTGCTTAAACGATCTGGTAACTCGGTGATGGGCTGATCTGATAGAAAACCGAAAACAATTACTGCACACTGACGACCTAAAAGTAGTTACGTATTTTGCCGATGTCTTTAAAACAATGAGAAACAGAGGATTTGTTATTTGCCACACCCAGCCCTTTCCTCCTTCCCTATTGGCTAATTTGCGACCTTGAAGAGGTAAAAGTCGAGGCTGCAACAATTGTAGTAGGAATTGGAAAATGTCATTGGTCGTATTATGCACATTGCGTAAGCACCTTTCCCTTAATTCCATCCCTCTTTTACCCGTCAATGTGACAGATGATGCGATTTTGAAAGGTGGAATGACATGATGCAATTAAAGGCGGTGAAAGCTGTCTAGACATGATTACTGAGATGTGTTGTATTAAATTAGCACTAATTAAATTGAAATGAGTTGGAAAAGTTGCATTGTTAGGCTTCATATTTTGGTGAACTAGGAAAATAAGGGGAGAGGGGCACTGTCCCTGACTCAATCCCAATTTTTAGCAAATAACCCAATTCTGTTGGAATAAAGACATGTGGACGAAGCTGGAGAGGGTAGCATGCACAGAATAGTACACTTTTCTTCAAACTAAAGAGTTAAAGGAGGTGCTAAAAAGGTCAAGTGCTTCTTGTTAGCAAAGTAAAGCTTTTTTCCATCTGCCTGTTTCGGACTTCAAGGACTAAAATGGTCGGTATTGCTTCAGTCGAGTGCGTTGGCCTTGAGATCAATCTTCACCTCACATTATTCTTTCTTCTATCCTAAGAGAACTCTCGGAGCACCACAGGCAAATATTCGCTAAAACACCTTTCCCACCTCGGACAGAAAAAGTATTATCCGCCTGAAGCACACAGCGACCGACATTCTCGCTTCACATTTAATGCTGGTTTGATTTGACTCTCTATTATTCCCAAACTAAACAAAGTACTTTTGAGACAAAGGGACATAAGATGCTAGAATTGCATACATTTCAAAATGACATACACATGCCAAATCATTTTAGGTAAATCAGAGTTAAAGCGTAACCAGTGGACTAAAATGTTTCGCTAGCCCCATTAATCTCCGTTCCTCAAATGATGAATGAAAATATGCTTCTCGAGGAGAAAATTAAATCTCAACCCAATTCACTGGGTAATGAGTATAGAAGGTGATGTAGTAGTGTTGAACAGTAAGAAAAGGGTAGCGGAGAGTACGATTAAAGGTAATAATGTTAATTTATTCTTTAGCATTGCTTATTTTTTGTTGTTGGGGGCTCAAAACCACCGCCAAATTTCGCCAGCCAATTGTTTAGCGGCCATTTAATGCAGCGGTCGGACGTCAGGTACGCCTTGATTTTGGGCAAGGACTGAAAAAGTATTACCATAAAAATGAAACAACTAACATAAAAAAACGATGTCATTGTATGAATTATGGCTTACCTCAAACTCCTTCTTGAAGCGTTTCAAATTGGGATATTTGTCCAAACACTTAGGTTCAAAAATCTCGAACACATCCAAATTCTCGTAGAGAACGAAGTCAGCATAGCAGAGCTTGGGAGGCAAAGAGCACGTTTTAGTCACTGCATCCATGAGCTAGGTGTGAGTGCTTAAAGGGGAGGCTTGACAGCGTCGCTTCTAGCCTCTGAAGCTCCATTGGCACCCTGTTTGCTGACTTTAGGGCTTACATCAGGTACTAAATAGGTGGTAGGGCGTAAAGCATTGCGCCGCGACTATTTTTGATGTTACACACTACGAAGGTATCCAGAATAGAGAATAGTGTCAAAGTGGTTTACCAAGCGCTGGCACACAGGAAGCTGCCTCAAGGAGATGTGTGTCATTGTGTTGAGCCGATGCAGCCCTACTTCTACAACTAACAAGAGCTGGCATCGGGAGTGGTGGGTGAGAGCATGCAAGTGTAGGTCATGATCAAAGTAGTTGGCCATATTCATGGTCAGAAACACACTATAGGATGGTGATTGTGCTTTCAGGAGTTCACAACAGTAAGACACTTGTATAGTACATACGCAATTCAAAGACGAGCATGACATTGTGTGGCAGTGACGACGCCTGCCGAGGTGATTTTCACCCACCATAGTCAATCTTATCAAAGTGAATTGCTCAGTGCTAAGCCTAGCTCCCTCTGGACGCCTAATCAGGACATCGTCCAACTTGAGACCAAGTTGCGCCTCTGGCTAATCCTTTTGACACCAACCAACGCAACCACAAACATCCGTTTGTGATTTCTCACCGCATCCGCGATAGATAACGAAGTAAAGTAGGCCCACGTAAGACATTTTGGCCATAACCGCGAATTTGGTTGGAAAGAAGTTGCTTTTTGGGTGTTGGCAAAAATCGTTTTGGGATAAGTGGGAAATTAAATCAGCAAATGGTTTTTAGATCCCTACAACCTTTTTCACACTTGTAAAATAGGTCAGTTGTGATGGTGGTGGTGGTGGTGTGACTTTGACAACGCTCATGAAAACGGCAAGCAGATCAACATACCCATTCACCTTTTAAAATTATCTCTGACTCGGGCGGTGTTAATCTTATGCAAGTTGACTTCCAACTCATCACTTACCTTATCTCCAATGAGGAACTTTTTGTTGCTCAAGAATTTGGAGATGGTCTCAAGTCCCTTGAAGAACGTGGGCATGAAGTCGGGTCTTAGTTTTTCCTAATGAGTAGTCGCTTTACACACAAAACGCAGCATTACATAGTTAGGATTAAGAGCGATTTCGGAGATTTTGTGACGAATATCCTTTATGCTTCCTTCAGCCATGGCAATGGTTATGAGATCGTCGTCACTGTCACCAACTGTCAAAATGGCATGAAGAGGAGAGGAAATGACACCTACCTAATCCGTGCTTCTTGCCCAAGTACATAGTGATGACGTGAGACTGCGTGATCTTCTTATCACCATCAATCAAGTAGGGTAACTAAATAGTGGTGAGAGGGTGTAGTCAAGGAGAAGGTGAACGTACGTACGTTGGGAAAGTCGAAGCCCAAGCCGTACTTCTCCGTGAACCACTGATCCTTATCCGCGGCTTGAAAGCGCCTTTCCTCATATGGCGCGCCGATAAACTCCAACAGCAGACGAATCGGTTGCCCAAGCTAACAAGCCGAAAATGTCAACGCTCCTTCAACTCATTAAAATTCAATTTTAACATCTGGAAGGGTCAATTAGGCGAGTTCATTTGATCAGTGAAGAGGTGAGCATATAAGTATCGCGTATCGCACAAAACTTTGATTGGCCTTCTTCTTAGGTACTGATCTCACATTTCATTCAGTGCGATGTTAAGAACTCACATTTCTGACTAACTAAAGCAATTTCAACGTCGATTGAGCCTAATGTTAACCCATCCTCCAATCCGACAGCTAATGCCTCATTCCTGTGGATCTCCTATCACCTATGCCACTGGCATAATATTAGTAAAGCCGCCTAGCCAAATTGCACGATCATCTCTTGCAGCAGCAAACCAACAAGTGGATGATGTAAAAAAAAAGCCTATTCAGAATACTTTGAATACAAAATCCAAGTGGATTCATGAATAAATTTACAACACAAAAAATATACCCCACGAAGATTCCAGTAGGCAAATTTGTATGTTGCCATACTGACAGAGAGACGAAGCGTGAGATCGAGTGTAGAGGTTGTGCTGGGGTACTTATAGCCTGTATCAGCGTAGCTAATGCTAAGGCACTTCTGCTGTGTGGATTGGATAGTGGCTGCCTGGCCTCAGCAGCCAAAGATGCTGCAGCCTAATTGGCCCGTGAGGAAGGAAAAGCAGAGGAGGCGAAGGGAGAGGCAAATGCTTCACTTCTAATTATTGACAATGGACCGTGCTGAAGGGAATCACACATTACACTTGCTGTCACCTGAATAGAAAGCTGATAATGCTACGCTACAGTTTACTGAAACGCCTCCATATGATAAGAATTGTATGAACTAGTGAAAAGAAGGCTTTTTTGGCATATTAGTTGCTTGCAAGCATAGGTAGCGAGCATAATCGCTGCTAGGACCAGGATTGATCTAACTCCATGGGTGCGGAATTAGTAGTGTGGATATTTAAAGTTAAGAAATGATCGGAAAATAACCGACAAGAAGCCATAAAACGCCAATGGGTGTAAGGGCACCAATTAATGCCCTTCAACCTTTCGTCCTTTAGCTCTACCCGTCAAAGAAATCACCAAGTTAGGTGTAGGATGAGACTTAAAGTGCGAAATCAAGGGCTTCATCCAGCCCGTCGGATGTGTTCCTGTCCGAGTGTGAATTCCATTTTATCCGACCTTGTTCTTTCCTCAGGGTGTCTACGGCTAACTTCTGACCTACTCACTACCAGTGCCTGTTTCAACGAAAACTGCGCAATGGCTCCATTCAAATGCTTTAATCCTTTTTTTCCTTCCACGACATAACAAAGGCTTGTACTACCAAATTAAGTTATTCAAATATTTCCCAGAAACCCTAACACACTCAAGATACTCTCTTCTGATCTTGTTGCATCAAGTTGCTGACAATTCATTGGGTTGCGTAACTTCATCTAACACTTCACGATCCTCATGCACGTATATTCACGAGGAGGTTTAACCAGCTGAAGGAAGCCTTTTAAGATGTTTCATTTCCTTAAGCTAGCACAATTGCAATCCATCAGCCTTTCCCAATCAGCTACAAACATACTTCGATGGTAGGTTAAAGGACTCTCTCTGGGCGAATGCATACAACAAGAATGAAACTCGATCTTTCTTCCTCAACATAGCTGAAGAGTTAATCTTCTCATAACTACGTCCTTTGACAGTGAATTGTTTGAGATCTTGCATTAGTTTGTAATGACGGTACAATTAATTCATTTGGTACTAAGTGACACCGCCCGCCACTGCACACCCCACCATTCCGCATAACATGCATTATTTGTTGTGAAAATGTGTGATAACTGCAAAGCCGAATTAGGCAGCCAGAATTGAGCTACCTGGGCTTGAACCATATGGAGTGAGGGTTAACACTGTAGCAAGGGCCACCATGACGACATACTGGCGCCCTTCCATGCTGTTCAGTGCATATGAACGACCAGCCGGTTCGGTGGATCCCCAAAAGTGCCAATGAAACGTGCATTACTTGGTAATACCTTAGCTCAAGTTAACAACACCACCTTACGGTTACAATAAGGTGCGATCCTAAGTTTTGTGATTTCGCCATCTATAGGATAAAGTACAGTAAAGTATGGGTAATGCTAAAACAGACATTTTCTGATTTTGAAAGCAACGTTTTTTAAAGTGTGGAACGGAGGGAGGAATGACTGAGTCTAGGCTGGATTGAGAATCTGCCTCAGTGGTGAGGAAATTGGGCAAAAAGTAAAAAGTAGGCGCCTTATCCGGATTAGGCACCCAATCATCAAGGGATGACAATCCTCTCAGCCAGTCGCCTTTTGACTCACAAACACATACTCTCCTCGCATCATTGGCTTCTTTTTACCTAAAACCCTTGTCCAGCGACCCCATTTTAATCCCAACCAACTTGTCACACTTTCCGATTAATTCAACTTCCTACTCCCAACCCTCGAAGTTCACTTGACTTCCCTCGATAGAATAGGCGAATCTCAACCAGATTCTAGAGCGAAGCAGTAGTGTCCACACCTAATTACTTCGTTCACAATGTTGACAAAGGAAAGGAATGTTTGTCGGTGGTAGAAAGTCCATTCACCAGCATTACCCTATGCAATCAAACTCAAGTCCTTCAGCCGCTGAATGACATGCCATGATTCTTTAAAATAACCAGAGTACAACGGTGGGTTGGAAAAACATGTATCCATAATACCTGAATTTTCCCAAGGTCCAACCAGCGGTGTGGCTTAACCATCTCCGCTTGCTCTTTTTTATAGATTGCAAAGATTATCGCCGATTCAGTACCAGTGTGCGACGCTGAACCTGATTCCGAGAGACCTGACTGCATCGCCATTTTTACAGTCGCCAAAGCCATCGTCACCTCGTTCAGCACTTATCTCCCTGTATCTGCCACCATAACCACTAACAACAACAACAACAACACCAACAACATTACTGCAAAGTAGCCCACGCATCCAAGAGGGAAATGGGGAGAGGAACATCACCAAGTACGTAAAAAGCAACCGTATTCTTTAATGCTTACGCAAGGTCTTGTGTAAAGGCATTCTCACACCAACCACTTTTGAATGTTGTAAGGAAAAAAACTCAGCTGCTTGCGTTTACAGTAAAAAGAGATGTGTAATTCTACAGGTTTGCTCTGGACCTGCTGCTCCAACGGTATTACAGGGGGTAGTTACCAGTATGTGCGTCCACAGGCCGAACGCTGGATCAAATGCTGCAAGACTGCCTAATTCAGATTCCATCAAGGGTGACTGTGCTCTTACAACCAGCCAACCGTTCTCGTCCGTCACACTTCACCTTGACAGACACACACTTTATCGCCATCACCGTGGCGTGTAGCACCAATCCTTTGCCATCCGATGATACTGTGCCCGAACAATTTGGTAACTAGAAGACAGGTAGATCTAAGGTAAAAGCAGAAGCGGCTGTACTTTTAGCTGATGTTTTGAAGCAATTACAAAGGAGAAGGAGGATTTGTTAGTGCCGCAATTCCGAGACCCCGTGGCCGCCGGACCAGTTGGGGACTAACAGGGTGATTCCGGTAAACAACAATGACTCGCGAGAAATGTAGTAGTTAGGATAAGATGAAGAAGGCTACCCATCATGAACCTCAGCACATTTCCTTTATTCCTAACGAAGAGGTGAATGCACCCAGCCCTTTCCTCCTTCCCTATTGGCTGATTTGCGACCTAGAAGAGGTAAAAGTCGAGGCTGCAACAATTGTAGTAGGACATGGAAAACGCCATTAGTCGTATTATACACATTACGCAAGCACATTTTCCTTAATTCCACCTCCTTTTTACTCGTCAAGGTAACACATGATGCGATTTTGAAAGGTGGGATGATGTGATGCAATTAGAGGCGTTTGAAAACATTCTTGACAGGATTACTGATATTTGACCTCATAAAATGGAACTGATTAATTTGGGAGCGGCAGCTTTGTTAAACTTCATATTTTGGCAAATCATAAGAAGATGTAGAGAGAAACACTATCCCCGACACGATCCCGTGTTCTAGCATATTATTTAATTCTGATGAGAAACAAGGTGTTTGTACAAAAGTGAAGCGGGTAGAATGCATCACCCAACCCTAATCCCCTTTCCCCTAACAGTAAGGGCTCCAGAAAGGTTGAATGCTGAAATTTTTCAGAAGTGGCTTTTGCTGGCAAAATGCGAATTCCTGTGTCTCAAAACAAGCGCGAGTTTTGGTATTGGCACCCGCGAAATGGGGGAAATGGATTTGATTAACGGATAAACTGGGTCTACTTTGGAACCTAAATCTGGATATATTTGGCAAGTAAATTTCCTCAAAGTAGGCAGGCTAACAGTTTTGTAACCTAAAATTTATTCAATGCAGGGAAATTGCGATTCCTATTGTGTTCCTTTTTGACTGCAGTTTTCGGCTACGTTTACCTAGCCGACCATATTGTCCTAGTCAGGTGGACTGGTCCCCGGGCCGTAATAGTAGCTTTGATCCCTTCCTCTACAAAATATACATAGACATATGTATATTCTGCCCTACAATTATGCCGCCATTGGCTTGCAAGGGCGATACGGGTGTAGCGACTTTAGACTTCCTTGAAGACAGAAGAGGGCAAGACAATAGGGTAGAATAAATATATTCAGTCAACCAAGGGATCGAGGCAGCTGTCATGGCTCGAAGGCCAGCCCCAGCCGGACATATAGATATGGCCACTCAAGCGACCGTAACAAAAACCGGCAGTCAAATAAACAAAGCACTACAATGCCTCTCCCTTCCTTTGACTGTTGCCCCCGACTCTCCCCTGGGTTAACCTCTCGTGTCAGCCATCACAGCGTGATCAGTAGAAACTGGAGGTCAGCTAATGAGATGTTTGACCACAACGCCATCGATCTCTCTTGGCTGTTCGACAGGATATGGAGTTTTGTCCGGTTAGGAAATAAATTCCGAGTGAGAGGTTCATTCAATCATCATTGTGTCCATAGGGAGAAGTTAAAGCGCTGGTCATCTTAAGCAAGTAATGTTAAAAAAAAAATCTTCAAAACGAAACCTATCCAGGTGGTTCTTAGCTAGTGTAGCTACAGCTGTTAATATCCGGCGATGGGGTAGGTGCCGAAGGCGGACATATCAGGCAGTTCTGCTATCCATGGCGTATGTACTACCTTCATACCGCTACAGTTTGCCACAGATGGCATAGATCGGGATAGAAATCCTATAAAGTTGGGTCCTCTTTCCACTGCCACCAGTTTAGCGTATCACTAGGGCTAACTACATATACATATAATTAACAAGCATAAGGCCAGCCCTGGCCGGACAGAGCAATATGACCGATCCAGCGACCCTGACCGGGATTCAAAAAAATTATTACATCTGGACTCTACGCTGCTCTTCTCAAGATTAGGATGATTGCAAAGAAAAGAGCCAACGACAGGTGAAGAGATGGAGCAAGGGTTTGCTCCACAAGCCAGAATGTATATCAGCTAAGCTTCCATTTTCCGTCGCTACTAGAGCATACGCATGTAAGTAATTCAAATTTAAGATTTCACAAAGCTTATGAGAATTAAGCACTAAAAAAAGCTTCTGGATTTATTAAACCATTTAATTAAGCAGATTTTAGTGTCGTAATTCTCCCATGTAACTATTT
Source organism: Taenia crassiceps (assembly GCA_023375655.1). Classification (NCBI taxonomy): domain Eukaryota; kingdom Metazoa; phylum Platyhelminthes; class Cestoda; order Cyclophyllidea; family Taeniidae; genus Taenia; species Taenia crassiceps. Next base: position 655,817 of record JAKROA010000023.1, on the reverse strand, counting down.
TTTTAGCCAGCGTAGTGTGGAAGAGCCTTGTGCATGTCCTCGGTGTAATGCCGCAGAGCGCAAGTGCAATCGGTGGAGACTGATACACTTAAGTAAATAGAACCACAAAACGTTCTTTCTTTTCTTGTGAACGTCAATCTCAATGAAAATGCAGTAGGTTCCCGAGAATTTCCTGAAGGCAAAAGAAGACATACCACTAAGGCAGAATATATATGTAACAAACAGATGGGTAGGGGTAGCTGGCATGGTCCAAGGGCTGGCTCAATCCAGACAGGACAGAATGGCGGTCTAAGTAAACTTAACCGGCAGTCAAACATCCAATTATTACAAATATTTTTTTTTCATTGTGCAGCACAGCGAGGTAAAATCTTCATAAATTCATTTAACAAAAGGAAAATTAAGCTCTTTACAGATTAACCTACACCTAGCAGATGCATCTTCACCGCGCTTAGGTAAAAGGTTTAGGTGAAAGTGTAAAAATAAGAATAATTGTGCGTTTGGCCCTGTTTGTTATGCTACAGTCTTCACTACTAAGCATCAAACCTTAAGAGAATCCACAGAAAGCAAAAAAATGTTAAGTGAGACAAGTTTTGGCTGAGTGTAAAAGCATTAGAAGCATGTTAACGCTACGCAAAGTCCATATCCCTGAATGAGGGTAATACTTGTGGCACTGAAGCGACATAGCAGTTAAGTCCAATGCTAAAACATTGTGCTACTTGTCATGTCTGTCTGCAAAAGCATCCTTGATTAAAAACATATAGTTACCTTTGGTATTAAATGCCAAAATTCAAAATATCTTAATCATTTAGGGATTAACAACTCGAGTAAAAGATTGCACTTGCAACGTAAAGTCTATATTAGCTTGCATTTTTTCAGAAAGGTGTAATTAAAAAAGTTTAGTTGCAGCATGTTTTAGCCTGATCTATATAAGAATGCCTACGTTCAAAATACTTGTCTTCCTGTGTTATAGTGTATGTAGTAGGAAGGCAACATTTATAACCACGAAAGGCTCCATTAGGCTGTTAAATTGCTTGGCGGGTAAACGCGGTTTGTGTCGGTGAATCAGAGGTGTTCAAAAACAATGAGTGTTGGTGCTAGGCGTTTCATTACGCGGGATGTACCGGCACGGAGAATGGCATGTGATGCATTTCAAGTAATTGAGTCTTAGAGATGCTTTACTGCACCGTCTGTCTACCATGCCGCGGTAGTAATTTTCCTGGAATTTTTTGCATTTGGGTTACTAACAGCGCCAATGATTTCCGTAAGTAGTTTTTCAAAGTGATTGCGACGTTTATTATGCAGGTATTGGATGAGGCGTTTCCAAAACACACATTTTTAATGAATGGACTGATCCAGGGAGTGAAGGGTTTTCTCTCTTTCCTCAGTGCGCCTCTTATAGGGGCGCTGTCAGACATCTTTGGCAGGAAACCTTTTCTTTTTTTGACGGTCACTTTTACATGTTCCCCAATTCCTTTTATAAAACTGAGCCACTGGTGGTATTTCACAATGATTAGTATTTCTGGAATCTTTTCCGTCACATTCTCTGTTGTTTTGGCCTTCGTTTCCGATGTTACCACAGTGGAGAACAGGACTTGGGCCTATGGACTTGTAAGCCATCATAGTTTTAGTTCATTTTTGATACTTTATTGTTTACAATTGAGATTAAGTTATTTTCTGATGGCAATGGTTTTTGTGGTGTTTAGTAATATTTACCTTTTTACTATGCGAATTTTCCTCTTGTTGGACGACTTGATGAGCAAGTCGTATTATTTATAAGCGCTTATTATATTATTAAAATACCGAAGGCCTGTCATTACGAGTTTAGCTTCAAATTTAGCGTACATTTAATCGGCTTGCTTTAAACCTATTTTTATCCAAACATTTCGTTATTTTCATAGGCGTCGAACTTAATTCCGAATTTTTCACACTACATATTTTTGCACTCACATTTGTATGGATGTCAATTTTTCGAAAAACTTATTAAGGGTGGAGTTTGCAAGCGGTAGCGGAAGTGGGGCGCCATCTTTTATTTTTCTGGTACATGAGCCTTTTTGAGCAGATTATGGCGTCATTGACCCATTTAATCCGTTTCAGCTCAAAACTTGCGTCTGATCAAATATGTATTTATTTTCTTTGAAATTGATATATTAAACCTTTCTCCAGTTTCCATTCAAAGTATGAAGCTCATTTAACAACAATCCCTAATGGCAGATACTGCTTATCGTAGATGATGGGTTGGGTCGTAATTCGTTTAATTTAAGCCTCGGCTCATAATTTATTCTGCGCCTTAGGCTAGCGAATTTTTTCAGAAAGTAAGATAGGGAATTTTCATACTTTAAATGTCACACAAAAGCGCACCTATTATTGATGTCATGTCCGCTCAGTAGGCAGTTGATCTAACATTTTTGCCCTTATTCCTGTGAATTCAAAAGATATCTATTGCTTACTACGGAATTTGAATCGTGTCCTCTGAACAAATCACGCGATCACTGACTTATTTTAGGGATCCGGGATGGGGGGCTCCAAACAGTATTTGTAACTTAATTTGCTCCCTTATTGCCGCCTTCTCAGGTCTCTGCAACCTTCGCAGCCAGCCTCATCATTTCGCCCTCCCTAGGCGCCTTTCTGGAGAAGGCATACAGTGAAAACTTCGTAATCACTCTGGCATCCCTCATAGCCCTCTCCGATGTTCTCTTTGTCCTCTTTTGCGTTCCTGAATCTCTTGATACATGCGTAAACAGCGGTGGTGGTTTTGGCTGCGGTAGCTGCTCCTCGTGTGGGGCTGTGAAACGTCTATCTCTCGTAGCCCCACCCTCTCCCTCTGGCCAATCAGTTTGCTTTAACGCCAATGAAAAGCCCACCGTGGAGCGAAGCTGGACCATCACTTGGGACAAAGTGGATCCCTTTGGCGTAAGTGTCATTCCCCTAAATTGGTGTAATTAACGCATAGATTCCCGTTTATTCTACGGAGTTTGATTTTTTGCGCCTTTACAATAATTCAAGTGTTGGCTTGAGCTTTTGTTTCCAAACCTCGCGTAGTTTCTTTACTTTTGGGGAGGGAGGTGAAGTTTAACATCTTGGAAAGCTTTTGTATCAGCGAATTAGACGTGGCTTTCTGAAAGTAATGAATCTGTTGATAGCACTCAGCTAACGCATTAACCATGAGTTAGCTTCTAACGTCTCTTTTTTGGTTTGAATTCATATTAATGAATTTTTGGACATCCGTTTTCGTTGGGAATATATAATTCTTCCTGAATGGAAAATAACCAACAAAAATAGCCCTTTGGATTTGCAAACTTTACATTACGAACTTTTTATATGGTTATTAGGTTCCTTCCTTGATTTAATTGCAAATGGATGGTTGGTTATCTTTTAAGGAAGGTTTTTGGAGGGAAAGTCGAATTTTGGCTTCCAAAACTCCTTTGATAAGGGTGTACAAGAGTGCAATTCAACCCTCTGAGGAATCGGTTTCGAGTTTTGTCGCTTTTGATTGCCACCTTATTGCTCATACACATGTCCGTAGATTCCTTTTGAGCTTTTTGCGCCAGATTTCCTGTTCACATTTTCTGTAATGCTCGTTTTGTCGCAGATCACTCACTCTGACGGACCACTGTGAATAGCGTGAGTCTTTCGGGTTCAAAAGGTTGCCAGTTTAAACATGGCTTTTAAGCTTAAAAGCCTCTGATTCAAATTTGGATAAGTCCCTTATCTTTTAGGAAATCGGTAGTGTTGAGCCATGATTTTTCTCTCTTAGCGCTATTTGTCTAAACTGCGTTAATCCATCAGTATTCCTTCCATGGTTTGAATTCACATAGGTAAACTAATTTCCAGCAAATTGATTCCGGTGGAAGTAGGACAGACTTTTTGTGGGAGTGCCTTGGCTCATAATAATGAGTGAATCTGGACTTTTCGAGAAACATTTTTATCGAAACGGACCAGCTCATCGTTAGTTTCTGTGTCAAGGTTTCGCTAATTTATAGGATTGCACTATAAGAAAATTCGCCTTAACCTCCAAGTAAAATGTCAACTATCTGTCAGAATATGCGATTTATTTTAGCGGTGGAATTCTCTATTTAAGTGGCCGGAAGTTTTTTTTAACTGATTGTCTTCTTCCTTCGGAGTGAGTTCTTCATATCAACGTCGTTCCCTTCCGTTTTCACGTACGCATCTTAACGCCATCGCGAAGTTAGCTGCGTTGGAGACGGCTCACTGTTTTGGTGCCACAAGCTGCACTTCACTAACTCCTCAAGCACACAAGGCTGTTCCCTTTGCGATGGTCTTGGTCATCACGGAAACCTGCTGACAGGTTTTAACCAAGAAGGCGTGCTTTTCATTGGAAAATGTTTTTGGCAGTTCGTGGGCTACTTAATGATTAATCTTAAGCTCTTTTTGAGAAGTACGCACCCACTAAACATTCTCTTATGAATTTCGTTTGTAGACTTTATTTCTTCAGTTCCTCTTTTGCTGGCTCGTTTTGGCGAGAATAATGTTATTAGAACAAAGTTCTTGTGGAGTCGCCAAGGTTTCCTGCTAGAAACATTCATTAAAAATTACAAGTTCCGGTCTAAATTGGACGAACCTCGTGACATTTATTTGTACTTGTATCCGAAAAAAATTGTGCCTGCATTTGTAGTGGAGGTTCTGCCTCTCAATGTTAAATGCTTCACTTTGCCCATGGAAGTACTTTAAATGGGTAATTCATGCTGAATTCTAGCCTTCCCTTTTTATCCGAGAACAATAAAAACGGGTTTTTTTAAAAAATTTAAGAAATAGTTACTTCATCTAAAAGGATACGTGAAAGTGAGATGGTACAATAAATTTGCAGAACGTTTTCATTGCATACATTACCGTCTCTTTCCGTTTTTTCCGAGTACTCTGTTTTCAAATTAACCTTATCCATATGAATGGACGATGTGCTTACTTACAGGGGACGAAACGGGAGTTCCTGAGTTGTCAGCTGGTGACAGTTGACAGCTAATGTTCACACCTTCTGTGACTACCCTGGTTGCATGTCATTCTGCGAAAGTTCTCATTTCTGCCTCTTCAAGTACTAATTGCATCTACTACCGTGCACGCACAGGCCCAATATTTTGAGGTCAGACTTTTTTTCCCTCCACCTTGAGCTCACTTTCCATCCACTTTCTGTCCTTTTTTGAGCGCATGCTATTCCTCGTGATTAATGCTTCGGAAGTAATGTCTCCTTTGAAAGTGAGGATGAATTATCAGGAGTTGTTGAATGCAGCTTCATCTTGTTACATCCTTGCGCACTACTCTGGTTGAACTTTCCTTTTTCCCTGGGATGCTGCTCTATCTCCATCTATTCATTGGCGCAGTCACTGGCTTCGAGGATCACACTTGAATCTGTTGCTGGCCTTCATTATCAAGATGCGTTGAAGGGACTATCAAAAGTTCATTGCACTAGTGCAAAGGAAAATGGACTGAATGTAAAAGATTTGTCATTTGTTTTTAATTCTTGATCTAGCACAGGTATGGATGTCTTTATTTGGGAGTTAAGGTCGTTCTCTATGCTGATGTCGGTTGTAGGGGCGTTTCAGTCTCCCAATCTTGTAATAACAGGTAAAAGTCCACCGCAGCTTAGTAAAAGCAGGACTAAAGTATTTGTAAAAGCATCTGTGACTGTGCTTATCACCGATCTTATAAAGTTATTTGAAAAGGAGGTGTGTGCTGCTTGAGTCCCACTCGAAGTCGTTATGACTTATGAGTCCAGAAGAAGCTCACTGCCCCAAATTGGGGATTGGAGCTATATAAAACTGAAAAGCATAATTTTCCTCTAAATATCTTAGCTCAACGTGATGTTATTTGTTTCCAGATTTGCCTGGCTGACCTGATCAAAATTGTAATTCCCAACCAGGGTGTCTCATTTCGACGTGCGTTCATTATCAAGGCGAAGTCTTGGAGCACAACTCGTAGAATATTGTTGCTGCTTGCCTATTAGAAAATCCCTTCTCACTAATTAAAGTGTGAAGTACTGGTGATGATGAGGCACATTCACATAAATTCTTAATATCTTGTCAAAGGTGAAGTTACTGGCTAAGGCGTTTGAAAATTAGGTACTAAGTTATCTGTTGCACACACCACTAGTGCGTGTTCATCCATTTGCTTCGCCGTTTCGCTTTTGAAGCGTGATGAGGATAGGCCTATCTTATTCGAAATCGGCAATGGCTGGTCGCCATTTGTGAATATTAAAAACCCTGTCCACTTTCCTCCTAAAAAATGAAAATCTGAAATGCGTAGATTGATCAAATCAAAATACCATTTGATCTGCCTTACACGCTGAAATAGGCTAGTTCATAATTTTTATGACTTAATTTCCGCTCCCTCTCGCTTTGGGGCTTAAGGCCCTAAAGAGTGTGGTTTTTTCAGTTTCTGTTCATCGCCCAATTTCTGAGTATGTTGCAACCTCTGCAACAGTGGTAGCAGAGATATTATCTTGCTGACGCGGATTGCGTTGATTTACCCCCCTTTTGTCATGCGCTAGGGCGCGAGTGTGTCTGGATAGGTTGAATCATTGTCAAATGTCTTTACCGTGACACAGCTTTTCGCTGACGTTTCACACAACCTCATCTACTTTCGCGCACAAAATATGGCTTTCCTTGCATGGGGTTTATTGCAGTGTTGTTAAAAGGAATTGGACCGAAGTTGAGTTGCCCATTCATTTAGACTTTGAACATGTACCTCTTTGGAATTGAAACACATCCACATCATGAGCGTTTTAGATTGCCTTAGCTTTGAATCACCAGGATCTGAGGGGAAAATTTTACTACTTGTACTTTTTGGTCGAGATAATGTCGAGAACTCATTATATCATTGACTGGTCATTTGATTGAAATAAATGGGCTGTTGGATTAATAGGTAGATGAAAATATGGATAGATAGGTGGATAGATTTGTGAATATGTCTGGAGATGGTTGCATGAACTGATAGATTGTTATATGAACGATCGAACGTGCGGTGGGTAGCTGGATAGGTGAATAAATGGAGGGGAGTTTGGTTCAATAGATGGGAAAAAGAACGAATGGTTTCCAGACTGAATGGGGGATTTGGCGCTTCAGCTGCACTAGTTTTTGCTTTCTACTGCTTTTTGGCATAGCTTGATGAGATGATTTGTTGCAGATTTTTACACTTGCAAGGAAATAACGACTGAATGTGCAAGTGATTATCCGAAATGATACACCATCCGATGCTTAAGGAAGGTAAATAATTTATCTAAAAGAGACGGTGTCCTTTGTCTCTCTGTGTGGTTGATAGTGAACAGAACTATGGCTGACATCTCGATATCACCTAATTTGGCTTGGATGAAAAACCCGCCTTAAAACAGTCAGAAGTAGTAAGTCAGCGGGGGAAGTGCTAATCCTAAATGTTGGCCTAAAATCTCATACTTCATTCCGCAAAAGCTACTCACAAGATTGCAGTGAAGTGGGGGGCGATACTCTCCTTCATCCTCCGCATTCATTCCTTCTGGCGACTATCCCCTTCTAATGGTAACCGCACTATTCTGTGGGAGGTGGAACAGACAGTTGCGGCTGGGACAACATTGCTAGCTTTTAAAGGCAAACATTGTTATGGAAGTGTGGACTTCTTATTTGGGCACGCACCGTAAACTGGATCATTTCTGTAAAGTTCGTCTTTGAAGTTTCTTTACATTTATCTAATTTTTATCACAAATATAATATAACCTTTTTAATTGCCTCATATCTTTTTGGAGGTGAGTACAAGTTAATTTTGCTGGTTACAGCTAGTCACGGCATAGGTCAGAGTGGATGAGAAAGGTAATTGTTTAATCCCACACATATGCAAGTCTGCATTCATGTGAACTCAACTTTACATATGTCACGGCAGGTGGGCACTTGTTATATTCAGTGATTCATGCCGAATAAAGTGCCCTTATTCTTATTTTACGGATCCTTTGTGGGTGCTAAGGACGCATATTTTGTCTTGTATTATTTCAAATCGCTCCTTCTTTGAGATCATGAACGAGTTTGATTTATCGTGACTAAATTCTGATACGGTATTATTGTATTTACCTGTAATTTGGGAAAGGTGAGTGGTAAGAGAGGTATATAGTAGGGTATTTGCGAAAGGTTGAATAAATGGACAGTTGGGCGGTTGAGAAGTTTGGATAGTTCGGTAACTGAAAGGTCGAATGACGGAAAAGACGCGTATTTTTATAGACGAATGATTTGATTAGTGAATTGTAAGACAGGCAAATTGTTGGATGTCTAAATAGTTGGTTGAGGAATAACGTCCAGCTACGGAATTAAATTACTTATTGAACGAATGACGGACTGGTAGCACCTTGAACCACCTCCTCCTAACTGTTCACTTTTGCTTTGAATTATAGGCCCTCCGTCACGTTAGTAGGGGTCGTCTTACACTTTTGGTCTGCCTGACAACCTTTCTCTCTTACCTACCTGAAGCTGGTGAATACTCCTGTTTCTTCGTGTACCTCCGATTGGTAAGTTTACTTTCTCCTACAACTACTACTTCACCTCTAAACCTGCAAACTTTTTAATTTGAGCGCTTGAGTTACTCTTGAAAACTTCCTAACAACTGCTGAATGCATGGGTACAATTGTAGCCAATTCTGATAAGGTGCATTTCTACTCGGCCTCGTATTAACTCACCAAAGGAATAACGATGCACACAGCCTGGATGGATGAGATTCTGTTTCGGAAATAGAGGTGGAATACTTTGCTTAACTTTAAAACTTCTATATTCACACCCACAGTGCCTGGAGTGAGCTTTGCAATAATCAACTGCATTCAAGCGGTTTCTTTATGCGAAAGAATTAAACAGTTGAAAAAACATCCTCCAACTATTTAATTTATTAAAATATTCCCTTTTTATCAAGACACAAACGCGCAATGAACTCTATAAAGTTGTTTATCTCTCGGAGTAAATGGTCTTTTTTCTGAAAGCACAGTACGGCACAAGAGTGAATCCTTATACTTTGTTTTTGTTAGTGAGAATACGGTAAACATTTCCTTAGCCGTTTAAAAATGACGCGATTAGATCAGCAACTGGAAAACTTAGACAGAAATTTAACAAATGCTTGCCTTTGCGTTTACATAAAATCGTTGCGCATCATCTTTACGTAATCTTATTTGGTTCTCTGGTAAAGTCCATTTTTGCATTTGCCAGAGGCAAAAAATCAGCCTTTATTTTGATACTCCATTTATTTCTTGTGTGTTTGTGTTTTGATTGCCCTCTATTGTCATTGATATCTCCTTTTGAGCCAGATTAAAGCTTTCCCTGATTAAGCCGGCAGTAAGCGTAGGATCGCTTCCCGTAAGTGATGCGTTAGCATACCTCCTATTATCCGTAATGTCATCGCCGAAGTTGAATAACCCCAAGCCTACCACACAAAGTAATCGATGAAGCACCACTTTATTGGCTTTTGTCGGTTGGCAATTCATATGCTACTGCTGCCTTAATGTTCATTTTGACTCTGTAGTGGATTGCTTTATCCAGGCTGCGTTACAGAAAATTCTGATCTCTCTTGTCAAAATGGTCCTTGATTTCGGTGTCCTCACTGGCCCACGGCACTTACCCCAACAAGAGCACGCATTTTTCACTTACAACTTTTGGTATCCTGAAGCGTTACTGCAGCACCCTTTTTTGCCTCGTTAGATTTACAGTTTTCAATTTTACTTAAGTGAAGCCACCCAAACCTCGTTATTTTGCTTTGTAAACCTTTTCGAATGAGTGCCTTGCCTAGCGGCGAACGTGGGCGAAATTCATCAAATTTCTTAGTCGTTTTTTTGCCTCCCTCAGATTTTGTTACCTTAAATAATGGTTTTTTTTCTGCAGATGAAATTTTTTCTTTCTCCTAGGTGATCGGTTTCAGCGAGGAGAACGTGGCTCTCTTCATTGCAATCTGTGGTCTTGTTTCATGCATTGCTCAGGTTAGTTGTTCCGTCACAGTAAGACTTTAGTTGCAGTATGTAGGTTGTTTGTGGGTCGTTAAACTTACACAATTAGTGATGGTGGCCTTCGGAGCTGTGATCGGTCGGGGATCATATGAGAGAGCTTTGTACCCGCATTATCTCCACATGTATGCGCTGCCACCTGCTCGTTTGCGTTTAGAGGTTCAATGGAATCTTTTTGTGTGCTCATTTGTGGCTGAGAAAGGACAGTTTTACTTTCTTTTTTGGAGGATCAGTGTTTTAACTACTTCGAACGTAGATCACGTTCTGCACCAGTGCAAAATATGAAACCGTAACGATTTCTAATGGTGCTAGGGAAACTTGTGTTAACTTTGGTTTTATAAGGAAATTACCGCCATGAAAGTTTCTATATCATGTTATTCATGTTATCCTTTCTTTTAGTACATGAGCAGGCTTTATTTGGTCGAGGTTTGAAAAGCAACAATAAGTATTTTTGTCCAAGCTTTTTTTAATGAAATCGACCCTTTTAGATTGTTGAACTAGCAAAAGAAATGTCAATTCACCGTTCTTATTGTTTAAGTGACTTGTACATGGAAGCCGTGATCTCTTAATGACTAATTTTATTTGGACTCGATTGATCCTCGTCTGGGTTTTCCTTACAATCTTTCTATGATGTTGTCGATGACGATTTTTGTTTTCCTGTCCTTTCATCTCTTCTCTCCCTCCTAAATGAGTCATAAAACTGTATTCCGCTGTGCTTTTGCCTCTCGTCTCTGTGCGCCTGTGTTTCCTTGGTCTGTCGACTTGCCTTTAAAGCGTATCTGGATTCCTAGATTAAAACTTCAGAACTATTGTACGTACCATTCTCCACTTCCATTGCCAAAACTGCGGCAACCAATTGAAGTGGGTTTAGTTTTAGAATTGCAATTAAATAGCTACAGACAACTACTTACACTAATTTAGTCGTTGGTGTAATCACTGTTGTAGTCTATTGCCTTTCCCCATAGAAATAAACTTGCTTCCACTTCCACTTTTATTAGCTATTTTGTCCTCAGCGACAAGCGTCTTAATCCCACCTACCTTCGTTCCCATATCCTTTCCTTTCTGTTTATTTTACATACGTTTAATAAGCGCCAAGAAAAGCGATATTCGAGTACGCAGACAAGCAGTAGCTGTGGCTGAACCAAGCACAAGGGAGATACAACCTACCGGGACTAAAATGGTACCTAGAATTGCGAGTTGATGGGAGGATTGTTTATCACAAACTACTCCGTTGGCAAGCTTTCTCAATTGCATCACACATTCAACGAGTGAGGAAAATGTGAAGAATAACGAAGTGATGTTTTAAATCTTTTGCATCTTTTTTAATGAACGATATGAAGCACTCAGTCGGTTTTCGCTTCTCACCAGTTACTGTGGGTGTCAACGAATTGTTGCATCACGCTGAATGCCTTTTCCATTTTAAACACTAAAACACAATTCTTCATTATTGCAAGTGGAGGACGTTTACAGCGTGATGTATTGTCTCTCCTTGAGTTATTCCTCCTCAAACTCACAGTGGTACGTTGCTTTGTCGTCTCACGCCACGCCTTCGCCAAATGCAATGCTACGAAATGTGTCACTTAACGAAATATGCGAGCTTAAATCACATGCACACGTTGTGGGGATTGAAAATGGCATGGGGAAGACTGGCGTATGTCTAAATATTCTTTATAATAAGTTGATTTGGACATTCTCAGGAATTCATTGTACTAAGCTGTGCCGTAAATTGCATATGCGTTTTAAATCCTAAAATCTTGGACTAGCCTGCCTAGTAAATGGAACTCCAGAATTAGTTTGGTATGAAGGTTAAAAAAAACTGTGTTTAAAAATGCTGCTTAGGCATAGCCGAGTGGGAGATGTTCGCCCTTAGCATTTTCGGTGGGAGACTAAACAGAGTGCTGAGTTTAAGCATGTGCTCTGGGTCGGTCACCCCGTTTCCTTTTTTGTTGTGTACAGAACCTCCATTTCACCCTAGGTGTAGGAGCGCCTTAACGGTTTGGGTGTGGCAAATGAATACCTTCCTCGAGCTCTCTTTTTGCGTCATATTAGCCTATTTGTAAAGCAACTAGTCATGTGGTGCGATTTCTAACCTCAATCGAGAATAACAAAGAACTGATAGCGAGTGAACTGTAATGAAAATGGACACTTGCCTCTATCAAGCATGAATTAACGGTAGCAGAGCTCGCCACCTCCGAAAACTTGCAAAGATGCAGAAAGTGCTGGTGGCCTAGTCAAAGGAAGATTATTGTGTCTCAATCACTTAGTTTCATTAACTGATACTTAAGGGTTTAATCTACTGAAGAGGAATAGGCCTTTCCGATACTTGTATTTCTTCGTAAAAATCTACTGTGATTGATTAGACGAAATGATTATGGGAGGGTTATGCCTAATACGGGGAGATTGACTTTTAAGAACATTCACTCTTGTAAATGCCACTATTAAAATAACTGACAGAAGCCGGACCTCGAAACTGGATTGCATTGAACCGACTGGGCATTGCTTTTACTTGACAGCATTTTATTCCTTTTAAGGGCACATATTCAGAAGTGCAGTAGGGACTCTACCCTACCTTTGCTAATGTTTTCTTGTAGACCTGCGGTATGGGCCTACTGATCTCGTGCCTGGGAGCAAAACATACAATCATCGTAGGGCTTGCCTTTGAGACCTGCCAATTGGCCATGTTCGGTTTTTTCAGCTCTGCGTGGATTCTCTGGTCGGCAGGTTGTGTGGCGGGCCTCGGAAGCATCACCTATCCTGCTCTCTCCGCCTTCCTCTCTAACCATGCCAAGGCTGATCAGCAGGGGCTCACTCAGGTATACTTTATGTCCTCGCACTCATTCATTTTTCCTACTCGCCGTCTATCAATCTACCCGCTTGGGAGCTCTCTATCGTTTACCCACCATTCCAATTCTCTGCCTTAGTTTTCTGCAACTTCCTCTATCCTTTTGAGCATTAAGGCAAATCTGCCACGTCGCTTGCTTACTAAATTCTCGTTAGTGAATTCCGGTAAAGGCAGCTAAAGCTGAGTCAGCGCCCTCTATTATGGGGTACCTTTCTTGAATCAACTTGTTTTGATTGCTGTGGTAAGGTTTTAACGTGCTTAGCCCATTCAAATAGATATACAGTTTCATGATACCCACTATCATCTAGTTTTATTGCTAGTAGTTTTTTTGATAGAGCATTATTACTCTCCTCTCTTCAATTGCGACTAGGATTTTGGCTATCAGTTAAGAGCACTCACTTCCTCTTATTCAGTGTCTGCAGTTGCAAATCACCCATCGACTTGTCTGTATAAGCTCCTTCGCCTGTTTACGGAAGATGCCGAATTTTGTTGGCATGAAAAGGTGGAATTGCTCTATTTCTCTCAGGAGAGAAGATGAATTAGTGATTGATTAAGACTATTGGAGACATCAGTATTGTCAATTTATCTAGCAAGTAGAAATAAAGCATTTTCCGGAGCCAATCTACCACGAAGAATTGGACGATGTGGAGATGGTCCTCCATGTTTCCTTGCCTTTTATATATCTTAAACCAGGCTTATTCACAGAATTGGTGAATGGTGCGGGTCTTATTATGAGGACCTAATTTCTCTGAGTTGATCGACATGGAAAAGGAATAACGGCTACTGGTTTATTAAGCTGAATTAGAACTTGTTGTTATTAATGTAGAATGCCTTTATGCAAAGTAACTTCTTGGTTACCTTAGTAAACATTGTAAGTGAGCAGTAAACACACATAGAATGGTGCTTTTTTTTCTTGGTTCCAGTAGCTCCCTTTATTGATCATTTAGTGCTGAAATAAAATACCAGACGTGAATGGTGATGTCGCTTTGAATTCCGCTTTACAACTCTGAAACTCTAGGTGGCAGTGACAGCGGTGTTCTTTGATTTTGATTCGGTCTCGCATGAGCGTCGAAGTCCTCATTTTGTCCAATAATAAATAGTGTTTACCCTCAGCTATTTAAATGAATTCGTGATGTAGCTGTCTTTGTCCTCTTCGTCTAAGTTTTGGTATCAATTCATCCGACCCCTGTCCAGAGGTATGTTTACATAAATGCGGAGTTTCCGGTATAGCTCGCCTCAAGGAGTTATCACAGCCTGTAAAATGTGTGTGCTTGCTTATAGTCTGGATAAATGTGTGCCAGTCTATCGGTATGGTACTCTTTGCAATATCCACATCATGAAATGTCGATTAAACGCATCGGATGGATGTGGTTTGACCCTGTCCATTTCAGGAAGCGAATCGCACTCGACTGCAGGGCGTCTGGTGAAGGTGTAGTGTGCGATGCCAGAACGAATAATGTGATGATGTGAGTTTGAGGAGGAATAATCCAAATGGAGATCCCACATTATACTGCAAAAACCCTCTCTTTCCGATAATGAGAGATTGTTTCAGCCTCTGAAATGAAAATTGATACTTTAGTCAGTGTATAACATGTAATGCATCAACTTAGTTGACGCCCATATCGACCTGGTGGAAGTCTTGCAGTGACAGCAGGATGTTAAGTAAAGGGGCGTATCATTGGTTGCGTCTAAATGATCCACTACCTACACCGTACACTTCATACGTCTAAGGCAGAAACCACGTTATGCGCAGGCAACTATGCGTGTTTTGTGTGTGCGTGTATGCCGGAGTGCAGACTGTATTGTTTACTACGATTTTCTTTACGCAGATGGGACATTCTTTACTCGATAAGATGCACTTCAACGGCGATAAAGAAAACTTTTCCGGTCATTCTGCTGGAAGGATGTCTCTGCCTCATTAGTTATAAAGCTACGAAACTTGCCCATGAGGAGACTTGTGTTTAAGGATGGGATGGCGAGTAGATGCTGCTCCGTCGTCATCTTTGCATCCTTCGTCTTCCTAAATCATATCTCTCCAAGTGGTAATAACGCTTTTTTACTTTAGACATTTGCTTGGTCAAGAGCGAGGTAGGAGTCGAGACCGCTAGAGCTCGTTTGTTTCTAATCTTGTGGAGCCGAAAAGGCGCCTCGTTGACAAAGAATTGTGCTGCATAATTTAATGATTGTTTTTCAAACTGTGTTTTTCAAGAAACTTTCTTCTCCTTTTTCGGGCTACCGCTGGTTTTCTCATTACGAAAAATCAACTTTTATCCATAGCTACGCTGGATTTATTTGAATAAGTCCATTCAACTAAGAATACTGACTTGCCACTAAGAAATATCACTCCTTTAGTTTACTTGTCAAAACGATATCCCAACATGGTACCTTAGCCACAGAGCAAGAAGCGGGCATGCCTGGGTGTTGTGGGCGGAGGTGGCTCCATTTTCACGTGCCCATTAGCCTACTTAAAGCCTGTCGGTTCGTAGCATCGTCCAATCAAAAGAATTGAACGGGAGTGTGAGTTCCGCGGCACTTGAGAGTATTAGGAAAGTGGATGCAAAGAGGAATTTTTCTATGAAATCAAAACAAAAGCGATTTTTAAAGTCCAAGACATCCCAAGCCCAATTATACACTTCCCCACTAGCATAACGCGGAGTAAGGAAAAATAACCTAGCAGCTCTTACATTCTTCTACAATTCTGCTGATTGCTTGGGAATCCTAACGGAAGGAAATGGAGTTTAAAAAAACGGACAATTCAGATGCCTCCAATGTCACTAATAGTGACGCTAATTATGTGGCTCATCTTAACAGCAAGCTTGACGAATTAACTGCGAATATAGCCTTAAAATCTACCCCACTTTATTGGTCGATCTTAGATAACTTCGCTGTCGTCATTTTTTGATCATATTTGTAATCTGAATTAGTTACTTAATTTTCTCGCCATAAATAGGAAAGACAAAGCGCTATGATCAGAAGGTTTTGAAGGGCGTACGGTTACCTTGAAGCAAAAAGTTAGTCATCACTCTGGCACTAATTAATCCTCCGAATTTTAGTTGTTTTGCTTTCCCACGTAAATTTACTGCAGCTGCTGTGTGGCTTTCCATTTGCATAGAAAACTTCTGCTAGGTAATTAAAACTAGCTCCTCTTCCAGGAGCAGCTCAGCCTGCCTTGTTTGTTACTAGTCCCTACGAGGGTCTAAGTTAAACAGTTGATTTTTTGGGTGCTTACCTGTCTATCTTGTTTTGTTGCAGGGTCTTCTCACTGGAATCCGTGGTCTTTGTGGAGGCCTTGGTCCCGCTGTCTACGGCTTCATTTTCTTCATTTTCCAGGTGAGGTATCGCTGTTCTTTGTCCTTGATTAGTCCATTGAAAATGATGAATATCCCCCAAAAGAATCACTTTTCCACTTTTTTAATTATTTATTCACTGGTAAATTGTGAGTTAGAATATTTGGCATTTTGGTGGGTGAGTATAAAGTGCCGAAAAGGTGTCGGTTCTCAGAGAACTTCTGATGCTTGCGAATTTCATCTCCCTGTTGAGCAGTTGGCAATTGTCTGAAAGTCCCCAATAGTCCAGTATTACCACCTGAAGCCTTCTTTCAATAATTTTTCTACACTTTCCGTACGTGATAAAATTGGCTAGAAATGGTACACCTCTTAGAGTGTCTCCTGTACTGCCAGTGAGTATTGGGGGTCAAAAAATAACGATGCATTATGCTGTTGCTTGAAACGCCTTTCAATCGCTCTGTTGTGGTTCTTGCGCATAAGGAGGTCTCAAAAGTGATTTGAATTTTTGAATGAATCCCCTTCTGTTGGCGGTTTCCTATTATTGTCTAGTCGTGCTAGCTTTCTTATTACTTTAATCAGGTAGTGATTGCGAATCTGTACACGGATGCGTCCGAACACCTGCATCTTGTCTTGGGCTCTTCCCTTTTTGCACTTACCCAAAAGTGTCAAGGATATTTAGTTTTAACAAGGAGCTAAAGGCTATCAGTTTCCTTCCAGGTTGGAAGTCTGCAGCAATTCTTTTAAAAAACCTTGCTGTACTTCTGATGCGTCAGTGCTATTTCTTCGCTTGTTGCTTATATGTGACTTTATGATTGCAGTGTTATTTCATTTCCGGCAGGTAAACCTTCTTATTTTCCCATTTTTGCCTTGGCTACACATGTGCCTTTAAAGTAGCAAGGGATATGAAGATTTTAACGCCATTTTTTAGGTCATAGTTTTATTCTGTTAGGTCAAAATATTCCACCACGCATTCTTCTTTTCCCTCATAGAAGCCCAGCCCTCTTTCAGCATTATTGCATATTTCTTTTACAAATATGTATCGTTTTCGCTGTACTGTCGATTGAATTTTCACGATTTGGACTTCTGTCTTGGTGGCATGCCTCCGTGGATGTTGGTAGGTTTTCAATTTTGTATGTAACCTTTAAATTTCTGTTTTTATTTTTTCTTTGCCTTTTTTATTGCAAAGTCTTAAGGCTAACAATGAAATCACACTTCTATCGCATAGGAACATGCTGTCTCGCCATATTTTGGGAAACCAGCTGTTTGTGGAATTGCGCTGCATAAATTTACTTTAAACTATGTGGTTTGCTGTTCTTTGTGTGCCTGTGATCCTATGCTCCTTCCTCACTGTGGTGTAAATTCTTTTCTGCCCAGAAGCTAGGTAAATCACACCGCCGGTTGTAGGTACATCATTTCGTGCACAAAGAGTCTCTGATTTATCTAGAATGGAATTAGGCGATTTCCCTTACTGGCATCGACTCTTACGGGGAAGGTAATACTGCTGGAGTCTGTGGAAGCACAGAGAGGCATGCCAATTGGTCTGCTCATCTGCAATCAATTAAATGTCTAATCTGAAGGAGCTGGCGTTGAAAGAGGATGCTTTGTATCATGAAAGGGTTTGCATGATCCACATTGTGTCGGTTTTCTGTGAAGGTATGGACTGGTGAGAATGTTGGATTTTGGAAATAATTATACCTCTTCTGGGTTGTGCATTTACAGAGATATTGACTTACTCCATCGCAATAAGGATAATAGTGTCTTGTAGTCAGTAATTTAATGCAAACCTTATTCTGGGTTAGGCGTCACACCTGCTAACCACTGCCCTAACTCTCGAGACTGAATTGGATTTAATATGAATCTGCACTATGTCAATGCATCTCGTGGATTTCGATAGAACAACTAGTCGAGGGCTAGAATTTCTTCTACAACAGGGGCGTATAAATAATTGCTTCTTGGATTTCTGCTTAATAGCGCTTTTTTAATGCTATCTGACCGCCATTTCGGGTAATTATCGGTCTACCGCAACGCTTGGAAGGTATTCAATCTCCACATTTCAAATTTGCGGCTAGAATCTTTTGCAGATACGTGCGTTTCAGATTTACTAATTAAAAGCGAATTCAATTCAATTTATCCAGGCCTCAGCCGGTTGAGAACCCGTCTGTAGGTCACGGATAACATGATTTCCTCGAAATTGTCTATTTTTTGACAGTGAGTGGCACTGGGTCAGATTCACTTGAGGGCGGAGAAGCTCGATCCAATCTCTTCTTTCTAGGCATTTTGCAAGAGGCAATATAAAACTCCCGCATAAGTAGCTCTCAAGGTCCGTTCTGCCAGGGTTCGGGCAATCGTAACTTCCTCTCGTTGTTCTTGTTCCCCGTCAGGTGGACTTGAACTACCGACCCTCCAATCAGTCTCTGTTGGGCGATTCCCCAGTACCAGTGCAAAGTAAGATGGTGTCGGGATCGGATCAAACCTTCCAGAGTCAATTGCGATCGCTTCATCGGGTATGAGTATGTATTTTTCTCCTAGGACCTAAAAAAATGCTCAGAAATGCCTCATTGAGTTTGCTGTTGTAGTTATCCTCTGTGAATAGTCTTTTCAATCGTCAAACCAAAATCAACAGATCATTTCCGTTTGCTATGTCATTCTCCGCTAAAGATGTATTACCAAGACTACGAGCTTGGATAGCTTAATGGGTGCATAAACAAGCATTTGGTAGATGGATTTTTTAAATTTATAGATGGATTGAGCATTTGAATGTTTGCATGGATGGGTTAAATCCTTGCTAAATAGATACATAAGGTGACAAAATAAGTTTGTACTATTTTCGTGCCAAAAAAACAGGTGACTACAAAATGTTCCTTTGGAGTAGTCACCATGACAACTTTTATGCTCCCTTTTCTGAAGGCTCTTATTTAACTGCAAATTATGCTGTAGTGTTTTGTCTCCACATCTCAAGAGTTAACCTCAGTTCTTACCTTTGTTTCGTGTGTAGGCGTGAAGTATTTCAAGTAGACAATGTCTCTGCCTCACACGACTTTGCAACCCAGTTAAGTTGGCCCCGTGAAGTTGATGAGGTGGAATTGTATTTTGTATTAAGAGAGGTGAAAATAAGAGGAATTTAGACGGCATAAAAAAGGTCACCGCACCAATACATCGATGCACACCTTTTTCAGGCGTCATAACGCACGCATGTAAACAATCACACACGTTTGACCAGTGCCTGCAGGTAACTGGCATTGGTAGCAGGGATCAACACTGAAAAACACATCAACTTTTTTAGTAATGTGGTACAAATCAGTCGGGAGAAAAGTTTAATACTTAAATGGGTCAAGATAGTCCTAACACATTCATATGCGGATAGGCAGATAATCAGGAAATTTTATTAAGATTATACCCTTAACCGGGAATCGCTCACATCAAACTCCACCTTATTTGCTCCTTCAATGCCACTCAATTTTCTCTCATTTGTCAAGTTAGATGTCTTTGCAAAACAGTGAGTGATGGTTAAGGCACAAACCTATTGTTCTCCTTTTTTTCCACCAATGTTCCGTTGGAAGAAGTATTTGAAATGAGACAGGAACTACGTTTACACAATGACTAATGCTGCCCGTTTCTGATGTTCTTAGATGCTTGTAAATATACGTAATGGTAGACTCATTTCTTGGACAAGGATGGTGGATGGTTTGCTGGTAGAAATTATGAGTGATGAAAGTAAGGGGTGAATCCATGGTCGGCTGGTTGGGCAATTGAGTAGATTAATAATTAAATGATGCCTCGGTGCTCAAGATAAACGCGCATGATCCAATAGGTTAAAAAATTGCCATTAGATAGGCGTGTGATTAACTGAGGTTAGGGAAGGTTACATATACTTGTAAACAGGAGCTCGTATTAAAGAGTTAGCGAGTGCATTGGCGGATAAATGGTGGGGCAAAACGATTCACTAGCAACTAGCTAGCTAGCATCTGCTTTCCTTTTCATAATACTCATCACAGACATTCATCCCGGGTCCGCCCTTCGCTTTCGGCGCATTTCTTGCCCTCTCAGCAATTTTGGTAGCCATCCTCATTCCGGACAACCATGCCTACCCAAACCTCTCCACCACTGCCCCCGGGGCCGCCGCCTTTTCCAGTGGTCCCGCTAAGTCGCGTCGTCTGGGTCACGGAATGTCTTCAAACTCAGAGAGCACCGCAAACCTCCTTCTAGCCTGTGAGGGGGAGGCGGTGGAGAGTTTTGGTGGCTCCAATCAGGAGGCGGAGTGTCCCTCCTCCAATACCAGTTTCGTTGCTTTCGCGTCTAATGCCACCGGCAGAAGAAGGTGCGCTATTGTTTGTATTCTTTTATCATAAATAACGAGTTGTCGGCTGGATGAATTAAGTTATCACGACGGATCGATAGTCGAGTGAAGCTGGAAAGGTAATATGGAGGAAGGGATAATTGTTCGGTGCATAGCCTCATGACAAATTATCCAGACGGGTAGGCATATCAAAGAATGATTAGACAGGTGAACGAGTGGAGGAGGTGGTGGAATCTTTCGATAGATGCTTGAATAAATGGCTATTTGAACCAGGAGTTTTTGTAAGTATAAATGAGCGATTGGATGAATCGGTGTTCCGATTCATGGCTTCAACAGATATAAGTGGTTGAAAGCATAGGTAAATGCACAGATGGACCGTTGAATAATTGGATGAATTGGAGGGCTCTGATTACTCATCAGACGAACAGGCGAAAGATGTCCGAAAACTCAAACAAGAAATAATTTTAATAGGAAACACAGATTTGGCATTGAAATTCGTAAAGTGCCTATTAATTCATAAGGTATCCAGTGCAGGGTTATGCAAAGAACGGTGTGCTGGGTAAATGGCCTCCACAGCATTGTTGCTACATGCACGTACCTCTGCTGAAAATTTCAATGTTTTTCGTATAAATGTGACTGGATTTCGTTGGTAGAATACGTGGGCCTGTTAGTATGTATCTTAGACTCAAAAAAGCCAAAATTGCATGCCCTGGATGGCCAATTCTGATCGCAAAAAAGGGAAATTGGACAACTAGGAAATGCTTCATGCAGTATTTGAGTGGTTTCTTAGGTTTTATGGCATGTAGCACAGTCTTCTTGAAATCATGTGTTGTCCACATTCATATCTTGCACTTCAGGCTCGCAAAACTGGATTGTCATGTCGCCGTAGCAATGGTCGTCATCTGTTATTGCCTGACCAGCTGCATTTTTGAAGAAGTGTGGTTCAATGATGATGCCCTCAGCCCAAAATCGCACCAAACAGTGACACCTAGTGAATTCGGTCTTTTCAAACAATCTTTCGTGGATTTCCTGATTCCCAAACGTGACAATTTTGTTGATTAACCAAGTCGAATGAGCGTTCGGCAAATCAGTACCCACTTGTTACCAGGCTTCAGTTCTTGGGATGGATGAGCTTTGTGAGCACAAAGATGCAACTCTTTGTGACAATAAGCTGTAGGGAACATCTCAAAACGTCCAATTTTTGACCACAGCTTTGAATCCCTACCTTTGGTGTCTCAGCAACACTCTCACCAACTGTTTTAATGTTCTGCATTGAAGGATGGTAGAATTTGTTTGAGATCACTAGGGGATTCAGTTTTCTTAAATTTTGTAATTAATCTCTGCACACTCGGTGTCATTAATTCACTTTTTCAGCCGTATTTTAAGCAAAGCTTGTGAACCGCAACTGCCAAACCTGTATCACTTTTAAATTATCACTCTAAAATGAAAACGCGCTGTTCTTTTGTGTAGAGCTTCATCATCTTTAATAGCCCTGAACTGTCAGCTTTCATCCCACTTTTGCTGTTAAAGCCACTTTATCTACACATGGTGCAAAATTCTAGTCCTGTATACATTTTGAGACACTGCCTGGATGCGTAGTCGAAAGAACAGGAAATGAATGGGCTGGTAGCAGCATTGGTGGAAGGACTCATTCATGAATGTTCGGATGGAAGGCCCAATCAATGGCTTGGTGAGTAGGTTCAAAGCTGCTGGAGTTTAGTGAATAACTAACTAAAGAGATGGTTGTTTGGTTTGGTGATTAGTAAGGGAGGAATGAACGAGTGGGTAAAAGATGGTTTGCGAGTTGGGAACGTCGTGTTAATGGACGTATAGCTAAATAGACTGTGAATTAGTTGAATGAATGGAACACTCACTTCTTTGCGCGATTGGTAGACACCTTCGAGACAGTCGCCATCAGCGCCAACCATCAGCCAGCAAGATTCCCCGCACTCCTCAGGCCATACCCCCTCTCACCACCACTGCTGAAACCTTCTTCCAGGCTCGTACCAAGCTTGCAACTCCAATGCGTCGAATGATCTCCAGCGGCTTCCGCCAGCGCGCCAACTCATTGCGGCCCCATTCTGCCACTGCTACCTCCAATTTTCACTTCTTTGGCGACATGCAGACGCAAGAGACGGAGGCCGCAGACCTAGCCAATTTTAGAGTGCCATGCAAGATCTCTGAAAGGGTTGCTGAGGGTGGTGATAGCGGTATCAACGAACCCGATGCTCTCTTCCTTCCGCAATCGTCAAACCCAACCTTCTTTGATGGCCGTCAGTCACTTTTTTGACACCATTGTTGTAATTTCGAGTAGATCTCCCCAGTTTAAATCAAGTTCACAATTGATAATGATAGCTGTTAAGGTTGGGCTGTCAACTTTTATGCAGCGTTTGAGTTACTACTGCAGACAACAAGCGGTATTCAAATCCAATAAGAGAGAAGTATAGGTTCACCAAAAACTGCAGCAGAGGCTATTTTTTTAGAGACTATGAACTAATCTTCTTTGTTTTATAGTTTCCATTACACTTTCTACGCTCCAGTGGTTAAATAATCCACGCATAGAGTTACCATAAGAATCTTAGTTAATTTGTCAGAATCATTCTCTGACGTTCATTGTTCACTAACGCATCAAAGTTAATTACTTACTTCATTCCGTCTGCTATTCCCATGGAAGGATTTTTCACGTGCAAAATATGCTGAATGGTATTGTGGAAATTGTGAGCTGGAAAAGCTGAAGATGCTAGAACTCACCACCTCTGGGTTGTATACGTTTGGTCTCCTCTTAAGTCTTCACATTCACCATATAAAACATCTTATACTGGGGAATAACTGAGTACTTTGTCACCTTGCTATACTGTAAGCCTTCTGTGCATATGAGAAGATATCTTCTGGGTCGAGTTTCGTCATTTAATTAAAAAAAAAATTAATTCCATTGTGGGACTGGACGCTCAAACCTTCGCCTCTTGTCTGCCATTCCACCTTGGTTAGCGTGGCCTGAACTGGATCGGCTCGCGACTCATGCGCCGCCCACCAAAAGTAGCCATGGGGCAGCATTTCTATTTTCAAAGTCGTTTTCCCTGTAAATGCACAAAAGAGCCAAGGGACTGGTGCAATGGATAGCAACCTCAGGACTTCATGAAACTGGTGTCACAACTAAGCTGCAAGCGACTCAAAAGACTATAGTTCATCATATTTCAAGCATTTTTCCTTGGCCCCTTTTATGGTTACTCTAGAAAAGATCTCTTGATTATTATCCATCACTAAGGTGGTTCTGGTTTTGATTTGGGCGCCATAAAGCATGGCATAATACTCTATGGTGAGGGTATTTCATTGAAGCATTTACTTAGAAGTAGAATCCGTTCCGTCCATATCTCTATTTTTTTGTTCCTTCACTCAAGGCCGCTTATGGAACCAAATTCCTCACTTTAAACCAACCTTTTTATCGAATATTCTAAAACTTAATTCCGTTTTCTCGATACCGTACAGAACTTATGAAACTGGTGCCGTTATAATGGCTATTGTATTGCGAACATTCAAAGATTTACCTACCTACCTAAAACAGGTAGCGTTTCGTGCGATAGCGGAACGATCCGTTTGCACACGGTTAGTCTTGGAAGCGCCAACGAAATTACCAAGCAACTTCAGCTGTAGTACTAACAGTGTAGCGTCTAAGTTACTCCTATCAGCGTCTTAAAGCAAGCGATTTGGTACATGGTTTGAGTTTGAGTTTTAACTCCCTAGAGCAGAACAGGGAACAGCAGTTGCCTTGATTTTATTTCATAACCAAATGACTTGTACTTTCAACGCTACTTTTGCATCCAGTACGATTCCATTGGTGGCTTATTTATTCTGTGTTCTATGTCAAAAAGCTTTCAATCCACTCTTCCCTTTCGTGTCTCTGTGATTTCAACTGCCTGTATCAAACATCCTGATGTTCTACTGTGCAGTGGAGAGATAATAGCTGTTGCGCTCCCAGTCCTTCCTAGCCACGCATCATGACTACTCTACAGAAGGGCTGGTAGGCTGCTGCGTCCCAAGCCCACGAAAATAGAAAAGTTGTTGTATTTTTCTGTCTTTTAGATTTATTACATCATGGCTATCATCCACATCCTCCGTCCCCTCAGCCGTTGTAGAAGTTAGTCATTGGCCACGTTGAGGCGTTTGGAGTGTTGTTGCATTTGAAAATGGCAGGAACTGCGGCGTGGTTGCATGAATGTGTGGCAATTCCACTCAACTCCAACTTTACCTCCCTGCTATCCTCCCTTCCCCCTCTTCCACCTCTTTCTACTTTCAGTACGTATACCTGTGTATCTACATCCCTATCTTGATTTGTTTTTGATTGTTATTAACAGAGAAGCAAGAATTTTTTGTGTAATATAATGCAACTTGATTACGAAGTTGGGACTTTGTTGATCAAAATTTCAACATTCCGACTGCATTAGAGCACGTTGCAGTCTGAGCTTTAAAATGTACTTCACCAATTAGCAAATTTTAATGCATCAAAAGCTTTGAATGACTAGGCAACCCAGGAGAGTACTTGTACGCAAGATGGGGGTGATTTGGGTGCTTCCAAGATCTTGAGTATCAGCAGTGCTTCAAAGAGACTGTATCTGCGAAATTGTCAGTGTGTAGATTGTTGCAATTTTACGTAAACAATTACGGGTGCTTAGATCGTGTCACCCTGGCAGAAATGGCTGTACTACAATGGGACATATTGAGTACATCCTTGCAGATTTGAAATGACTTCTTCTAGCTTCTTGTCTACTTGTAATACAAACGCTGCGTCTCTCGATGCGGTGCTATGTTTCTCGCGCCTTCTGCCATTTCCTTCTCAGTTGGAACCCACCCTCATGCCATAAAGCGTGAGCTAAACGAACCTCATGGATGTAGTTCAAGGTGGTCGGCTGTCTGGAGCAAGTGTAGAAGCTTCTCGTGCGGAGTTTGAGGAGGCTGTGGTGTGTGGAAGAGTGCATGGCTCAGAAGTGTGGTGCACTGCCTTTTCGGAGAAGACGTTTTCTCGAGAGGAGAGGCGGGTCTTATTGAAGCAAATAGAGAACGACCTATTGTAGTTGGTGTTGAGGTGTGCATTTGAGACGAAGGTGTTGTGGAGGCTGGCTTGTAAGCAGTACCAAAGTTGGGTGGGTGATGGGTGAATTGAAATGCGTCTTAGCCGGGAGGAGGTGTTGAGGGCTGGGCGAGTGGGCATTGATGTCGTGTGTTGAGAGTGAGTGGAAAGACTGCCGATTTGTTGTTGTTGTTGTTCATTTCCATCGAATGTAGTGTAAGAACTTGAGGAGCACCATGTGTAGGCTGTGTGACGTGGGTTGTGGAGAGATACAGAGAGTGTATTGGAGCGATGGACTAAGGAGCATGTTGCTGGCTATCGTCAAGCGGTGTACCATCCATATTGCTCATTCTCTACGTTCGAGGTGGAGTCCACCTCATCCTCAAACAATGCTGCCCTCTCTGTGCTTGCTTGCATGCGTGGATGTACATAGATGCTAAAATGAGGTATCTGGGCACGGCTGATGACGAAATCAGCGATAGTTCACACAAGAAGAGCGAATTTAACGTTTTGGAGAGTAGTGCAACTGAACTGAAGTATGCAGCGACCATTTTGAGTAACTGAAATTTCCGATGGACGAATAAAGTGTTGAGGTTAATTCAAGGAGAGAACAATCTCCAAGGGAAACTACATGAACTTATTACTCAACTGATAGTCCCATTATTTGCACACACGGAAGTATCTTTCCTTAAAGGTGGCTGATTCACTGGTTCATGTTTTCTCACAGGAGAGCACTTTCAATTCTCAATGGGCATTTTCCAAATAAAGTTGTATAGTACCCATTTCTTGGGAAGGCAAAAATCTACACAAAATATCCCATCAAATACCCAATGCTCCTGCATGGATGCAGCCATACGGCTGGGCAGCTTTAAAACAGTAAAGGAGTGGTAATAAGGCGAATGAGCTGGCAGAATGTGGTTATTTTGTTTTTTAGAGGTCACAACCCACTAACACTGTCGAGTCTTCAAGCCTGTTTCCAGACGAAGGTGCCCTTCCAACAATCTCAAGTCCTTCTTCTGCGCCGCGAATTCATCCAGCTACCCTCGATTCTGACATTGGAAGTTGAGAACAGAATTGTAACACTGAGCAACACCCTGTCGGTGTGTGCCTCCTGGTTCTGGCTTTCGCAATGTTTGTACCAACACAAGCATTTGTAAGCCAATCATTTGCAATTTTGTTGTTTTTTTGCATTAAACGAGAAACGATGCCATGAAATTTTTCCAGTGCTCTTTTCTGGAAATGAGAAAACTACTGATGTTACAACCTTTTCCTTTATTCAAGTCCTTCGTAATGCAACTGTTGGGTTAAGTCTTTCAAAATGGGTACAGTTAACACTCTGGACCAGATAATCCAAGGATTATCATGCAACACGGTCATTGATGAGGAGCTCGCTTTGTCTACGACAGGCGGTGCAGAGCAGTAAATTGCGAATTTTCACCACAGTCAAAGCAAACCAAAAGATCGTGTAGGAGCGAACTTCTTGGGAACTTGAGGAGAGATCTAACAGACAATTAGCCTTAGAAATTTGGATTATTTTTTAAAACGCCTTTACTCTACTTGTTAAACGAATCACTCATAATAATAAAGTCGGTGGCGGTCTCGCCTAGATGACAATTAACTGGTTTTGATAACCGTTGCACAATGCAGGAAATAGAAGTATTAAAGGTCAACAAGCAATTGCATGTATTGGAGAGTATTTTGACCAAATCTGATGTAATCATATTCCCAAAAAAGACATTTTTATTCTTGTTAGGCACCAAACCATCTCCGGTAGTCCCTCGGTCACCACATTAACCACAAGATTTCAATGTAGCGAGTGCTGTTGTGTAACAAATTTATCTAAAAGGCAGACCAATGAATAGCCAAGCATAATAGTCACAATCCGCTACATTTAAAACAAAAAATAGGACACAGTAGGTTGTTATGGCATTGGTTGAGGAGTTATAGAGTTCTTTGTGGAAAATCAGTTAACACTAAGACGCTAGCCACGGCGCCCCTTCTAAGTATGGAGGCAATTAGTTTCACTAACGCGCAGAGTAGCTGTGGCTTCCTGAGACTTCCTTAAAAGCAAAAGAAGGCATTACGCTAAGGAAGAATATGCATATTCAGCGAACGAGAAGGGATTAGAGTCGCTGGCACGGTCCAGGGGCCAGCCCACCCGGATAGAACAATATGGCCATCCAGGTGACCTTAAATGGATCCTCTTTGTTCGAACCTCGTCCCCGACACTCCTTGGTGGAACCTCCCGCGTCAACCATCGCAAAGTAATTATTGCTGGAGGAAACACCCACGAGCCAAACATGCCAGTCTTCGAGATTCGAGCTCAACTAAGGAGATGCTTGATTACAATGTCACCAATCCTTCATGATATAAAGTTTCGCCCGGTTTGGAAAATAACTTCTGAATACGAGGTTCTTCCAAACGTAACTGTTTTTTATGGAGAGATGGTAGAGCACCGGTTGCCTTTAGCAGGTAATGTTGGGAAAAACTTCGAGATAAAACATTTCCAGAGAGTTCATGGCTAGTTTCGCTTTAGTTGGTACTAGCTTTCTTGCTGAACACGAGGATTGGGTAGATACCAAAGTCAGACATCAAACTCAGCCCTTCCGTTTTGGCATGCCAGGCAGTTCTGCTATCCGCGGCACATGGAATTCTTTTACACCACTAGTTTATCCTACGAGGTACAAATCAGGGTAGAAGCCCTCCAGAGTCGGGTCCGCATTCCGCTGCCACCAATGCAGCGTCCCACGCCTTTCTCCACAGCACCAGGGCGGAATGTATGTACTCAGTCAACAGAGGTGATCACCTAAATCACCGTAGCCAAGGAAAGCGGTTAAGCAAAAAAGTATTGCAGTACTTCCTGGTTCTTGCAAAAAGCTTGTTTGGTGGTCTGGATTACTATTTGAGAGAAGAGTTTGCAATACTCTCTTGTAAATGGTGCCTCAAGCTCCGATTAAATGAGTATTAAGAAACAAACACGCAGGAGATTAATGGTTTATATAAATGTCAGTCAAATCCGTAAGGTAGGAGCCTGTAAATAGAGTCTCTGAACACTGAAAAATAATGAGCATTGCACTCCACATTTAATGATAATTGCGGACAACAAAGCGCTCAACATTATGTCATCTAGTAGTGCAGTTTTGGAGAACGGTCCTTACAACAGCTACTCGGAATCTGACCTCACCTAATTGGCATCACTAAGTAAGTCTCTTGGAAAGACAGTGAGGTCTCCCTCATCAGACTGTGGAAGGTGCCAAATTTTTACTAAAGTACTACTAGGAATAAGCGCATGTGATAGGGTGCACATTCCCCTTGCACTCAGAGCAACCCGCGTGCATGACAGAATTCCAGATACAAGGGGCTTGTCAAATTTAATAGCTGACACGGTTGGTTCGTGGGTGTCCTTGCAGAATCTACTACCTGATGGGGACTACTATAGGTTGACAAAGAAGAAGGACGTGAATGACGCTCAAAAGGGAAGGGGAGCCAAGTAATGCTTCATCTTCAATTCACTAGTAAGTAAGGTTTGCCTTTGTATTATCCCTGAAAAAAAGCGTCCGACCTATGCCAGCTGCATGCAGTACTTCTGCGCATCAGCAGTATCCGTTCGGCCACAGTAATATGGCTACCTCCTCTTCAAGAAAGGCTGAAGGTGATAGAGTTAGAATACATAGGACGAGAGGAAGTAGGTGCATGTCCCACGTATGTTATGTATCATCGACAAGGAATTGTGTTCTAAATAGGTGTGTTTGATTACTGCACCACATCTATAATAACCATTACAGAAACCCTCTTGACTAACAATTCTAATTCTACCCAGAGAATTAAGGAAAAAGGGAAAATGCATACACAGAAGCTTAACAGGTACTTCACAGAATGATAAGTTTTAGCCCAAAGCAACATGGTCTGTGGAACGAAGATATTACGAATCAAGTTGAATTTAAAGTGTAAAATTTAACAACATGCACATTCTTTCTTTAAACCTATTCTTCAAGTCGAACTCGTAGCTAAAGGTTTTTTCGGTTATCTAGGAATTGATACTTGCTTCATTTTAACGTAAACCTTGAGAGTTAGGATCCAAGAAAAAACAAGTGCCTTGGCCTTGATTAATCTAAAATTTGAACTAAATTCACTGCATAAAATAAATTAGGAGGAAATGACTAGAGGTGTTATGCATACCATTTTCGGTGTTTAGTCTTACATCCTTTGCAGCATTTGTTTCATTGTTTTGATGTAATCAGCGGATTAATCAGAGCCGTAAGAATTCCATTAATCAGTAGTGGGGTAGCTCGGGTTATCAATTCTGAATATCTGTTTTTGCAATGTTTGCTTTGAAGTGGATGCAAAGGAGCGTACGTCATGGTTAAAGCTTATATATCCGTTAGAAACAAAACTCCGTTCCCAAGCCAGATGATGTGGAAATACACATCGATAACGATTTTGCTCCCCCAAATGTGCGTACATTTAAGTCCATTAGTAATTTTCTTTCCACAGAGTTCGCTTTGTACATCTGCAGTGAGGTCCTATGACTCGGCGCTCTTGAGAGAAATAATAAGTGAGATCGATTCCAACTACTTCTCCTTGGCTGTCGATTGCGTTGAATATGAGATACAGGTAAGCTCTTAGTGTCACTGAACTGTTCATTTTTCTAATTTTAGCACAATCTTGACAACAAATACCGTGATCACAGGGCGATAATGGGTCGCATTGAAGCTTTGGAGAAGCAAAACGATGCAGTCTGCCGTCAGCTATCAAGCCTAGTCCTGGAGAAACAGCCTCAGTACCAGAAGGAATTGAAGAATGTCATTCTCTTGCAAGGAGTCAATGGCGCTGCGTACGAACAGTGCATTGAAGCACGAAGATCTCTGGAAATTCTCTTAAAGAGTGTGGTTGAACCACGGGCCATCGTGATCCGCAATTATAAGCGACGGCTTCGGCTAAAACGCGTGTTGGAAATGCTCAAACGTATACGATCGATACAGAATAGTGTTTGTACCCTGAACAAATTAATTGAGGGGCGTAAATTTTGTGAGGCGATCTCACTACATCGACGGAGCTGTCAAATCACGGAGGATTTCAAATCGTACACATGTGTTGAGTACGCATTATTTCCTTGGATGATTTTTTAGTTTATTGCAGCAGTCTCTGCGTACAGTCAACCATAAGATAGACGATGCCCTTGATGATGTTCTTGCCGAAAGCTGTGAGAACTTTGATCCGAATCGGTATGCAGCTCTCCAAAAAGCATTCGAGTAAGTTGCGAGTTGGATGAGTTTCATGAACTGTTTTGGTAGGCTTTTGGGAAGCACGATGACGACAATGGCTCAGTTACAACTACACTATACAACGAAAATACACGAAAGAGCTGCGGCTGTTTTAACTGGATTCTGTGGAACAGCTTCCACGGAAGATGCTAAACATATAACGGAATATGAAAAGTTGTGTGCGGTAAGTAGATAAACGGCATTTGACAAAAGTATGGAAAGGCCATAAGCTTGATGCTCTTCATATATTTTCCGAGTTTTATGAAAAATGGTGGTGGATCTGAAATCGTTTAATGTCTGACTGAAAAATTGACTTGTGATGGAAAGTTAATTGTGGCTTGGAACGTTCTGCAGGCGGATGATCACTCTAGTCTTTAACTCCAAGCAATGCACTGCCTACACTTTTAAGCCATGCCCCACTTTATCCTCCGGAGACTACTTTATGCTTGTGTAGTGAGATAAAGGAGAATTACTCACATGCCGGAAATAATGAGTCAGTTCATGGTGATATCTCTCTATTCAACAAAACTGGGGCGTATGAGATGGAAATGCTTTTCATAAGGATCTAGAGCTGGTAAACTGGTGGAGACTTAGCTGAAGACAGCCTTAAGCCGAAGAGGGAAGGGTACCACATCGTCCTTGCCCTTCCTTTTTTTAGGTGACCAATACCACGTTTTTGAGGCATTTCAAAATCAGCCCCAAAGGAATGTCAAAGTGAGGTTGTGGTGGGAGTGACTAGAATTAGGTTGTAAAAATGTGGAATTTACAGTAAGGCTGCATTGCTTTGGGGAACACTGCGAATACTACTTTTTGTTGCCTTATGATGTCGTAACGCTTGTAAATGGTGTTTTACCGATATCGTAGTAAGTGAAGACACAATTGCGCACATTTCTTATGTTCATCGGCACACTCTGGCCACAGTTTATGGTTTTTTAACGTCTTCATGGGTAGTTATGCTCTTGGGCTATTGGTTACCTGCTGTAAAATGTCCCATCTGGATACTTGGTTTCGACTTATTTGGTGGCTCCAAGTAGCCCAATATTCATGAACCCACAGCCTTGGTGTTAACGTGGATATGTCTACTGCTTTCAACTAAACTGTTCTTGTTTGTTAATCACCAACCACATTAGTTACAAATTCGTTTATCTACGCATCGAAATCGGCTGCTTGAATGAAACTCCCAAGTTGCCTGTGTTAGACAACGATATTCTCTTCAGCCCGAAATTTCATTGTCTTCTCTTGTTCGTTGCGCCGAGTTTCAATAACTGATCCTTTTCACTAGCCTTCCTTTAAATAAATTGCCTTAAGTTATTTTAAGGGTTTCAACCGATAATAATGCCTCACCTGGCTCCAATAAACCAAGGATAGTTTAAATCAAGTGTCAGTAAAGGTGATGCCTTTCAGATTTAGTGAGGAGAGAGACTTGAGTGTTTATGTATTCTGAAGAGTGACAATCTGTCCATGGTTAATTTACCTATTTAACCTAGTAGTGTCTACTAGGTTAAATCGCTCCAACTTCTTGTGATATCTGTTTTAGAGCCTTCCAGCAACGACCTTGGTGACAGCTCTCTCCAGTCTTTCCAAGTTTCTCTGGACCATCCTAGTTTGTTACCACCGCACCACATTGTGGCACGAAAGCGCCTCTCAGCGTGGTCACGACGGTAACCACGATATTGAACAAGAAAACGAAGGAGAAGAGGCTATTCACACACCCGAACTGGTCTGCCAGTGGCATGGCTACGTAGCCTCCAAGCTAGGACTTAATCGAGGTCGTGTGTGGATGGACTTTGTATCACGCGTTAAACCCCTGCTCAGTAGCATAGCCATCAACTCGAAACAACTCACATTCGAGGAGATTGTTGCCACTTTGAACATTGTCAACAGGTGCGTTTCTTAATGATATTAGTTTTTCCACATTATTTCCACTCTCGTATTAGCTTCTCAACTTGAAAACCATTTTCACGCCTTGAGATTAATTGTTATGAGTCTTAGTCGATTAATCTTTCCATACTGCCTGACAGGTTAGTTCGAGTCGGTGAAGAATTCGCGGGACATATGTCGTTTGATCTGTTAGAGGTATTAAAAAACTCCACTCGGGGCTTCTTCGGGGAGTTCCATCGAAAGCATATGGAGCGGCTGCGACTGTTTTTGGACTATGAGAGTTGGGAGCATGTTCCTGTGCGGCCAGGATTCTCGCTTTTGGATTTACACGCAAGTTGCTGTTTCTTTCCATCTTTCTGTCCTGTTACACCTTGGCATATAAACACACGCGCGCTGATAATCTACCAACACGACTCTGCAAACATGGTACTATTTTTTGAATCTTCTGCCATTTCCTTCTCAGTTAGAACCCACCCTCATGCCATAAAGCGTGAGCTAAACGAACCTCATGGATGTAGTTCAAGGTGGTCGGCTGTCTGGAGCAAGTGTAGAAGCTTCTCGTGCGGAGTTTGAGGAGGCTGTGGTGTGTGGAAGAGTGCATGGCTCAGAAGTGTGGTGCACTGCCTTTTCGGAGAAGACGTTTTCTCGAGAGGAGAGGCGGGTCTTATTGAAGCAAATAGAGAACGACCTATTGTAGTTGGTGTTGAGGTGTGCATTTGAGACGAAGGTGTTGTGGAGGCTGGCTTGTAAGCAGTACCAAAGTTGGGTGGGTGATGGGTGAATTGAAATGCGTCTTAGCCGGGAGGAGGTGTTGAGGGCTGGGCGAGTGGGCATTGATGTCGTGTGTTGAGAGTGAGTGGAAAGACTGCCGATTTGTTGTTGTTGTTGTTCATTTCCATCGAATGTAGTGTAAGAACTTGAGGAGCACCATGTGTAGGCTGTGTGACGTGGGTTGTGGAGAGATACAGAGAGTGTATTGGAGCGATGGACTAAGGAGCATGTTGCTGGCTATCGTCAAGCGGTGTACCATCCATATTGCTCATTCTCTACGTTCGAGGTGGAGTCCACCTCATCCTCAAACAATGCTGCCCTCTCTGTGCTTGCTTGTGTGTGTGCATTTGAGTTTGACTGTACTTGAAATTGTTTACGAGCCAGAGACTAGTCGGTCGTTGCAGGTAAGATTGTTACAACTAATGCATGTGAGGAAATTGTCTTGAAAGAGCTATCACTTGTAAATTAGCTGAATAATTCAAGGTTCTGTCTCATGAAAAGACCATAAGTGCAAGATATAAATGTGCTTTTTTGCCTTCAGCCCTCATTCTCCTAAGTTTTACCAATCCTAAAATCGTTGTAGTCATCAAAAGGTGCCGTGATTTTTGTAATCTTGCTATTACGAATTCCCACGTGTTGAGCTGCTTGTAGGACGCCTTCGCCCCTTTTAGCGTTTTGGTGTAGTATTTTTCGTCTTTCGAATTGGGATTTTCTGTCTTTTGAAATGAATGTGCTAGTGGCATCGCCAGTGCAGCACTAGGGCTGGCTCTGGAAGTGTTGGAAGGCTTACAAGCTTAATTTACCCTTTTACGAACAAACATTGTTTTGTGCCGTCAGTTAATCTCTCAGTATCTATGCTAGTAGTGTCAACTGCAAATTTCGGCTTGAAACCTTTGATAGGTTGGAGTAGAGCTGAACACCGAACAGTACCTCACAGCATGCCTATATTGTAAACAAGTGTAGGCTGGAAGCCAAACATTAATCGTATGTAAATGAGTACAAATGGGAGAGTAAAGCCCTCTTTCGAGTTGAACGAAATAGCTCTGAGTGCTTGCGATCTTTAAGGATGGAGATGCAGTCTAGATATTATGTCGGAGGTATGGGGAAATGTCAGCTGAGGGTGTTTTCCAGAAGCGATAGCTCGTCATAGCATACTACTTATCGCAAAACTTAGATTTAAGCAGCTCATGTACATTCCAGGAATTTCATCCTCTGACTGATCTTTTGGCTACCAATGCAGATGCACCTACGGCTTTTGAATCCAGCGTTTCTGGGTGAGTCAATTAAGTTATCTCATTTGCCTCAATTCACACATTCGCCAGTATGGCTTCCAATCTGTGTGACTCTTTTAGACCTCCCTCCCAGAGCCATGAAAATTTCTTTGAAGAACCCTTTGACTGCCATTTCTTTGATCTGGATCTGGATGGTCCCAAAATTGATCAGAAGGGCTCTTTGGAGGCCAGTGTCGAATCGTTGGTCGATGGGGCTGTTGTGGAAGAAAGTTTGGTTGGTTCGATTATTTTTTACTTCTAAGGACGCATATCACCTTTTAGTACTTGATTCTGTGCTCACTGACATTGATGCTTTTGCTTGATGTCGTTGCTACCCATTGGGTAGCACGATACCTCTACGGTTGAAAATAATTAGAATATAGTCGGCAGCATTGTTATGCGATGCCGTTTTTCGACACTTCCGCAAAGCTTCATCTCAACCAGATTGAGTAATTTATCCTTACTTGACTGCAAGTACTGGGATTCGGGAGTGCCAGGAAGGTTTTTTGCCTTCTAACTATCCATTAACTGATTTAATAAAGCGTCACTTAGTAGCCGAGGTTCTCATAAAAATTTGTTTAGGCCAAGGAAGTCTGGGCGATACAGATGGATGATTAAAGGCTAGGAGCTGGAATGACGTAATGTACAGTGTAGGAGTTGGCTCTGGTTATGTGGTAAGGCAGGCAATCTTCCAAATAATTAAAAAGCTATAAAGCTGAGCGCACGGCGATCAGATAGGTTTTGTCACACGCAGGATGAGTGTAACCCTATACTGCCAGTGTGTCATGCGCTAGTATTCATTTGCGTAGGCTGGGGCCTTATCAATTTTCCAGTCAGAGCAATTAGGAGGCAAGGATAGCAGTACGGACGGCTATTCGCTTATGTGTGCGAGTAATCTGGTCCATATAAAGTTCATCTTTTCCTTATATTGGCTAATCAGGAAAATTGATCAAGAACACGGGTTTCAAGATGTTTTGTAGTGTTTGGACATTCGATGCGAAAGGGGCATCTTCTAGAGAAACTATTGTTTTTTTGGATTTCGAATGTTTATATCGTGATACTTGGATCACGCAAGTCTGAAGAAAGCTGCGTAAATACTTACAGAGTGGAAGCAGATGTCGGTTTGTGTCATTTCATCACAAATGTAGTAGAAAGACGCTATGCGCAAAAGGAAGAATATGAGGTGCTTAAAAGAAACCCCCTTCTCTAAACAACGAACGAGGCCATCGTTTTGAGCAGCGTGGCTTTGGCTTTCGACTCTAGCTTTAAGGCCTGTGCATCAATAATTCTTGAAGTTATTTATAGGACCAATCGACGGCTTCCAAACATGAGGCGATCTCACCAAGCCCAATTCTTGCAAGCACAACAATTGAAGTTCTTCGTCTCCTTGGTAAGAGTTAAAAAATGCTCTCTTTTTGTGAAAAGGAGGAGTGGAAAGGTGCGGAGATTGGGGATAATCTGAACTGAGAACGTGGCAAGAATCCAGAAACTTTTTGCTTAGTCGTCTGCCCTCTGCGACGTTGCTATAGCACCCAAGTTACCCTTGGCAGCGTCATAAGAAGCACTATTTCATCCCCTAGAGACTGATTCCTTTATATGTTAATGGAATTGTTTTCCGCAAATTCTTTTTCTGAAGACCGAGCAACCACTCGTTGCAACTTGAACATGTTCAAGCGATTATTCTTTTTTGACATTATATAACCCCAAATTAACTTGTAAAGTAGACAGTGGGAGAATAACATTAAATTAGAAGAGTGGAGGTGGTGAATCAATCTAGGAGCAGCCTTATTATCTTCGAAGGATAGCGGCTGAGTCCAGCAGCACTGCCGGGGTCCCATGCCAACAGCGTGGTTGTTGAATCGGAGCCATAATTTGAGGTGTGCAATAGCCGAAGACTAAAAGCGTAATTTATGATAAGTAATTCATCGTAAGGGGGTGCGACGTATTTCTATTTTTTTCGGTTATTTGCTTGTCCTTTTTAGTCACTGCGGCAAGAGCTGTCACCATGGTGTTGAGGGGACTGTTAGCGTTTAGTCATTCAATGAACACAAATGTCACTTATTAGACAGTTCAGCGTTGTCGACAAGTTTTGTAAAGAAGTGAAGAACAGTAAATGGGGTTGTTTTACCTTGTTAATGCTTGACCGGCCTACTTAATGCCAGGCGTCAGTGATTTATTGTACCACTAATTGTTAAAGACTACCAAAGGTTAGTTTTTATTTGTTAATCTCCCACTTTTTAAATGTGGCAATTTCAGCTCTAAGTGGCAGAATCGGAATCTTTGAACCATTTGTGTATAATACCTCCCTCTACCAAGCCCCTGACGGCGATACAGCACTTTTTGAAGGAGCCTTTTACGGCTTTGTAGTCGAGTTAAACCCTGTCACAAGTTGCAGCCGGTTCGTTCAACGGCGGGTGGTGGAACACCAAGCGAGTACTTTGCAATGTTTATGTGTACAGACAATCGCGCCTATTTTGGAATTTGCCAAAATTTATTAGAAGTTATTGCAACAAAACCCACTGAAAACCGCGCCGCCATTATTTAATCATTTGGTGCATACGGTGATGAAAAAATGGCAGTATTTAATTATCTTGGGCGTTTTATTGATAACGGCCTTCTCTCCTGTGTATAAATGTCCTCAGTGCAAGTTGAAAATGTCTTCCCTTTGCGTTCCTAACTTTTTAGGTAACTAAGTAGCGTGATAGTTTTGTTAATTGCCTAAAATCTCACGTATTTTCCATAACGACAAGTCTTAGTGGTACATGGAAGCTTACGACTCCACATTTTACCAAAATCATCTTTGGTCGCACCCATCTTGTTTGCTTAACAGACCGACTGTCGAGGCTTGGGTGGCTGCTTGCTTTTCTAATACAATTTCAATACGCGCACTACCAAACTGGCAGATTCAAGTTGTTACCATGAGTAGAAGCAAAAATGTGAAGGGAGACCGACGCTACGGTTTAATATCCGTCGGTAATTTATTGCAACCAGTTATAAATTGGTGATGGATGCGTGTCACGCATTTGTGACGCACGGGTTCGGGTAATATGATTGCGGTGTGCTGTCTATATAGCGCTGATAGCGAACGGCCTATTACAAAACTTGTTTTTTCTCAATGAAATGTAGCTGCATTCCTAGGTTCTTGCTTTTTTAGTAGCATCACTCACCAACTAATTCATCCTTGCCACCTAACTTTAGACGACTAGGGAGGACTTAACTCTAGCAAACAACCCTCTCTTTATGGTTGGAGCTTCATTAAATTACTGAATCTACAACCTCTACTATGTGCTCATCTTTTGTAGGCCGATATCTACAAATGATGCGTCTATTGCGCCCTATCGCCAGTGAGGTGATGCACTGCATTGGACAGATTTTTGACTACTACCTTTTCGTCGTAGGTTTAAAGTTTATCTTTTTTTCATGGCAAAAATTTACCATGATTCCATCTAGACGGATTGCTTTATTTACCCCCTTTTAGGTCTACAGCCTCTTTGGGAAGCCTTTTGTGAGTCTGAATTATTTGTAACAAAGTGCTAATGAGGGATCAATGCGTCATGGGGAAAAACATTTGGTGGTATATCATATGAGTGATGAAATATTTGGGTTGCACTCACATCAAATGCAAAGTAGACAAGTAGGCTAAATCTACATGCGTCAATTGTTATTATAAAAATGAGCTGTGCATTTGAGATTGTTTTCCAACTCGCCTTTGTTTAAAGATGACCCACATTAAATGAACGAGGAGGTCGTTGACTGTGTTGAATGAATTTACCAATCACACTTCTAGGGTAGGTGGCACTTTATTCATGGGAAAGACATGCTTGGGTTGCTTGCGGTGACGATGGCAGATCGTTTGAAGATCAAATAATTGCGCGTAGGTCCACTTGACACTACTGGGACCGTAGATGTTTTGTCAATTTCCTGTGACATGCTAAATAGGCAGCCAGATAGACGGGAAATACAAGTGGGACGGAAACGGAGCTGGCTGTGGCTGGTGTTTTTGTCCCCTTCTAGAGTTAAATCATTCTGTAAAAGAGGAAATTCCTTGCATGTTGTGGCGAAATGAAGTTATGCCAGCCAACTGATTTCAGGAAGCTTTCATTAGTTTAAATGCCAGTGATTTTATTTTGGAAAGGGAGCTCTTTGTGGAATGAAAATAAGAGGATTTTAAGAAATGAAAAAAATTGCAGTAGACCAAGCTCTTGATAATAAAGGAGTTAAGAAAAATGGGAAGAAGTTATACGGAATCGGCATTACATTGGAGGTTGGGTCACAGTCTGTCCTTTAACGCCAGCCTATTCTCTAGACGTTTAGTTCTATTCAGCCTTCTACCTATTTTCGTTTCTTTGCCGAGCATTTTTGAACCAATTTAGTGTTGCTGGGTTTCATTTTGATGGTGAGGGTCTTCATCATGCCCAAAGGCTCATTTTATGGCCCAGCCTCGGCTAACAGCAGAGCTTCCTCCTCTGAGTACCAACATTGCTCCGGTTTCTCTAAGTCTCTATTGGCAGTAGGACAGTAGATCATTCTAGGCTATCACTGCCAATTTGGTGGTATCCCGCTCCATTCGCGCATTCAACTGGATTTATGAAAAATCGTACATAGCTATTTTTCCCAAAAGCCCAAATAACCCAAACTGCATTTCCCCCCTCCCTCCAGTCTTACGTCACAATATGAGACTCGTTGCGGTTCCTATTCGTAGGCTCGTTAAAGTCCTCATGCTACTAATACCTCAGTTCTTCCGTCTCAGTTGCAAACCCGACAGTCTTACAACAAATACCTCTTTCTCCGGTGTTTCCATTGTTTCATCGGTTACTACGTAAATAATCCTTTGAAAGTTTCGTAATTACTCGAGCAAATAGGTCACTGTATTTCCTCCAGTTGGCAAATAACGGTTTCCTTTACCTAACTGATTTACCTGATTTTCTTATTGAGCGTTTTTTTGGAATTTCCCCACCTCTCAGTCTCCGAAAGAAGGCACAACGCAGCTGCCAGAGCGTCTTAGAAAAACTCTTACCCGCATCTCCACTCTTCTTATCGCTCCAGCTGATCACTCTCATGTGGGAAATGGAGTAAGTGACCACTGTGAATAAAATCCCACCCTTGTTTCGATGGTGTTCAAATACCCATTTAAATGTAGAGTCGCTTTGTGGTTCCTAACTGCATTCTGAGTGCTTCCAATCAGCAAGCAGGAGATGTCGTTAGGATGGCAAGCATGGAGGACATAATCAGGCACCTTCGGCGGCATATTGTTGGTGTGGAATCCCTGGTCTATTTGTCCAC
Organism: Taenia crassiceps; assembly: GCA_023375655.1. Taxonomy (NCBI): domain Eukaryota; kingdom Metazoa; phylum Platyhelminthes; class Cestoda; order Cyclophyllidea; family Taeniidae; genus Taenia; species Taenia crassiceps. The sequence continues at coordinate 615,907 of JAKROA010000023.1, read as the reverse complement.
CGTTCTGGAAAAGGTAGACCACGTTTATGTCAAGTAGCACTTTATTCAAACAAAAAAGTAAATATTGAGACAGGCATGTGAAAATGCTTGATTTTATCTTCTCTAGATTTAATACCTTTAGCAGCATTTCATTCACCTCTTTGGTACCCTTTCTCCCTTGATTCGTCATAACAAGCCTTTACTGTTTTTGCGGAATCATTAAATCGTATTTTATTTATCATTGTTAAATACTACATCACTCCTTACCCTCTTACCCGCCATGCTGCAGAATTAATGGGCGGGAAGATTGCTAACCAGTTTGTGTGAACCTTGTCCTTACACGTTGAGACGCCGTGGATTCAGGTGCTTTATATGGGAAACTTTCTAACACATTTCGTCTGACAACAGGTGGATTTATTATTTGGAGCATCAAGAAAGGGGTAATACTGTTTTTTTTCTCCCGCAATAGTATCACATTTTAATGTAAGATTTCCAATTGGAGCAGAAGGGCTGGGAGGCTAGTATCATTAATGTGAAATTTTTTTGAGCACCACGGTAGCAAGCTTAACGAGATTTTGTACAGGGACTAGACATTTCAAATGTAAAAGTCGTTTAACCAATTCAGAGACCTTTAGCCTTATGGAAACATCACAGTGGTACTATATGCTGTACTATATATTGGGTATTTTTTCATCACTCCTAACAGGTGAAAAAAAGGTCGTAATTCTGCGCAGACACCGTTAATCAAGATTAGATGGCAGGTATAGCGATTTGTGGTAATGAACAAATGTTCTTTGCAACAAGAACGCCAAATTCGAGCTCAGGCACCGGATGCTATAGCGACAAGGTGCTCAGCTGCATTTCAGTGAGATGTTCGACTGTTATGAGCTTGCAAAGGCGACCGTGCGCCATTGACGACAGCATTTGTGGTGCATAATTTAAGCAGACGTTTCTATGAGCATTTAGCCAGATCCAGTTCAGCACACAACCTGTTGTGAAGTAGTATGCGAAATATTTCTCCGGTAAGGTAGGCGATCGCGCTTCAATCGCGGACGAACAATCACAGTTTCGAACAGTTTGCCAGTGCGTAGTGCGGAGATGGTTTGCTGGTTTTAACTGCTCTCGAAGTAGCGAAAAGAGACATGGCAGTAGAAGAAATGCAGTTTGCACTGCTTGAAAGCTTTTGTTTTCTGATATTTTGCTCTTAAAGATCTTATTTTGATTTTAATGCCTGCTTTATGAACTTAAAAAAGACTAAAGTTGGTAAGAGCTTAGCTAGAGTTAAGTTTTTATTCGGTAATCTAAAACACACCACCCTTGTACCCCATGGATGATTTGAAGGTTGATAGCTTGTACAAATTGAATTTTAGAAATCAAAATTACCTTTTGTTCCCACAGGATCTCCTCCTTCACCTTCGAGATTGTCTTCCAGAGAGTAAACGTGGTCTCCTGGACGCATTCCGTGACCAGTCCCTCGTCACAACCCTTGACGTCCGGGAAGCTACTGCCCTGCACCTCGCCTCTTGCATCTTCCCACCTCTTCTACTCCTTGGTGGGTGAGTTTCAGACCCCCTAGTAATTTGGTTGGTGGGGACTCATTGGATAAGAAAAGTATATTGCTGCTCTTCAGTTATCCAAGTGGAAATTCCTCAGCAGACAAAGACACGTCACACCTGCTACGAAACATGGTAGCAACGAACCCCGGTTGGACATCAAAGGCAGTTGCGACGGAGCCCAGCGCCTACCTTCAGTCGGTTAATACGGCGATATCACGCTTATCCAGTGCTTTCAAGGCCCTCCCTCCACCCCCTATTCCTCCGCCAGCTGTGCGCGCCCTCTGGATGGGTGCTATGGCGTGGATCTCTGCAGAGCTACTAGAGGGGTTGGCTGGAGTGTGTGACTGCACAGAAGAGGGACGCAGTCAAATGCTCCTTGATGTACAGTCTGCTGCTCTACTATGTGAAACGGAATCGGGCATAAGGTTTGTGTTTTCCATTTTATAGACATTTCAGATTGTCTGTGAAGGGAGGATCTAGATGTAAGGCTCTCTTTAGGACTGCTAAGTGTGTACTGTCCCTGCTTCATGGAAGTTTGTTGGGTGTCATTAGCGTCACAGTTAGTTTGGGGGCGCAAAATCAAGGTTGCATTGACAGAGCTCCATATCTACATCTTGGAGGTGGAATCATTGGAAAGTTGGGAAAAAAGAGTGGCCAGCTTATGCTACAAAAACTACTGTCGTTGTTTTTAGGAGACGTCTTTGGTCATTCCATTGATGAATTTGCCATTGTGGTTCCAAAATTAAAGTGCCGCATCTTCTGGATTGTAATCCTTTCCTTCTATGATCTAAATAGGTGCTTAAGATGCTTTACTTATGTAACTTTCTTCGCATTTTGGCAAACTAGTACATCTAGGCGTAAGCTTTTCAGAAATTTCGCCAAAAGTCGTCATTATTCTTTACCGGACTAAGAATTGTTGATCGTGCTGCAAAGTATTGCCGCTGACGTAGTGTGTGAGCAGAGATAGTCTTGACCGCGTCACTTCCCCAATTTGAAAGGTGTTGCACCCTCGTGGTGGACCTAGTGACTCCCAAAATAAGCATTTATCAGTGAAATGCTAGAAAAAATATTAATAACTCTAGGGATGGCAATTTTACGCTGGAAAGTTTGCTATTTACTCCGCCTTTTCTGCTGTAATACATCTTTTTCAATAAATGGTAAAATTTTTATGATACTAAACTCTGCGGTGTGCGCTCAATCGGTTGATGATGATGTGAGCACAAGAAAACACAACACTCCATATGTACAGATCTTGTCTCTCTCTATTTTATATGCTCCATGCATCCCTGTATGTGGTAGTGATAAAAGGCCATAGTCCACCCGGGGGTGAGTTGAAATGTATAAAAGAGGTTTGTCGTTTTGTGCACAAAGACTGAATCTTTTATTCGGTTCGTATCCTTATGCCTGACTGGCATCAGGCACAGTTGTAGATTATGTCAGCCCATAAAAATCATTTCATAATATCACTTTTTCTCCTCCTCCCAACACTAGACCATTTGTGAAGCTGAATCTGTTGGTGGACTACATTCAGGCCTTCTTTGTGCCAACCCGCGAGTGGTCCAATTGGCTGGAGAGTACTGGAGTGCACCATTACACGCAGCGTCAAAGTCTGGGTCTGGCTCATTGCCTCGCACGCGGTGACAAGCACGCCCGACAACGTCTGGTTGCCGCGGTGACTACCGCTTACGCTCGCCATCAGCAATCCCCACTATCCCATTCTGGTGGTGTTGGTGGCTCTAGAATGGAGGCATGATACCTCCTCGACATATCGTTCACCTTCCTCACATTCCTGCAGTGAAACAACTGTCTCTCTCATTCTTTTGTGATTATTCATAACTCTTTCTCCTTCCTTTATTTAAAGTGTACTTAAAATTGAAGAAGTTTTACACTTACATGCTGCCCGTTAAATTGCATGATAGGTGAGGAATTTGAAATTCGGTAAATAAACTTGAAATGAAGCTTTTGTAATTGCGAAGGATGGGCGGCTTTAAAGGCGAGTAGAAGGGGTTGAAGGGTCTCGAAGTCTTTTTGCCTTCTTTTTTTGCCAAGGTAACCATCTTTTATCTGTCTTGCTATGCTGCCGTCAGAACCGAAAAGTTGTACGAGAGGGAGGTCAGCTTGTCTGGATCGGCTGGCTGGAAAATAAATGGAGGTCTGAACTCCAAGAAGGCGTCTCGAAACATGTCTGCGGTTGTAATTTTGGGGTGTTTTTTGTCCACCCTATCGGCAAAGTATAAATTTGCTTCAAAGTTTTACTTTAAGTAGGTACGTTTGATATAACCGCATCGGCTTAACTGTATTGGCTAATCTGCCAAGCAGTGAATGACACTTTTTAGAGGCAAATCGACTTTGAGAGCGCCGTGCTTCCGTCGCCCTTTTGTCTACTCGCATTTGCAAAAGGAAACTGTCCTTCCTGTTTTGCACCATTTCTTTTGTACTTTAGTCTGAGTATTTCAGATTATCTGGAAAAGTCGAGAAAAAAAAGAATTGCTAGTCAATGTTTGATTTCCGCATCGATCTTAATTTCTTTAATAAAATCTGCCTTTCCCATTTTAAGTTTAACCTAGAACTGCCGAACGGCCTTTTAGCTGGCTAGTCTCTGAAGACATGAAATATGCCGCTTTAGACAGAATCCTTTAATTTGATTTGAAACTGTTGAGAAGGACGATTCTATTATGCTTCGACAGGTAGTGAGAGTGGGATAGTGCAGTTCTTAACAATCGGAAATGAGCAGCTTTTATTTAAGTTAAGATAACTGACTCTCTTTCCTTTTTTGAAACAACCTCTTTCCGATTCGAAAGGAAGGCCCCAATGCACGCCTTTTTTGCGCATCACATGAATGTCTTGAAATATATGAGAGGCAACCTTTATTCCACCAATGGTGACACACTGCGCATGAAAGTGGAAGAAGACACGATGTTTTGGTTACCCCTTTCCTGTCTCCACTACACAAAAGCATAGATGCCTTACGTCTCTTCGTCTGCTTCCATTGTGACTACGCCTTAATTCTTGCAAAGAGTAAGTGATATCGAAGGCGTTCTAAGGTGTGTACTCTACTTGGGCATTCAATAGAGAATCTTACTTTGAACTGGGAAGTAGTGCTAAAAAAGTCTTAAAAGCGGAGTTTTTTGCGAATAAGAAGCGTTCAGTTTAGCATCCACCTCATAGCCTCAAGGGCAAAGAACTCCGCTAATCTTCCGCGTGTTTTTGTAGGAGTTATCCGCGGTGGAGAGAGATCCAAAGGCCTCTCATGACTTCCTACATTGACTAATGCTGCGAGACACTAGGCAAATCAGTCATTGACCAATGAGAGCAGTCGCTGGCCAGAGAATTCTTTCACTGCGATTAAAATTTTGAGACTCGCCCGCTCGAGATACTCTCAGGTAGTAAAATCGGTGTTTCCTGCTACATCTTCCTACCGAGCAAGGAATTGGCAACCGATAGTGCCCCGGGGTGCGCACTGCGTCTAAAGAGAGGGATGAGAAAGATGTTTGGCATTGTCCGGTGGCGCCTACAAACTTTCTGTAGTAGGCAAAAGAAATACGGCGACAAGCAAAGGTCGTTTCCTCCACTTAGCACTAATCGCAAATTGTGCCTCCTTTAGAGGCGTGAAAGTTTTTCCTCCTGCGAACCACACCGTGCTCATGCAATAAAATTCCATCATAGGGAGATGTGACCTTAGGAGGGTGCCCCTCCAGTCGATTACGAGGATGAGTCTACGCAGTTGCAGAAGAAAGAAAACCGCCTGACGGCATAGTTAAAGGCAAGCACCGGAGACGGCACTCGGTTGCCAAGGCGACTGTATAATACTTATGCTATATAGAAATGAGCTTGTGGGTGAGAGGGAGGAAGACAATTTGAAGCGTGTCGAGGACAAACGCGGTAATCCTTTAAACTCAGAAGCATCCTTGCCATAGTGACTTCAGTCTCGTTACTGTAAATCCTCCTGCACTCGTAACGAAGATATCAAAACCTAGGCAACCTTCCCACGGTCGGAGTGGTAGAAGATAAGAGGAGGATATTGAAGAACCGCCTACAAGGAGGGCGGTGTAAAATTTCGCTTTGTTAGCAATATGAGGAGTTTATAAAAGAAGAAGGAGGATTCTTTGCATTTAAAGTTTTCTTTGGAATAGAAGGCTATGCTGAAAAATACGTCATTATCTTACTTTAGTTTTTCCCACATTAAATAACTATCCTCCTTCCCTTCCTTAATGCTATTCACCGCTTCAGAATTTTTCATTCTTTCGAGTGCTGTTAGCAAATAGAGGGCGTTTTGTAGACATATAATGATGAGTAAGGAATTATGCGATGCAGCGCCTCGAGGCTTCTCTGCCAACGAAAGAAGTCATAACACTTGGGCAGAATAGCTATATCTACATATATTCAGAATACGAAGGGGATTGAAGCTACTAATATACTGCTCTGTCTGTTTGACCGTCAATTAAGGTCACTTAAGCGGCCATACTGTCCTGTTCGGCTGGGTCTGGCCTTCGCACCATGCCAGCTGCCCTGATCCCTCCGGTTTTACATATGTATCTATTCTGCCCCAACGCTACGCATTCTTTTGCCTCCAGGGAAGTCTTAGACGCTACAGTCAATGTGTCTTAGAGACCAGCCCATCCAGCAAAGGCGTATTTACCAGTCAAGTTGTTCTTAAATGCAATCAATAGTTAAGTAATCAGTAACGTTATTGCATATGGAGCATCGTAATGGAATGTTAATTATGCGACATTAGACGAAACGTGTTGTATTAGCCATTTCTTTATTTTGACATTTTTATTTGCACAACTTTCGTCTTTTAATGCATAATCTTTTTGTGATCGAACCATCTTTTGGTTCAATGCATTGTTGCTTTTTTGTCGCGTTGCTTTGCAGTGGTTATGAGTTGCTATTAAGGCTGCCTGTACGAACGTAAAAAGATGGGCAGCAAATAGGAACCTGCTACAATGGTGTTTAAGCAGAAACGACATGACGGTATGCCAAGTCAACACTGAAGGGTTATTAAGCCAACAAAACCTGTAGAAATTGCTGTGTAGTTATCCCGCAGACGGTATAAGGGCTTGGAATACCCAGAAGACTAAAGCAGTAAGAAGGGAAACGCAACTCCTGATAGCGACAGGACAGGACGAGGTCAATACTGAATGAAGAAGCCCGTAAAAATTTCAATGTGTCTGAATTATTTGACATTTTGCAGAATTCACTGGCCAAGTGACTTTGATGTCCACAGCTAGATAATGGTCTACAAAAGTTTACTAGTCAAACGAAGCGTCTAAGAATACTTAGCTGAAGGCAAATAAGGTTGGTAAGCTACGATTTAAACTAGCTTTGCATAAATAATGCCTTAAATAGTTTCTCCTTCCGATCGTGTTCGCATTCTTAACTGAAGGTACTTGCATATGGTCTCTTAATAAGTCATCAATTGTACAACCAAACTGGCATCACAGTGGCGGAAGTCTACACCTCATACATGTCTGATCTTGTCTCAGGCGTTGGTTGTCTTCTTTACTTATGAGTCGCTGCAGACTGGGCAGTCCGCCTCGTAAAAATGTCCTATGTGGCACCAGGCCAGTGGAATTACTGCTTTTGCGCTCTTAGACGACACGAATGGTTGACATTCAGTAGCATTTTCAATAAAGCTCATCCACAATCAGTAAAAGACCTTTTATTTTTAACGTAAGTTCGTCAGAAAAGTGCAATGTCTATTTAAAAAGTTCCATTTTGTTAAAGCATAATTAAAAAACAAAAAAACATCCCATGTGAATATTTTCAATGGCATAAAACCATGATAAAATTAGAGCTTACACTTTCCTAATAAAGTATTCCGTTACAGAAATACAAGATTTAAGAAACAATTTCATGCAACTAAATTTTTTAAGTCGGCAACGCTTCTACAAATTCATAAATGAAAATGGTTGGGACGCATTCATTACCATAAAACCACTTCTTAAATTACGGCTCTGCATTCAAGATGCCTATCACTATCTTTTAATTATTATGCGACGACTTAAAAGTCCGAAGAGCAAACTTCTTAAGGCAGGTGAGAAGTAGACCACATGTACCTTTTAAAGAATGCCTCGGAGACAAAAAAGATATACTACTTAAGCGAGATGTGAGTATTCAGTAGACCGATTGGGGTCAGAGATAATGGCGCTGCTTGGAAGTGATCTCACTCCTGAAGGGCATAATGTCCACATAAGTGAACATAAAAACACCGGCAGTCAAACAAACCGATTAATGCATTAGTGTACGTCTTACACATACTAGGAGACATATATAATACTTATATTCTTCAAATGTATTATATAGTTAACAGACGAGAGGAGATCTTGAACTCGGTTGCAGGAGAATGTGGTAACTCCCCAGTGTAATACTCTGTTTGCTTAACTGCTGGTTAAGGTCACTTGGGCTGCCATATGAATTTGTTTGGCTGGGGCTGGCCTTCGAGCCATTCCAGCTGTCCAGCTCTTTTGGTTAAATAAATGTCTCCCACACTAGTCATACGCCTTTTTTATCTTCGTAAAAGTCTCGGAGCCCTACGCTTAGACTCCTAGGCGCCCTCGTAGTTGTCAATTCCGTCTCAGTTTGTCAGTTTACCAATCGTCCAGCCCTCTCATGATAATAAAAACAGGATAAAAGAAGGGGAAAGAGAGAAGTCATTACAATAAACGTCCGTTTTGGTCGAATGTCTTTAACAATGTGAAACCTCCAAAAATATATTCCATTGGTGAGCAGTTGAAGCTCATCGCAACTAGCTCAAGTAAGCCGCTTGTTATACAAGCCACATTTTAAAAAATAAATATTTTCAATGAATAAAATTAGTGTCACTTATGTCAGAAAATCAAATTATCAACAGATATAAGCAGAAACCGAAATAATTAGTTTGTTTGGCTCAGAAATGCTTCTTCAAAACGACACATAAGATGCACAACCTTAAATATACCCAAATAGAATCATATGCCATGAAAATACTTAAACGAGAGAGATTTTGGGACCTGACCTTAAGATGCTGCACATTTTGCCTGCTCTACCAGTTTGCCAGAATCGACTCGCGAGTACACGAGGTCTTCATTCCTTAACTGAGCTACATATGCTATTTTCACTACTGTCATGAGTCAAAGATCCAATTTTGAGTCGGATTCAAAGTACAAATCATATTCCGTTGCCATCGATAAATGCCTTAAGTCGTTTGAATATTCGAATGAATGGGCTGATCTAATTTCCTCTCTCGTTCGCTTAATGAAGGTAATTTTTTCTGTCAGTGTAGGATGTTGTTGGTAAATATGAGCACATAATTTTTAATTTGTCAGCACATGCGATAGCCTGTTTATCTACTAAAAGTGGCTACGTCTCTAGCTGATACAGCAATACGATCGCTATGATGTGATTCCCGAAAAACGTCTGTTGGGCAAACGCCTAGCACAATGTCTCCATCCCGCCCTCCCTCCCGGCGTTCACTGCAAGACACTTGAGTGTTTCGACCTTATATTTCGCATTATGGGTCCAAACAATCTTGCTGCCGATATTAGTATCTACGGTCCCTGTCTCTTCGGTCTTCTCGGTCCCTCAGCCATGACCGTCAAGCCCCTTCTCTTTAATCTTTTTGAGACTTATTTTCTTCCTCTCGGTGATAAGCTAAGAACTGCTTTCTTGGGACTCCTACAGGTCAGTAGGGTCTTTTTATTCCATCACACTGCGATTTTGTAAAAATAAGTAAATTGAGTGCCGTTTCTTGTTTTTAGGGCCTCTTACCCGGTCTTGAAGAAGGATCAGAGTTCTTTGAACGTGGTAATAGCATTATTGAAAAATTTTGTCGGGCTGTGGGACCTGAATTCTTTTACACGTGCCTTTGGCAGGTCAGTTTCCTCTATGTTTCTGTCTTCTCGAAAATTTGCTCATCATAGCTGGAGCCAGCAGTTTTGACAAGCTCTGCACTCGGTTCGAAAACCTACTGGCATAAGTCCTCTCATACAGAGCATTTATTTGTCCAATTGGCCAAGTGCTGTGCTATTAAGTCTTAAGTGAGTTTGAGACATGCAGACAACGTAGAGTCGTTTCGTATGACTGTACATTCGATTCTCTGTTTTGCTAATTTGAATAAGGCACCGAATATTATGTAGCCATAACAGACGACGCTGGCTTAGAATATCTATGTGCTTGAACTCCACGACACGAATAGCTCTTCCGCACACTTTAAATAAATCAATGAATTAGGATCTTTACCATGCCATTATTTTAGAAAAATGCTTCTTACTGTGGGGTTCTTCCAGGTTTTGATTCATGCCCCCTCGGTGCGGCATTTCGGCACCGTATTCATTCTCAATCACTTCAACAAGCGACGACATCTCTCATCTCAGGCCTATTTCTTTGGAACATCTACCGCGGTACTGGTATGTGTCTTTAGCTTTTTTACGTTATCCTTCCGAGCTTTTCCTCTCTAATCAGAGCTCAATTTGCCTAAGCTCTTCATTTCAGAACATTGAGATAACAATGTCTGTTCACTGCCTTACATCAGCTTTTGTGTGAAATCACTTGTGGATTTTACGCATAAGTTAGTTTTTGTTGATGTTTTTCTTGCATATTCCATTTGTCTACACGAGGCCTTCACAATTTTCTCATGCTTTATTGTTTAGATGGATTTAAATCAAACCAGAAAATTGAATTTCGTTTTTTGTACGACTTTCTATTGGTAAATTCAGGAAATTATGTCAACAGCGTTTAAGTTTTACTTGGACAACAGCTTCAGCCGGATAATCGGAGGCCAGCCTGGTTTACTCCATAGTTATTCGGAGGCTGAAAGCCGTCATGTCATGTGGCGCACACCAGAACATAATCATCCTTACAGGCGGGGGATTGTTTTGAGTTTCCTGTTCTTCAAACAGAAGAGCTAGTACTTGTGTAGATCCACAACGACCGAGGGTGCCATGCTTTGGCTGACTAGTTGCAGGAATGACTGACGAGATCGGAGGCCTTTTCTAACGTGATTCGTTTTGATGTCAAGACGCAATATAACCTTTGAAGCATTCAAATTATCCAAGTAAATGCCTCACCCCTGAACAGCTCAGCGTTACATAATTGTACTGTGCTGCACTTGAGGTCATCTGCAGGTAGATATCCTCGGCTTCGGATCTGACGCCATCGCAGAAGCCCGTTCATTAACTCACGTTGTGTGCATGCAATCACTATCACTTGTGCCTGACGCCTAGCCTTAGTTACTGGCGTTTGGACTAGACCATGAAGTGCTCTGGCTATTGCAGTGGCATATCTCTGCATTACAAATTTTCTTTTTGAAGAACACTGATCTTACTTGAGCATAACTAAGAGTTCCTTTGGAAGGTTTTTACTGGTGCTTTGGGAATAGGATAAACAAATTAGTTTTCTTTATCTCTGAATATCGTTCAATGTTTCCCTTCAGTTGGAAAGCATACGGTGCTTGTTGGACGACAATGTAGTGTTGGTTCAACGTGACACCCTAGATTTTGTCATCCTCACACTACCGGTGCATTTGGTTGCATCTACTGGCCCACAAAGGCAACAGTCGAGACATAGTCAGTACAACCATCCTTTAGATGGAAAGATAACTTCATTGGAGATGCGAAATTTGGCGATGGCGGCACTAACCGTACTTCTGCAGAAGGACGCCTCATTGAACCGACGTCTCTTCATCTGGTTGTTGGGTTCGCAGCCTATTGAATCTGCCGATGCTTCCCAGCATGCCACCACGGTTGCCAGAGTTGCACTTCATTCCACTAACGTGAGTTTCCGTTCTTTTTTTGATGGTGTGAAATGAAGTTTTTGGCATAACTCAGCGGCTAGATCTTTGCCAAGTCATTCTTAATTACCAGAATTTCTACAATCAAAATTAATGCATCTACTTTTCTGTTTATGACTGTTAATTGTCTACTTAGTTTACTCACGTCAGTAAATAGGATCATATCCACAATTAGCTGCAGGAATGTATGCGGGGGCGTATTCATGGTATCCTGATTCGTGTTACCCAAAACACAACTTCACGACCCGGTAAAGATGAGCTGGATGTATTTGAGTGGTTTAATTCTTGAGTTCACTCGAGACATTAACATATCCTTTTTAATGGGATCATTTTTTTGTAAATCAGTTACGTATTTTTGTGGAATCACTCCAAGACTGGTAAGAATTTTTGAACTATAGTTGATCTCCTTCGTGCTTTTTGGTTTAATGTTCTATTTTGGATAAATAATGAAAGGTTTACACACGCCCTTACGCTTTCTGAATTACGCTTAATCTTATTAGTGGGATATTCTGAAGGATAGGAAGCCGCAGTTTAGTCTGTAAACTGTCTAAACTATTTCGAAGGAATAATAAAAAATGCTACCGAAACGGCCTGGAGACAAAGGGGTAACGAAATAATCTTAAATAGTGCTTTTACAACATACTGAAAGCAAGGGAATTGCTGAAAACATGGTGATTAATCGGTGGCAGGAGTTTTGTGCATTTCATGTGGCTTTATTTGTGCAGAGAATCTTTTTATTTCTAGTTGTTTTATTAAAACGATTTTAACTAGCCATTGTTTCTCCATAATTATAGAAAAAAGGGGCGTCTTTCCCTACCCCTTAGAGGTAGTTTAGGCTTTATCATTTAAGCGGGCTATATTCAAGCATTTTGACATTGCCAGGTTAAAATCCAAACCTTAGTTCTTAATCCCTATCGGCATTATTTTGCTCAATTAATTTGATTAACTGACCAGCTTTCATGAAGTTAGGCTTCGGTACCACCTATCATTTCCCCATTTCTCTCAGCATTTACGAGGCTTTTGGTTACCGCAATTAATGGGAAAGATCCTAGTTCAATGATACTTTGTCATACGCCTTGATAATATAGTGAGATATTTTAGATGCTCAGCCTTTATATCTTGTTGTTTCATCGAAATGTGTTCGGCTAACTTTGCACCATTGCCCGATCTCATTCGTGTATCTAACCCGCTGCCCATAACTCAATCAGATCCAAAATGATACTGACTCCGCAATTCAGCTACAGTACTTCAAGACTTTCAGCCTCCGACTTCTCACAGAGGCCGTGCAAAGCATCCTCCAGGCGACACTTGCTTTACCCACTATTCTGAATGCACAGTCGGCCAGTAAGTTGAAGTTTTCTCATGTTTGCGTGTTGTTTTCCTTTGTGAGTCCTATTTACGTACTTTATTCCCGGTCTTGCATTTTCTTCAGCAATAGCCTTTTATAATATTGACTTGTAGCATTTCAAGTCTTTGCCCAGGTTATGGTAAGCCATTAGCAATGTGGAGAGCTTGGAGGTTGTAGACTTAACTGAAGGATCAGTCCTTGAGGCGGAAGCATAACATGGGAAAAGTTAGTAACCCTCGTAGTTAAGCAAGCAAATCACTGAATGCCAGAGGACATTTTCGTCATCAGTCTGGAGGTAAAAAAAGGTTCATGGGTCAACGTCCGTAATTGAGATTGGTTTGGATCCGCTCCAAACCAGGCTTATTCACTAGGGTTCCTCATTGTTGGTAAACTGCGTTTTAGATTCTGGAGTCTATGATAGTTAGGCTTCATTAATGGTTGTGCGATAAAAGTAGAAATTGAGCACTTGACATAGTTAGCCACGCTTTTGGTACCGCAATTCTGGTGCTGCTCCCTAGATCTTGCGATCTGGAGTGGATATGTCCATTTGAGACATTGAAGTACAGGAATCATTTAGCAAAAATCTAAGTTGTCCTTCCTTGGGAGTGGGCTAGTCAACGTCACGAAAACGACACCAAGGTTATACCTTTAAAGCAGTTATAGTCGTTGTGCTATTGGGATGACCTAATTGGCTCATATCGCATCCCAATCCGCTTGCTTCAGTTAGCTTTATCCAATCGTTTTAGTTGTTGCTGCCCATCCTTTGTTAGTCTTTGTATAATTTCGATAACAAATGCAGTCTTTTCATTAAACAACGTTTCAACGTGTAGTTTGAGATGGTTTTTGTGCTGAAAATTTGAGTGACCAGAGATATTTGCTTCTATTCGGTCATTTCTCCACCCGCCTCAAATGCAGAGGACTTTGGGGATTGAAAATGGGCGGGTTTTACCATGTAATTTAACTGTTTTAAACAAGTGTTTAGTCACTACTTGCTCTGAGGAAATTCAATCGGCTGCAAACGGTCGATGAAATGTTGCTAAACAACATACTGATGTTTTTATGCCATCTAATTTCGAACGGTCGTCTTAACCCCGATTGAATGGTAAGGACACAAGGCATCTGAACCCTAACGAACATTGGCAGATGAACGGGAAAAGAGTATCCAAAGGGGGCAGGTATTTTTGCAATGCTATGATTCTTTATTTGATTTTGAAAGTCTGTAGCGTTTCGGTTCTTTCTTGAAGTCATAATAGATTATCACCAGTGTGGAAGAAGGGCTGGGAGGCCGTGGCAATGACCTTGTTATGCATTTACAGGTCAGGACAACGAATCAACAAAAGTCTCTGTTGAGCTTTATCAGTCACATCTATCAGCGGAGCATACCTCGATGAGCTTTGTCTGAAAAGCGCTGCTTAGTACAGTGTGGCAGATCTTCCGCAAATAATGCTTTTCCATGCCAATTGCATCGAAGCACCAAATATTTTGGTGACCTGAATGATATTTGTCTTTTAATGTTCTCCCACGATTTCATCTCCTCCCCATTGTGTCCAGTTCTCTCATCCGAGCCATTCACTTTTTCATTCAGCAATTGTCTTGGTCAGAGGCAGAAAGCTGTTTTGAGACTCAGCATGGGTTTATTTCATGCGATTCTAAATGTCGTGATGTCGTTGAATCTCACCGTGTTCAGCTTCTTCACAGAAATATTCCCCTCTAACGCTACTTCATCACATGGAAAGCGGCTCTGTGTTGACCAGGCGTTTCACGCACTGTTTGACTGACTACAGAAATCCCTGGTGAGAACGTGAACGGGAATCATCACCAAAATACCAACGTACCTATGGATTTCCCTTGAGATAAAACGTCCCCACTTGTCACATGTTTCGCTCCCGAGTGGATGAGGGTTCTATCGTTGTGGTGTATCGGATTGGATTTTCGTGGGTTTGGGTTTTATGTCCTTATTGTCTGTAAAACGCCTTACGCTATTGTATGCATACACACACACTTCCGTTGCTTCCTGCCACCTTGTCCTGGTGAATGCAGTCAGGGTGGAACTGACTCAAACATGGCCTTTGCTCAAGCCAATAGCAAGTCTTGTAAAACACTCAACCTACATCTGGGGCTTCTCCATAACTTGGAAAAAAGACGAAAAGATGCATTTTTACTTGTACACATTTCGTAGTCAGAGCGATTGAGCTGAACATTGATACTTGGAAGTAATGGGAAAAGATATTGGTATACAAAATCTGTTCTTTGTTCATTAGATCGCAGTGCTTGTTTTCGTCCCTTCCGCCTCATGGCAGGCCTCTTAAACCGTTCGGAGATCGGTTCTCTTCTAGTGGAAAACGTTCTGATAGACTTTGTCTTCTTCACCCTCCATATGTATCATTGCCTTCAAAGTATCAGTGGCAATGGTGGAGGAAGCAAGAGTCCCCATTTTTCTGCCTCCTCATCGGAATCCCCGTCACCAGTGAACCGTCGATCCGAGGATCAAAAACTCCCTCAACAGACGCTAGAAATGCTGACACAGTACGATGCCTGTGAGTTGGTCTTAATCTTGGATTATGAGTTGCTGGATGCGTTGGGAGTAGGTCTCTTAGTAGAAATGGGAACCTCTAATTCGCTCAATTTGATCTCAACGTGTTTCTCTTTGTCGATATTCTTTAAATAGTTTCTTTCTGGGTGGTGTTTTTTGTCTTTGTACGAATGGCTTCACTTTAATACGTGATTTTTTCATCAAGAGAATTGCCTTTGTGAACTAAAAGGATTGGGCTATCACGTTCAGAATGTCAGATTTGCTCAATCGGTAATCGCTCCGGTTGATCAACACATTTTAATCTGTTTCGGCTGGAGACAGCGACTACCAGTGTTTGACTGGTTTGAATTTGTGAATCACTTTAGGAAATTAGTTTCTCAAGTTAGCCGCGTAGGAATCAAAATGTTAGGGTCCAACTCATGGATGTTAAATACATCTATCTCGAAACTTGCAATAATTTGAAACAACTGTCCATAGCTAATCACTAATTCGGATGGGGTAATGCTCGGTGTTAACTGGTCACCTTTTCGTTTCTCATGACCCGAGCCATACATCCAAAAAAGGCAACTCCATACCAGAGGACTTTTTTGGTTCTGCTAAGGCTTCAAGGAGGGTAAAAGCTCGTGAATTTGTTATTTTCGAACAGCCTTGACGTGCATGAGAGGATTAGTAAACATTAATTACGTCATCAGAGAATATTGACTAGTCATAAAAAGGCAGGT